>WBNM01005708.1:0-16183 GCA_013399055.1 Ramphastos sulfuratus
TTAGGCCTACCACGACAACATCACACTGCCAGTGTGCTAATCCTTAGTTTTTGAGAGAAGCTGCTTGTGCTCCACCTTTTGCCTCTTGCAGATTATTCTCTCCATCTTCCTAATAACTTCTCTTAGCTCACACTGAGTATTTAATAAAACTCTCAAAAGAGTTAGTCTCACTTCATAGATTGACAGTAGAAGGTGGAAAAACATGACTATTCACAGAGTCCTAGAGCTCACTGAAGGCAAAATTAGGAACAGACTTGAGATCTCCAGACTCGCAATCTAGGTCTCTGCCTACAGAGGCTTCAGCCACAAATTTACATGGGAGTGTTCTGCATGAATCTCTGGCCTTGGAGAGGGACTTAAAAGTGGGCTCAAAAACGCAAAGGGACTAACCTAGAGGGCAGTCAGGTTCTGTCAGACACATCAATTTGGCTTAATACACTTAAATTAGCTGCTACTAAAAGTCCAAAGCCTTTATCCTGGCCCCAACTTTATGATGAAGAGTATCTCTATGTGAACTAGTAAACAGTTTTCAAGAACTTAGTATTTTATAAAACTGTAGCCAAAATGTACTGCTTATTATTCATGTGCCATTATATGTGACCATCACACACAAACATCCCAAACAGAATCACAGAATCATTCAGGCTGGAAAAGACTCTTGGGATCATCAAGGCCAACCATTAACCCTAATCAACAAAGTTCACTCTTAAACCACATCCTCAAGCACCACATCCAAATGATCTTTAAACACATCCAGGGCTGGTGACTCAACCACATCTCTGGGCAGCCTATTCCAATGTCTGATCACTATAAAAAAAAATTTCCTAATGTCCAGTCTAAAGCTACCCTGTTGCAGCTCGAGGCCATTCAATTTTACATGCATATTTACAGAAAGATGTAAACCAAATGTATTTTTATCCTTAGCAATGTCTTTCTCACATTCAGTAGGATAAGGAATACATATTAAGAATGTATCTCTGTTGTCTCAGAATCACAGAAATGTTCAGGTTGGAAAAAATCCTCAGGATCACCAAGTCCAACCGATGTGCCTACCCTACAATGTTCACCCTAAACCATATCCCCAAGCACCATGTCCAAATANCTGGGCAGCCCATTCCAATGCCTGACCACTCTTTCTGTGAAAAAAATTTTCTTAATGTCCAGTCTAAACCTGCCTTGGTGCAGCTTGAGGCCATTCCCTCTTGTTCTATCACTAATTACCTGTGAGAACAGACCAGCATCAACTTCTCCACAACCTCCTTTCAGGTAGTTGAAGACAGCAATGAGGTCTCCTCTCAGCCTCCTCTTTTTCAAACTAACCATTCCCAGCTCCTTCAGTCGCTCCTCATAAGATTTACTCTCCAGGCTCTTTGCCAGCTTCATTGACCTCCTCTGCTCTCACTCTGGTACCTTCAAATTTCTCTTCTATTGAGGTGCCCAAAAGGGGACACAATACCCTAGGTGTGGGTTTACCAGCGGTGAGTAGAGGGGCACAATCACCTCCCTACTTCTGCTGGACACAGCATTTCTAACCCAAGTCAGGATGTCATTGGCCTTCTTGGCCACCTGGGCACACTGCCGGCTCATATTCAGTTGCTTGTCAACCCCTAGATTCCTTTCTGCCAGATGGCTTTCCAGCCACGCTCCCTCAAGCCTGTAGCGTTGCACCGGGTGAAACCCCATCTTTGTAATATGCTGGCATATAAATAAAAATTTGGTGTGGTCAAACTTGTCAAAATGTAAGAGGCTGTGCCTGCATATTAGCTAACATTCATGGTTTTTCATTATTACATGGAATTTTGCTGGTGCTGGAAGAAGCGGGCAGGAAATTTTCTAATCATGTTGTACGCACATACTCAGCTTTTAAAAATGACAGGAATTTAAAAAATAGTATCAATGACAGGTTTTTCTAGCTGCTGATCTTAAAGTTCCTATTTTTATTAGCTTTGTGCAAGGTAAATTATCAGTGTTAACAATCTTAGATTAACATTGGTGTGCACCTTTTCCTAAGAAAAAGAAGAGAGGAAGCAGTGCTGGCATGCCAGGGTTGTTCTCAGAGGTAAAACACAGGCAGAACAAATTGGCCAAGTTAAGGACTGTAGATTAGCAGAGGAAAGTATGCTTCTTGTGATAATCAAGTGTATTTGTTTAATAACAATACTTGCCACTACTGCAGTAATGACCTTAAGTTCTGAAGTGCTCATTTCCTCCCTGTACTGTTTGCCACTTTAAAAGGTGTGGATATGGTTGAGCATAGAGAAGATAAGCGCGATCACTAAGATTAAGGGAGACCTGGGACAGGGAACAGGGGTTGTGGTGAGTAGGACCAACATACGGGCATGAAACAATGGGAAGATGAGTACGAATTGTGTCAGGACTCTTGTGGTGGGCCAGCAGGCAGAGACCACCAACTCACTTGAAGGACTATTTGTAAATGAAGTATTCAGAGTTCCTTTTGGTGAGACATTGAGGTGGTTTGCCATCAGCTTGCCAGGAGACTGCAGAAAGGGTGCTCTAGGAGGTTTATCTTGGAGGACTCTAGTCTACACAGAAAATAAACTTCTGGAACACATCCAGTGAAGCAGTACTTGGCACATCTATAAAGTCCACTTGTGATTTTCTAACCTCTAAGGTCCTGTGTGATCAAACAACAGACTGGTCGTTAATTTGGACAGTAAACAAGAAGTGCCCCACTTCTCTTTCTGAAGTAGTCCTTCCTGCTTGGGAGCCTGAGATGGAGAAGCACTGGAGAGAAGTGAAGGACAGGACATGTGCAGAAGCACTTGCACTCTTCAAAGAACTTCATGTATTTTTAGTCCACCCACCCTTCTCCTGAGGAGACTCAAAAGTGTTCAGAGGTGGAAGGGACTACCTACTGATGTATCCTTCCCCCACACAGTGGGCTCTGGGCGAGCAGGATGTGCTCCTTGAAGCATCACCCACCAACACAATAGAACATGTCATGTTTGAAGGGACCTTTACAGGTTATCTGGTTCCACCTCTCACCAGCGAGCAGGAACATCTTTAACTGGACCAGCTCGCAGAGCCCTGTCCAACCCCACCTTCAATGTGAGGGGCTTTTACCACCTCCCTCCACAGCCTGTGCTAGTGTTTCATCACCCTCAGGCTACAAAATGTCGTCCCCACATCTATTCTGAATTGTGGTAGTTTAAGGCTTATGGGAACATTCCAGTAGGAGAAATCGTACCCTTTTTAATAGAGCCACTACCTCTTCCACTATTGTAACGGCCCCTGCTAAAAAGTTTACCCCCATCTCTCTCGTGGGCTGACAGGCTGCAGTACGGCCATCCCGAAGTCATCTCTTCTCCAGGCTGAATACCCTCCGCTCAGCCTGACGTCACCGCAGAGGTGCCTCAGCCCTCTGTCCACTTTTGTGGCCCGGCCTGACAGGACAGGCCCCTCGGGCCACCCCTTCCCCTTAGCACCCCACTCCTAGGGCCGGAACCCCGCGCCGCCATGTGACTCTCCTCGGGGAGCGCACAGCTCCGGCTCCCCGCGAGAGGGTAAGAGGGGAACGGGGGAAGGGGGTAAGGAGGAAAGAGGCCTCCCGCCCCTCCCGCTCCCCGCGGGGGGCCGGAGCCCCGGGATCACGTGCCCGCGGAGTGATGTCACGCCCCCCTCCCGCCCTATCCGCGCGGAGCCTCGGAGTGTCCCGGGGCGCGCGGCGCCGCCGCTCCGCCCTTCATCAGTGGTGTGGGTTCGGTGTGCGGCTCTCGGCGGCGGCGGAGGCGACGATCGTAGCGGGACGCGGTTCATCCATGAGGTGAGTGCGGCATGTAGGCGGCGCGGGGGAGGTTGCGAGCAGGCACGGCGGCGAGCGCTGTGAATAGGAGCTTTGTGTGCGGCACCCACCTGCCCCCGCCGCCGACCGCGGGGGGCTGCTGCCGATCTTGTCGCCGGGAGCTTCCCCCGTCGTGAGAGTGTAAGGGAACAAACACTCAGCAGGGTGGAATAGGCGGAAACTTTTCCCTGGTCCTCCCTTTTCTCCGGCCGCCGCTGCTGGAGAGCCCTGTTTTCCCGGGGTGAGGGAGCGGAGAGCCCCACGGGACGCACCCCCTGAGTCGCTGCTGCTTGGATGTTTGTTTGTTTGTATTTACTTTGTTTATACTTACGTGATTTTCTTTTTTTGTTTTTTTTTTTCTTGTCTCTTCCTTCCATACTTGACAGGGGGGTGACATCAGCCTGCGGGGGTGAGCGGTGGTACCTCGGTGCGGTTAGGCCGGCGATAGTTCTCCCTTCTCATTCCCCTCAACTCCCTACTCCGCCCGCTGGTGGGTCTCCGCGGATCCCACAGCCCTGAGCGGAGCCGCGGGGGGCGGCCTCGCCGCCTCCGGGAAAGGGATCTCCCGGTCCATGACAGCACGGGTGGGGCTGAGCCCCTTGGGCAGCCGCACCGCCTTCCTTACCCGCTCTCCCGGGAGAATCGGGCAGGAGTTAAGTCCGCCTTTGGGGAGGGGACTCCCGGATTGCCTTACTCCGACAAAAGAAGTGGCCTTGGGCACTGCGTTTTCTCGGTGTTCGCGTGGGGTAGTGTCTCGCCGTGGGGTTAGTGGCAGCTCGGGGAAGGGAGGGCTGGCGGCCGGACTCCGCGGGGAGCGGTGGCGTGGCCGGGCTGCGCCGAGTCCCCCGGCACCGCTGCTAGCCGCGTCTCTTCCTGCCCCAGGGACACGCACAGGGCTACGCCTTCTTCTGGCGACGGCATCTGGGAAGATCAAGGGTTTTTGTAACTTCAAAAGAGAAAAATTGGAGTCGCGCGCTTTAGGAGTCCCGTCAGGTTTAACCGGGAGCCTGCTCATCCAACAGAGCACACGATTTTGCTTTGCCTTGCACAGTGTTTGGCAGCACTGCTGTTGCCACCTGTGACATTAAGTTTCTTACTGTGAAAAGACCACTTAAGTTTGCTGTTATCAACATCGGAGGACCATAACAAATTCTCCATTTGTTCCTGTAGTCAAAGTGAGCATGCAGAACACTTGCAGTCTGATGGAGTCTTTGGTAGAACCTGTGTCTTGCCTTTCACCAATGAGCTGTGGATAAGTGTGTGTTATTTAAAGACCACTACCATAAAAAAAAAAAAAATTAAAAGTCAAATGCCAGAAACTATCCTTACATTATTTTAGAAAGACCTTGTGATGTTTTAGATTAACTAGGAGTAAGTTAATTTATTAAATATCTGTCAATGACCTGCTTGGCTCTTGTCTTTGAACATTCACAGAAAGCTGTCATTGGGATTTTGTTTACTAATATAAGAGTTGTGTAACATCCATATGAACCAGAGCGAAATAGCACTTCAGTAAAACTGAGCTCGATATGAGCTCGCGGTTCTTGTGAGTTGAAGCCAAGCTTAGTGCCAGTAAATCAGTATGCAGTAGCAGGCATCTGTCCTTCCGTGCAAGAAAATTTTCCCAATGCAATTCTCTTCCCTTTTCAAAGGGTGCGTCTGCTACCTCATTCTCTTGCCCAAACCAAGATTTGGATAACGTCAGATGGAGAGTAGATGGAAGGCTACTGGTCTCATAAAGTGATGTGAGCAGTTCACAAGAAGGTTTCCTCACTTACTCATCTTTTTCTTTTTTTTTTTTTTTTCTTCTATATTCCCTTTAATGCTACTTCTCCCCCTCTTTGATAAGGAGTCTGTGCTTCTTCCGAGGGAGAAAGAGTGCCTGGAGAAACATGAAAGCTAAGTTCTTGTGTGTGATGTTGGCAATTTCTAAATCCTACTGCAACAATACCCTAATCACATTCCTCTTGAGAGCTGATTGTGGGCTAGTTCTTTTTGCACAGGGATAATGCTTGAAATAACTAGGGAGAAATAACAAGTGAAACTAGAACAAATCAAAGCAAAGCTTTAATTCCTTGCTTAGTGGCACAGACTACTGAAAATCCTGATGTGGGAGCATTGCAATCCGTGACATCATCTGGGGTTATGGATTCAAGTGACTGCCTCTCCTGCTATGTGCATACTTCCTGCATGTCTGAAAACCCTGTTTTCTTGTCTTTATTCCTAGGGGCCTGGGAATGCACACTGATGATAGCTCTACATTTGAGGTAGCGTGGGGCTTAGTCTCAGAGTTGTCAGTCCTTGCTACACCTTAAATTTTGAGGGTCACCTAATAATCTGCTATTATGATATAGAAGTAGTGCAAATAGCTGTCAATCAGGTAGTACATTAGAGCAGAGCTTATGACTACCAAACTGCTGGAAGCAAATGTGACTTTAGTGAAGTGAGGAAGCAGCTGAAGATCTCCACTGTCACTTGCTATCAGTCCAGATGCTTGATGAGGATTGCTGGAGTGGAAGTATGCAGCAATGAAAGAAAGCATCCTTCTGTTGTGTTGAGATCCAGAAGAGGATGGGCAACAATACATGGAGGTGATGGTAGTGACTGGTGTGCTGAACTTGAGACCACCTCTGGATGAGAGAGCCTCTGGCTTAATGATTGGTTGGTGCATTTGCCTGAGAACTGTCTTGACTCAAGTCCTTCCTCTGTGGGCAGATTTTTTGTTGTGATAACTTACATATATTTTCTACAGCTGCATAGTCTCCTTTTGATTTTTCTTGGAAGCCATTGCTACTGTGTAAGTAGATGTGTGAGGTTTTTTACATGAATCTGTAGGAGGGGTGAGTAAAATGGAGAGCCAAGTTTGTTCAGTCATTAGAATAGAAAAACTATTTTTATGCAGGTCTGTCTATGACTTTGTAACTTAAGTAGCTGAGGATGTTCCACTTCTTGTCTCATCATTGATGAAAGGCAGGGAGCTTCTGTTGGTTATTGCAGATACCTACATTCATGAGGGTGCTGGGACATGCTGAATGTCTTTGAGGAGTTTGATGTGCTGAGGACCTTGTTCACAAGTGCTTGCCTGAGCCAACCACATAATAACTCTAAAGGAGATGTAGAGATTCATAGGTAGCTGAATTCTGGGAGAAGTATCTTAAATGCTAAATGATCTCCAGTATTTGTATGGCATCTAGCACTGCAGATATTGAACATGTTTCAATAACCTGAATAAAATCAGGTTACGATCATCTGATTATCACTAAGGTGGAGCTGTTAATCTTGCTGATTTTCTGCTAATTAGCATTGGTAGTCTTCCAGGATAGAAAGTGTCTGAATTGCTAGTCGTTTTTGTTGAAGGGTGGAAACACACCCAACTCTTTTCCCATTTTAGAATAATATCTAAAAAGCTACTACAATATCTGAAGGTATTTCTAGACTACAGTTTTCCATTAGATACCACTCCAAGACCTTTCAAATGCGTAAGGGCAGAGTTTGTGGGAGTGGGACTTGGCAGTTGTCTTAGGTAAATAAAATTGATACTCCCATCTTCCTGACTCCTGCCCTAATGAATGACTCTTCTGCCTTAAGCTATTTCAGAATATTAATCAATTAAGTCATGGATCTGTCTCTTCATAGATTTAACATTGCATTTGTACGGATGGTTGTGTTTGTTCATTATTAAATGCATCTAGTTGAATGGTTGCTAACAGAATATTAGGGAGGGGATTAAGTGTAAAGAAGTACTGGCTGTTGTTATCCATGTAGATTTCTTTTAGGAATTGGCATTGCGCAGGTGGAACTCTTTATCTTTTCTAGTTGTAGCTGGATGCTTAAATTCCAGTCTAGCCCTCTTGGATTAAGCATTGAACCTGAAAAATCCTTGGAACTGCAATATGTTTTGTGTATGATTGAACCAGAGAAAATGGTCTCAGTGTTGAGAGGCACACAGCATTGGGCCTTTTGTTTCAGAGATGGGGAAATGAAAAGTAGAGGAAGACAGCAGTATGTCTCAGTTTGTGCATCAAGTCTTGTCTCTCTTACTGTGCTTCTCAGTGAGCTGAGTGTGTGCTGACATGGCACTGCAGACAAAAGAGCTGGAGTAACAGCAGAGTAAAGCTGTATGTAATGAGTGAATGACAAGTTTTCTTGGACTTCACTTGAGCTAGGATTTTGCCTGGGGTGTTGTCTAATATGCCCAGTAAACAAATCAGAGCAATATTACATTATGATTTTTCTCTAATCTTCTCCTGTAGTTTACTGTGTCTAAGGTCTTGTTGATGCAAGCTTTCTACTGGCTGTCTAGAACTGATTGTGAAAATGATGTTTAACATACATCAATGGTCTCGCTTGGATTTGTATTCATTGTATAATATCCACAGAGTCTGGTATTGCTTCAGCTGAATCCACTAAAAATGAAGTTTAATGTTAGCAAATTCTGAATATTGAGAGGAAGTGTAGGAGTAGAGAGTTAACACAAAAAGTTCAGGAGGAGGGAACAATAGCAGTAGATTAGTTAGTGGTGCAATATCTATGGGGCTTTAACTTTTGGGCTCAGATGCTTAAATTTGTACAGTTCAGCACATCCTTGCCAGAGATTTGTGAACAGATAGAGGGATTGTACTAAGTAACCCAAGGCCCTTGCTATCTCTGATGTCTGATTCTGTTTAGTGTGGGATTAACTCTATATAAATCACTCCTGCTCTTCTGTAGTGCTTGAGCTTCTCAATGCATTTTTCAGTGTGTTTTCATTAGTCAGTAATAGTATATTAACCAAGCCAAGAATTATTTGTCTTTATAGGTGACATTAAGTTTAAAATAATTCTGTTCCATTTGACTTTTCCTGTGATAGGAGGATGGGTTACTTGGGATGGAAAAACTGAGCTGTGCTGATAAAGAGTGGGGATAGTGCTCCCATTGCTTTTAGTAACATCATACATGCTTCTGTGCTTTGGCCTGAGAGAGAAAAATATGCTGGATGGATGGAAATGAGAAGGTAGTCAGAGTTCAAATGTTGGGTAGATATTTTTAGGACAGCATGGGCTTGTTACATTTATGTGTGAACAACCAAGGAGGCTCAGGAATGGCTAATGCCTGTGGCTTTGGCAAAACTAAAGAGAAGCTCAGGTTTGGGCTTGTTCTTGGTATTGTGTAGTAGGTCCAGGGAGCTCAGGCACATGAATCTTGTGAGAAACTGGGTGCTGAAGGTGGGCAGCAGAAGAGATGCTAGTTGTGTAGATACCTCTGGCTGCTCTGTAGGGCTGGCTGCCACAAAGGCTTGTCCTTCTGGATCAGAGCAAGACTTGTTATTTAGAAAGTGATCATACAGAGAACAAATGGTGGTGATGTGGTTTAGGACAAGACAATTACATGGCCCTTTATTTTTTCACTGCGAGTGTAGGTTTATTCACACAGAGGAGGTGTAAGTGTGTGGCAGCAATAGTATTCTTCCAGGGTCTTATTTTTATTTTTTTTCTCTCTTTACATTGCCAGATCTTGTGTGGAGTTTGTAGTTTTTGTCTACAATTTCACAAGGTTAAATCTCTTTTAAAAGTATTTTTGGGATGGGAAGGGGAAATTAGTTGATGACATGCTTTGCTGCAGAAGAGTGCTGTCTGAGATTGAGGCTTCCCAGGGTGTTCTGAAAGAGGTACAAGATTTTTGACGCCTAAATTAATTGAATTCAGCACAAAGGGTAAATGTCATCGTGATGAGCAGTGTGCACAGTAGGCAGTTTTATTATAAACTTGTAGTTTGACTTAGTTAAACTCTTTTACTGTTGCATCACTGATTTTTTTTTTCTTTTTTTTTTTTTCTTTTGACCATTCAAGGAATCAATAGTAACATTGCTTGAAAGGCCTTGCTCTGATTTTGTTGTTTACTGTGGTTTGCATGGACCTCACTATAAATCAGTGGGGAAGATTATCCTAATCTGTTTCCTATATTTAAACCTAAAGATTAAAGATCCTGCAGCCATCTTCCATATCAATACAGGTTGAGTGGATGATGAAATAGAGAGCAGCCGTGTAGGAAAGGACTTGGAGTAACTGGTGACTGAGAAGCTGGACGTGAGCCAACAATGTGCACATGCAGACAAATAGCATCCCAGACTTTATCAAAAGAAGAGTGGCCAGCAGATGAAGAAAGGTGATTCTGCCACTCTGCTCTGGTGAGGCATCACTTGGAGTACTGTGTCCAGCTGTGGACCCCCAACACAGGAGCGACATGGACCTGCTGAACTGGGTCCAGAGGAGAGCCACTAAAGTGGGCTGGAGCACCTCTGCTACAAAGACAGTCTGGAAGAATTTGGGGTCGAGAAGAAAAGGCTCTGGAGAAACATAGTTACACTTCAGTATCTGAGGGGGACCTACAGGAGGGCTGGGGAAGGACTGTTTAAAAGGGCTTGCAGTGACAGAATGAGGGATGATGGTTTTAAACTGCTGCAGGGCAAATTTAGGTTTTTGACACGAGGAGGACGTTCTTACAATGAGAGTGATAAATACTGGAACAGGTTGACCAGGGATATGGTTGAAGCCCCATCCCTGGGGACATTAGACACCAGTTTTGATGTGTTTGTCTAATCTAGTTGGAGGTGCCCATGCTCATTGCAGGGAGGTTTGACAAGATGACCTTTGAGGGTCTCTTTCCCTCTGATGCAGTAAGAATAAGAGATTGCATTGTGTATTAAAACACAGTTTCAGTGAAATTATTCAGGCTGAAGATAGCCACAATTGTGCTGTCTCTTACTTGAACTAGACAGGTTTTCCACCAACCCAAAGATGGTTTCAGTGGTTTATATTCTGAAAGTTATTTCTTAAGTACTGAGCTGAAGAAAGATGAGATAGAGGACTTGACACTAAAGTTTGGAGCTAATGGTGAAAAGCATATGATCAGCATTAGCTGTTGAGAATCCCTGGAGTTAAGCACTTTTCTACTGCTAACTTGCCAAAAATGACAGTGCTCAGTATTTACTGTCACATTTGTTCTGAAAGGAGAGAAATGCCACTGTTAGCAGAGATTGCTTCTTGTTAATATCTGTGATTCATTCAGAAATACTATTTTGAAGTGCATTGATGCTCCCTAGTGAATTTCTAGTAGTCATTTTCTATCTTGTAGAACAGGACTATATTAATGGTGCTTCCTTTATTCCCCCTCTGGCAAATGAACAATTGTCATACAGCTCTGCTGAATCAGGATGCTGCCTTTTATATTTTTTATTTTATTTTATTTTTTTATTAATTCCAATAATTACATCCTTTAAGTCACCTTAAGAGGTGACTTCCTCTTTTAAAAAGTGCCAAGAAAAGGCAGTGCTCAACATTTAACCCATTTTTTTTTTGTCACTGCAGCTGAAGGATTATCATCATTATGATGCATAAGTTGTAATCTTAATGTTTGTGTTTAACTATCTCTGCTGGAGAAAATACAGATGTGACACACTAAAACTGGTATGCTGGTTTTGTGTGCTTGTGCATGATTTTTGAATTATGCTGATGAGTTGTATGTTCAGTGTATAAAATGTACTTATACAAGAAGTGAAGTGGGGAAAAATAAGCTGCCTTCTAATAGATACATGGCTCACTTCTCTTATTTCTTCTCAAATAGGAGAAGTGTAGCATATTAAGAGCACTTGCAAAGCTTGTTAATTAGACTGCATTATAGGTTCCTCATGGAAGAGAGTACAGCTTTGCAGCTGTTGTGCACGCATACCTACATGGACTTACCATCTCCCTCATAGCTCTGTAGCTGTACTTTATCTTCGATGGGAGCTTTAACAAATCTTTTGTTCATGGGAGCCAAAAATGCTGAGAGAGTGGGAGGGCAAAGACAGCCTATAGCAGACAATTCTTTGCAATCTGTAATTGAGGAAAGTCCTTTTATTTCCAAACTCCTATGCACAAGACTTCTCTATTAAAATATTCCAATTAGCCTCAAACCAGCACAATTTTCTTAACTAGTATTTAAAATAAGAAAGTTCTGTGAGGTTTTGGATTGTAGGTGTAGGGTGCCCTTATGTTTTAAAGTTCCTTTAAATTGTGGTCTCTTTTGTTTTTCCCAAAGATTTAGAAACAGTTTGGCATTTTGTTCTTTTTTTTTCTTTTATTGTGTTTGTTTGGGTGGGTTTTGATGGTGTGGTATGAAAAGAGGGCTAGAAAAGTGTAATGGTATTTGTCTTGTCTGTACCCTGGCATTTCTGGTCTTTGCAATGCTCATCATTCTTGGTGTTAGAGAATGATTTAGGGGATTATTGGGTTCTTGCTGAGGTTCAGGCTCATTTCCATTCCAAGGTTTGAGAGCTGTTGTGCAATTTAAACACAAGCAAAGTAAATGTAGCAGAAATAGTGATATGCTTCTCTCAGAACAACTTAAAATAACTCCATCTTTTTGATTGTTCTAAAATTTATTTATGTATAATATATATATAAGCTATTATTTTACATATACTCCAGTCATCCCAGGGAAAAAGCAAACAAATTGTCACTTAAGCGAGGGACTGAAAACTATCTGTGTTTTTTTTCCTTTTATATGTTAAAGTATTAAACAAACTACCACAAGCACAGTCTCCTTGTGATGAAGATCAAGAACCTTGAATGAAACCCCTCATTCATACACCTGAAAGCAATCAGGAATCTGATAGGACTTCAAAATGACTGTTTAATTAGAGCAATTTAATTAGATTTAATGATATTTTAACAGCCTATGAAATTACCCCATCCAGATTACTTACTGGAGGGTTACGTTCTGTGGGAAATGTATTGCAAGTAGTGTATGAGATTTTTTTTGTTTGTTTGGGTGTTTTAAAGAAGTGTTGTTGTGTTTGTCTTAAGTGGTTGCCTGATAAATGGGGGGGAGGGGGAGTTTGAACTGAATGTAGTTTACTTAACACTAAATGCTGTTCCTGAATCTGCTGCGTTCTGTAGAAGCAAAGAAATGAAGAATGCTGTGTAGCAGCATTTTAGACCTCCTAGTAGAGTGATTATGTAGAACATAGCAATTTGCTTCATAATAATTAGACTTTCTTTTATGAAACAATTGAATCTCACTTTGCTTATCAAACTTTAATCTACTGTTTCTGAAGAGTGATGTGAAACATAAGTGACCATGCATGACCTGTTTGAATTTATGCTCCAGGACTCATTTTGGTTATTTATTTATCTGGCTAGACTCATATTTTTTTTCTCCTTTTTTCCTGGGGTGGAGGGAGGAAGTTTATACAGCTGAACATCCTTTACTTTAAACTATTCCTTCAGAAAGAATTTGTATAGCAGCTAAACCTTGCAGATGAGGGTAACTGGCTGATCCAGTAAGCATACTGTGAAAATTGAAATTTGGAACACTTTTGCATAGATGTCTCTGCCCAATCCAGATGTATGTTTCTCTTTCTTTACCTTTTCCTGCTGTGTTCTAGGAAAAGGTACTTTGCCATGCTACTTTAAGGTGTTGCTCAGGGTTAGATTTGCAATTGGTAATATGTGGTATATTGAAACTTTTTGTTGGAAACTTTGCTCTAGGCACTGACTCCCTGGTACCCTGCAAGAGCTTGAAGCTTATCTGTAATGGTAGTTGTATGTGAATGTGCAACTGCTGCCTTTTTTCACTTTGAAAGGAGGAAGGGAGAAAGTGACTGTTTGTGATGGTGCTCTGCCAAATCAGGAACAGTTATGACTGCAAGAACACATACAGTTTCTTGCAAGGAAGAACATAAAACAGTTCTTCCAGTGATAAGCTCTATTCTTGCTCAGATGATTCTATCTGCTGTCTTGTGTTGAGGTGCCTTGCTGTGCCATGCACGATTTAGGCATCATTTTGAGTTTGATTAGTGTTTAGACTTGTATGTACAATAGTGATGTTACTTCTCCTACCCAGTGCAGACTCACAGTTGTAGGTTGGTGACGTTTTAATGAATGACTTTGCACACTTATTCTTCCTTTTCCCATTCCACAAATTGCTACCCTGATGGTAAGAGTGAAATAGGCAATGGGCAGAGAAAACTGCTAGATGTATGAATAAGAGGTAGTTAGTATAGCGTGATACACACTTGAGTTTTTGTAAACGATTTGCTCTTCTGTGGTCACACTTAGGCTTGCTTTTAAGTTTGGCAAAACAGCAAGCTGGCAGTTAATCTTTGTAAGAGCTTGAGGGCTAAATCCTCAAAGGGTAATACAGGTATGCAAATTCAGTTCAGACTTGGATACAAGCGAACCAAAGGGTATCAAGTCGGAATCTTACTTTTCTTTTTTTTTTTTATAGATATTGAAGAAGGATAAAAAGCTCCTCGAAGGTTCAGAAGGTTGAATGTGATCAACATGAAGAGCTTAAAAGCAAAGTTCAGGAAGAGTGACGTAAGTATTTCTGTGCAGTTTGACGACTGGTTTCCATGCTGGAAACAAGTTCTTCACTCCCACCTTGATAAGGTTGTAGGTTAATGAATTACAGAGAAGAAGGCCTTCTCCGAAGCACAAAAGCAACAGCTGAGTACAGTATGGAATAGGCTGTTTCTACTCTGTGATACAAGCTAACAGTATTTCACTACCTTGCACTCAATAACTGAATCATGCACATATGTGCGCAGAACTTCTGTTAGATTGTGCTTTTGCCTGAACTGAAACTTTCTTCTATGTATAGGATCAAGCCTAGTTTGGACTTTACTGCCTAGTCATACTTCTGTCTAAACATAATACCATTCTTATCAGTGTAGTGTTTGAGCACTTAACAGCTCCTCAGTCTGTGGCAAGATTTCTTTGTCAGCAATAATACAGGAACCAGCTGTGGCAGCTGTGGCTTATGAGTTCTAGTGGAACAGTAGAGGTGGATATGAGGCTTGAGCAGTGAGGATAACAGATGTAAATATGGAGGTCTTACAGGAGACTCTTCAGAACTGCATTGGTCTGTATATCATGTATTACCACTTGCTAGTAGTAGTATCAGTGGAGACCCAAGGTTCAATTTGTATAGCAAGCATACTTCCCTTGGAGTAGTGGAACTGCTGTAATCCAGTCCTGTTCTTGTTTTTCTTTTGCTACCACTACTCATTCCAGCTTCTTTATCATAACACTAATATTAATGCTTATTTGGTAGTGCAGTGAGCAGTCACTGAAGCAGTTGACTTTGGATTTTTTGTGATGCACACTACGAATCTCCATGATCTCTTGAGAATGTTATGTTCCATCCTTCACCCTATATTTGCATTCTGCTGTGAAATAAATATGTGCTGTTGTTTGTCATGGTGAGACTTGCACAGGATCCTAAAGCAGCCATTTTTGGTGAAGGTGCTTTAAGGTTCAAAATGGAGCCTCTTCAGAATCACAGAATTGTGAGGGTTGAAAGTGACCTCAAAGATCATCTAGTTCCACCCCCCCCTACCATGGGCAGCAACACCTCATGGTACGTCAGGTTGCTGAGAGCCGCATCCAGGGATGGGGTTTCTACCACCTTCCTTGGCCTCCTGTTCCAGTGTCTCACCACCCTCATGGTGAAGAACTTCTTCCTAATGTCTAATCTAAATCTCCCCTCCTTTAGCTTGGATCCATTCCCACCAGTCCTGTCACAACCCAACTTCCTAAAAAGTCCCTGACCAATTTTCCTGTAGGCCCTCTTCAGATACTGGAAGGCCACAATAAGGTCTCCTTAGAATCTTCTCTTCTCCAGACTGAACAGCCACAACTGTCTCAGCCTGTCTCCATAGGAAAGATGCTCCAGCCCTCTGATCATCCTCATGGGCCTTCTCTGGACACCTTTTAGCACATCCAGAGGTTTTGATATTCAGGAATAAAATTACACACAGCACTCAGGAGTAATACAGGCCATACTTTGATGTAAAGATGATCTCATGGCATGCCATGAGGGTGGCCTCTTTTGTTAGCTTGTAATGCACTTCAGTATCTGTAGAGATACCATTGCGATGTAATTTGTGGATGTGCTGGTTACTACTTGGGAAATAAGCTACAGTTTAGCTTTTGGCTTTCTAGTAGGCAACACTGAAGAATACTTTACTCCAGTTTAGCAAAGAGCTCTTCTAAAGAGACCACCTCTAGAGGTGAGCTAAGTATGTCAACCAACCTTTGGCAGCAGGGGGAAACACTTTTAACCACATAAGTAGTGTTTGGCTTTGGTTAGTCACCAGACTGAATTGGCCAGTGGCACAAATAAAATTAGTATCAGCTCATTCTAGAGACCATCTCTAACCACATGGAAGAAAAGAGGGTTACCAGGAATAGCCAACAATGATTTACCAAGGGAAGATCTTGCTTAACTAACCTGATAGCCTTCTATGAAACCATGACCAAATGGGTAGATGAAGGAAGAGCTGTGGATGTCATCTACCTTGACTTAAGCAAGGCTTTTGATACTGTCTCCCATAACATCCTCATAGATAGGCTCAGA
>WBNM01005708.1:16260-37491 GCA_013399055.1 Ramphastos sulfuratus
TGAGGGGTGGGTGTCAAGTGGCTGGAGCCAGTCTCTTTTTGGTGGTCTGTAGCAATAAGACAAGGAGCAACAGCTACAAACTGGAACAGAGAAAGTTTCAGCTCAACATGAGGAGAAACTTCTTTACAGTGAGCATGACAGCCCTGGAACAGGTTGCCCAGAGAGGTCATGGAGTCTCCTTCTCTGGAGACTTTCAAAACCTGCCTAGATGCATTCCTGTGTGGACTACACTAGGAGATCCTGCCTTAGCAGGGAGATTGGACTCGATGATCTCTGGAGGTCCCTTGCAGCTTCTAAAGTTCTGTGATCCTATAATATCACAAGTCTCTGGTGTCTGATCTAACTGAATATGCCATTCAATCTAGAACTGCTGGACTTCTGTAGTTAGACATTGTTGCTCCTGTTGCAATGAGCAGTAGCAGCAATTGCTATTTTGAGTTCATCTACACCAGTAAAACTTTGTTTTATAGGCATCTACTTGAGTAATGAGAACAGCCCTTGGCTACTATATGAACACACTTGCTATTACGGAAGTGAGGTGTGCCTGTGTGTTGGGATGATTTAATTCACTCTTTTATACTAGTTGGCTGGGCTTCTGCTGTAGAGCAAAGGGTAAGTGACATGTGTGATGCAACTAGATCTTGCTGTAGCTAGTCCACCCACTGTTATAAATTGCACTGGTTCACGTATTCCTTAACTTATCTGTCCTTGATTAACTTGCTTATGCCTCTCCCCAAACCTGTGAGTGTCAAAGTAACTGCTGTCTACTGACTGGAGACAAAGTTGACCACAAGGGATTTTTTAGATACCTAAAATTTAGATATACAGCTGTAAGAGCACAGCAGTCTAAATCCGTGACAGGCTGGCTTCCTCTGTTTTGAAGCCAAACCTTAAGGGCATAATTCAAAACAGCCAACAGGAGCTGTTCTACATTTTGTGCAAGGTAAGCAAGGAAATTTATCCTTCTATTTAGATTCCAGAAGCTGCCCTTAGCTATAATTTGTGAGGAGGAGGAAGAGGAGGTGGTATTAATTGGCATTAGTCTTATTTGTATCTCAATTTCTATGATGTGGTAACTGCTTTTGAATTGGTAATAAGAGTGAAGTCAGCAAGGATGGAGGGACTCTTTCCCATACCACCTCTCCTGAGTTTCTATGCCTTATTTTGTAGAACTGAAGGTGTCTTGGAGGCATCTTCCCTTTATCCTAGCTCTTAGGATAGAAATAAATAAGAATGCAAGGATTAGGAATAAATCATCAAGGTGTGTGTGAGAAAGAGGAGTTGCACAAACACCCAGCAGTAAGGCTTATAACATAAAACTGTATGCTGGAGTGAAGAACACATGTGAGTTAGTAAAGCTCTCTTGATGGTTTGGGAGCAGCTGAATTGGCAGTGGGCACAACCGCTGATATTTATGTGTGTGTCTCTGGGTCTTTGCTGTGTGCTTTGGTGTTCTTAGTTACACCAGTCTTGCAGCTTGCAAAGGAGATGTCCCAGCTCCCTCTTTTTTCATCTCTGCCCTTCTGGTTTGGAGGCTGACTCTGTAGTGAGCCACTACAGGAATGTAAAGTGATAGAAAACTACCTTGTGGGGTGTGTTTTAGCTCCCCAGAGCAGGTTGACTCTCTGCTTTATCTCACTATAGAGCCTGTCCAATGATGAAATTGGAGAAGGAGAAGCAGGACATTGCTTTGTGCAGCTATTGCTTGGCTTCATGGTCAAATCATACCCAGAGCATGGGAACAAGCATGCCAGCAAAGACATTACTGGTCACTCACAGTAACTAAGGATGTTAATTTTGGTAAATAGCAGAATTAATATACTTCACAGTTGAGACTTGGGACCATCACTTGTCTTAGACCAGAGAGTGACTTCACACTTCATGCTTTTGCTGCTCAGCTCCTCTGCATCTCATCTGATTAACTTTTTGTGTGCAGACAACTCAATTTACTGGAGAAAAGGGTTTTTTTTTGACACACTCAATCCCTGTGATGTGCGTCCTGGGGGTGACTTGCCATGTATATTTGGAGTCCAGGAATGAGATCTGTGAACGTTGTGCCTGTGTGGGACCAAGTGCTGAGACTGGAAACTAAGTAGTGGTTGCACATCCTTTCAAGTTTCTGTAGACAAAACAGCAGAAATTGCGCTTATGTCTCGACAAATCAAGTAGTCTCATCTACCTGAAAAGCTGTATTTTCTGTACTTCTTCCTTATCTCTTGTTCCTAGTTATCAATGTGAAATCTACCATTACACCTAGAAGATAACAATCTAAAAGGATGACCATTTTGTTTGTTGCAAGAGTGGTAATGGCAGGCACTATCACTTCAGAGCTTCAATTTGTTTAACAGTCTGCTGTTTATTCACACAACAGTGAATGAACATCTCTAATCAGTAACACACAAGTTCTTTGCTGTTTCTGTTTGGAAAACCAGAGTCTATAAAGTAACCTGCTGATACTTTATTAGGCCTCATTAATACTCGAGGTGGAAGTGTTTTCTGTAGTAATGAGTCAGTTTGTGGCCTGACTTCAAAAGCGTCTAGAATCTTAAACAGGCAGATGAGGACCGATGTGCACAAGTATTAAGCCTGTCTAAACATGTTTTGTCTGCTTCTTAAAAATACAACAAGATGCTCATCAACATTTTAAAGCACCTACACACAGTTAAATATTTGTCTCTTTGATACTAAGATGTAGGAACCTAAATGGTCTGTTTAAGTAGATATGCTTTTAACTATGTTCTTGATTACTCAAGAAACGGCATATTATGTGGGGCTGGAATGTTTTCACTCTCTTAATATATCTAGATGAAAAATGAGACCTGTGAGCCCTGAAGATAGGCTGAAAACCACTTCTTGCAGTTCTACAAGGGACTGGTTTTCTTCTGATTGCTAGCTTGTTGACTGGACAAGATGAAGATTAGAATTGGAATTCATTTCCAAATATCTTAAATATTGAATAATTGGAGTATCAGCGTCTTTTAAAATTGAAAACTGACTGTGCAGTTCAGCAGAAAAAACAATGTTAGAAGCAGAGCCAAGACAGCCTGAGATTTCCCAATGCTAATTGCAAACTCTGACTTCTGGTATTTCTGGAAATGCCTATTTGTTGTGCTATCATGCAGGGATTGAAAAGTTTGCTGCTCTTAGGAAAATTTCTGCTTTTTGGCCTCTTGTGTAATCATTGTTCCATAAATCTCAAAATGATGAGGCAGTTAGGTATGTTGTAGTGTGAAATGCCAGTCTTAATCTAGACATGATACTAATTAAGACTTGTCACTTCTTAATGCCCAATGTTCTAAGTTGTGCATTTGGATTCAAAAGTTTTTAAAGTATAAAAAACTATATGTGGGTCTGGAGTGGAAGGATTGTTGGGATGCGTTCCATTGAAATCACTCTGTTCCCATATGCACTGGGCTGAATGTGTGGGATAACAAGACTTGGGTGGGGCAACTTTAGAAATAATAAAGCAGGATCTTTTTAAAACAGCACTTAAATTCTCTTATCCACTGAAAGCTACAATTAACCTAAAAAGAAGCATGGGATTATTGAAAATTGCTCTATCTGCTCTGAACATGTAGTACTTTGTTTCAGGGTAATTGTGACAGAAAAAAACCCCAAACAGATGCATAGGGAGTTCACTCTGGCTATAAAGGAAAATAGCAATGCTGTATGACCACTTCAACCAATTATTTAGAAAACTAGCTACTGAAACTTGGGTTCTCTTAGGTATCCTTGTATTATTTGATGTTGAATTAAATCAGATGGAAACACATTATTGTGATTGTAGCTTTCCCTCAGTTTACTGTGTTCTTCAGCAGTTTCTGATTCTGTGGTATGGTGTGTGGGGAAGACTTTATCACTAGAATGTATAGATTGTCCTCAACTACCTCTTCTTGGGAAAGGAGGATTTAGCATTCTCTCCCCCTTGAAACAAGTGCCGTGGCTCCTGCTTCTTGCTCGCTCTGTCTGGAGTCAAGGGTTCTTCTGCCTTTTACTTCGTTTTCTGCTCTGGCTTCATGCATCCAGTCCTGGACACCGTAAGGTTCTGTGCTAGTCAGCTTGCTGTTCCAGGAAAGCTTAAATATTTTGTGCAGGAAAGAACTTAAACACGTTCTGAGTCCTGCAGTACATGGGCTAACACCTGCTGCTTGTTGCAGTCAGTTCATCATGAACCTCTTGCCATCAAGTAATGTCTTTTATTCTTTGTTGTTGATAGGAATATGCTCAGAGTATTTCTAAGATTAGCTTCATCAGACAAATGTAATTCTGATGCACTTCAGCCTTCTGAGGACCAATACCAGCCCATACATAGCCTCTTTTAATTGTGTGTGATGGTTTGGGAGTNAAGGAAAATGTTATGGATAAGGCAAGTAAAAACTGATAGATAAGGGTAGGGAAAGGGAAGAAGAGGAGGTCTGAAAGGGAAGGGAAAGGAGAGGACAGTTCAAGCTGAAGGACCAGTGTTACTATTCTGGTAACTGCTCTGTGAGAAGGAATAAGTGGGCTCTTGTGGGATGCCTGGTGATCAGCTGTTTCTGGAATGGGGAAGTACATAGCGTTAGCAGTGCATTTGAAGCTAACTTGTGTATGTTCTGGAAACAACATGCAGCAAATGGTTGCGACAGAAAGAAAATGGAATAGCTTAAATGAGAACTGCACTATGGTGTTTGGAATAACAGTCGAAGAACCTGGATTGGAGTTGACTTATTTTGAGTAAACACATAGTTTATTTCCTAAAACAGGGTTGTAGTCTGGAGTACAGCAGAGAACATCTTGGTTGGGTTCTCAGCATATCTTAGTCAGTTTGTAGTAAAATGCCTTTGTCAGTTATAAATGCATGATTCCTTTGTCTAATTCTAGTCCCACATCTCTTAAGTGTGCAGGGTTTATGCAGAGATTAGGTTGATTGTGGACAATTGCAGCCCTAAAGAGCCAGTCCTACAGTGTAGTTGCATAGCAAGTACAATGCTATTAAACCCTTTGTTTGAAGTTGGAAGAAGCTTTGGGGATGAGTATCAGGCCAGACCTGCAGGGCTGACCTCACTCAGCTGCTTGCCCGTTTTCTCTGTCTTGTTGGTAGCACTTTGTGGTCATCTGGGCTCTGTCTTTCATATTTATGCCTGTCCCAGAACCACTGTCCTGAGGAAATTACACCATTTCTGCCCTGCTTGCCTTTTGACTTCCACCTCTACCTGTGCTCATACCTCAAATTGAGGAATAAATCTCCCATCATTGTTGTCCTCGAAGTCCTGTTCTTGCCAACACAGAATGATGTGGGGCTAATGATTCTTCTGTACAGACAGACTGGGGGACCTTTTCCCAGGTGCTGCCTGCCCAGGCCTGTCAGCTTTGTTATCCCAGGCTTCTGCTTGCTCACCCATCTAGAACTGAAGGAAGGACTGGAAGCTGTGTGTATGGAAACATTGATTAGTCGCTGGTTGGCCATGGGCACTGCTGTGCCCTGACTTAGCCCAAGTTGTGTATTAATGTTAAGGGCAAGTTCCTGGTGTCTGCTTGTCTCAGAGTTCCAAGACAAGCAAGCCCAACACTGTTTATCTGTATGTAATGGCTACTTTGACCATCCTGATGCGATCCTTCATTAAAAGGAATACATGTAAAACATGTCCAAAGATGAAGGGAAACACTACCACTACAAAAAAATGTCCTAAAATGTTCTAAATAATGCCCTGTAGTTTTATGGTCAGCAATATACATTGCAGTATGTAAGTGCTGGAAAACCACAATGTGGAGCTGGCCAGTTTGTTGACAGTTCATTACTAAATCAAATACCAAAATTAAGCAGCATGAAGTGGCAGTGGGTAGGAAGAGTGAAGGGAAATTAGCATATACAAACTGGAAAAGAGGTCAATATTCTAAAATACATTAGTAACAGGAAAGGAATCTTTGCATAAAAACTCGTCTCTTTTTGTCCGTTTAAACAGAGCACAAAAGTTCAAAGGCCTGAATTTGGAAGAGTTAAAGAAAAACAATTGTAATTTTCATTTATTTGTTTAATGAGATTTAAATACAAAGTAAAATAAACTAAAAATATGATAAATGGATAGTCTAAGAGTTCTTACCATGGTACAGTATATCCTCTCTCTTCCTTTTTGGCACTAGTCATGCCTAATCTGATTTAAAAAAAAAAAAAAAAAAAAAAGAGTATTTCCAACCATCTGTCAATGTTGTCAGTTGAAACTAATGTAAAGGAGAGGATCCAATGAATCATCCTGTCTTCACATTTGAAGAATACTGTCTGGTCTTTACCAAGAACAAAAAGCAGTTTGCTATGAATAGGTTCTGTAATATTAAGGTAAAGAATACAACACCCACACATTTTATTTTATTGGAGGTTTGAGCCTTTTTATCCTATGCTTATATTTTTGTGAACCTATGAATGATAATGAGCAAGCACAAACATTGAGGAGTTAATCACCTGCCTTGTTTCAGCAATATTTTCTAGTCTTGCTGTTCAAGAAGCTGTTCTCATTGCACGTAGTCCATACTCCAGCGTTAGGGACATGTCAGGCACTTTTCTGCTCCCTTGCTTGCCACACATGTGTTTCCTTGAGGTTCATGCCAAGCATGTTCTGAAAGTCTGTGAAGCTTAATCTAGAGGGTCAGGGTGAGGATGTTGGTGGCCATTCTTTCCAGGACATGCCATGTAGCATTTAGGGAGATGTGAGACTACTGAACTTTTAGTACTTCATTGAAGGTACTTTTTGTAAGTCAAAGGTGAGATGACTGAAGCACTGCATGGGGCACGCTGATAGAAGGAATAATGAGGAGGCCTTCCTGCATGAGAGAGTGCTCTGTTCAACAAAGCTGTGAGGAGATGCTTTAAAGTTGGATGAAGGAAGATTTGTGGAGCAAGATGAGATTAATGGGTGATATTTGTTTGGGCTTGACCACTTTGTGTTAGCAGCTACAGTGATTAGGGGAGCGTTTGTAGAATAGGTCTTTGTAGAGAAAAGTACAAAGCAGGGATGAATGGAATACTGAAGGCTAACTGTTTTTTTTGGTAGTGGGAAAATCTGTAATACCACCGTGTCTGTCTTACTGTTAGGACAGTTTGTATGCATGCTTTAGGTCAGTGCTACAAGTCTATGAACAACTATTGAAGTTTTAACATATGATCCTACTCTAAAGAGCTTTTGAAATACTACAGGCTTTCAAATGTGTCCCTTTCCTGGGAATTGATGCAAGGCTAAGAATTTACAGCCTTTCGCATTCGACTGCAATTTGTGTAAACAGCCTGACGAGGCTCTGAGCAGCCTGCTGTAGTTAACCTTCATTTGAGCAGGAGGGTTGGAAGCTCTTTTCCAAACTTGATCATTCTTTGTTTTTTTTAAATAAAGATCAGTATCTTGAAACCATGATGTAAGATGTGGTTATGTTGAAAGATACTAAACAATGTTAAAAAATAGGGAATGTCCCATTCTAGACTATTAGTTCCCTGAAAAAAGTTGAGGCTTGCACCCAGGACAAGCTATGGTATTCTTGCCCATATGTTAGTAGTACAGCTGCCTGGACTTGTGTAGTTCTTCTGAGAAGCTATTTAATGATCCATCTTTCATAGTTCTAGACTTAAACAATCACCCTTAATCTTTTTAAAATGCTGTTAACTTTGTGCTGGTGAAAGCCTTCATAGTTGAAGGTCTTTAACTACAACTGCAAGATATCTTCATCTCTTAGATTTGCAGCTTATATTCACATGTATTCTTACCACAGGTATTCTTCTCTTTCCATATTTTGCTTGTTACATGGACTTCATACTTTAAGTATTTTGAGATAGAAACCTCTTTCACTGTTGTTCTGATATAATGCATAACTAGCACTATGTTGTACTGTTTGGATTTTGAGAAGTGACAATACAGCTAGCAAACACAATCTGAAACTCAAGCTAAATTCACATCTCTACAGCTGTGTAAGGAGTCTTCTTCCCCAGGTATGCTAAATGTGTGTATCTCAGATGCAGTAACTAACCCCCCTAGAACACTTGTGTTGACTTGATGATAGAAACCAAGGTGTTCTAATAACTTTGCAAATACTGTGGTTACCAGTGCATACGTATGTCTGACATACCTGTTCTGCTCTGTTCACAGGTGCATACCTCTTTTCTTTCATCTTTGCTTCTTTACTATCTGTGGTGGAACCCTCTTAGGAATCTGGGAAACTTGTGTAACCTGTCTGCATATCTACAGGCTGAAATGGTATCCTTTGAAGTCAGAAGAAAGACTTCAGTCTGCTTGACTGAGCTTTGAATCCAGAACCCAAACTGAAATGCTGGCTCTGTTGAACCATGTGGCTGGGTTCCAATAAGGCATGGATTTCCCCTCAGTCTAGCATAGAAATACAGGAGGCTATTGAGGATCCTCAGATAGGCAGATTATCCAATGGTGTTTTCTTTTTAGCATACAGGGTGTGTTGGTTTCTGTTGCATTCCTGCTCCCCTTCTCTTCTTTTTTTTTTTTGTTTTGTCCTTTAGGAGAGTGATTGCTTATGACATGATGTGATTCTATTCAGCAGGAACAGTGGCAGTTCCTCAGTGACCTTGCACTTTTGATGTATATTTCAGATCTATAATTGGTAAGTGTATAGGCTGTCTAAGTGAAATGCACCACTTGAGATGTAGGTAAACTCAGGAATCTTCCAGGAAGGAAACCACAATGTGAGGTTATGGAGTGTTATTCAGTGCACTGGTGGTGAGCACATCCCAGTTGCAGACAGATTGCTGGATTTGGAACGCAGAGGAAGCTGCATCGTGCGCAAGCACTCTATGAATCATTAGAAAAAGGTATGTGATAGGTCAGTGAGAAGTTAGTGCACTGCCAGATTTATGTCTTTGGTTGTTTTGCCTTCCTTGCTTATTGTCACCTTGCATAAAATGGGGAAAGACATGATTTAGGAACACAATCAGATTTGAAGTTATAAATCTGTATACACCCCTTTTAATGGGGGGTGAGGGGATTTGGTGAAAACAATGATTTGTGAATACAGGTATAGAAGCAATTTCATCTGTATATGTGTACTTTAGTTGGAAGTTGATCCTTAAAAGGCCTTTGTAGTGTCATGGAATTGTACAGCAGTTTGAGTTGGAAGGGGCCTTCAGAGTCATCTAGTCCAAACTCTCTACAATGATTTGGTACATTTTCAGTCAGATCAGCTTGCTCAGAGCCCTGTCCAACCTGACCCTGAATGTCCTTGAACATTTCCAGGTCTGTGTTTTCCTGTGCTGAGGACCTCAGTGCCTGACACACTGCAGCAGGTGAGGGTCTCACCAGAGTCAAATAGAGGGGCAGAATTGCCTCCCTCGACTGACAGCCACACTTGTCTCATGACTGTCACTGTGTGTCATGCAGCAGACGTGATCTTTGCAGTTATGTTGGAATAGGTGCTGCCAACAGGGCCATGCATGTGAAGCACTGTACGGCAAGAAGCTGCCTTAGGCTTTGTGTTGGGCAGGAGGTTTTTTCCTAGCAGTGAATACTGCTTCTTAATGCATATGTTATTTGCTTGTAAACTTGCTCACAGTGTTTTGGTTTTGTTGTTCCGAGCGAAGGTTCCTTGTTTGCAAGCCAGGTCTCGCTCCAGCTGGTTTGCTGTGCTGGTTATTCAGTGCGTTGTGCGCTCAAGAGGAAGGTTGTGTTATCCATGTGTTTGTGAGAACCATCAGCTCGGATTAATGTCAGCAAAAAATACTTGAAAATTTCCTCCTGTGCTGCACTATCTTTGTTGACTCAGATGATGGTAAGATGTATGAGGCCAGATGAAGACTGGATTTTTTTTTTTCCTGTTTCAATGTAGTACTGCTTTCCTTAGATCATCATTTGAGGGAGAAAATAGTTTATTATATTTCATTCTAAACTGTGTGATACAATGAATGGGATGTGGCAAACAGTTTGTGGGAGAATAGGTGCAGGTAAGTTTCTTCAGGCCTTTTGGAAGAGTGACCATCGGTTTCTGTTATGTTGACTGGGACTTTGGGGTAATGTATGGTATGTTTTTGCTCATTTCTGATTGTGAATGCTTGCTCAGTCATGACACAGTAGGTGGTAAGTACCAAACTTGCATTTTTTTTTTTTCTTTTAATTTAGGCTTGCTGGAGGACAGGGGGCTACACTCTGGCCATAGAATTGTTTCCAGACTCTTCTCATTCACTGTGTCATTGTACAGTTTTGGGCAAATAAGCAGCTGTAGCTGCTGTTAACAGCCTGTATAATTGTAGTATCTCCTCTGTAGCTGTGTGGTGGTGTTGAGAGGGAAGGTACCAGTTCCAATGTGAGATTTTCTGGTATGAAGTGGAAGAATATTAAGTAAGTGTTCTTCAGGGACCAGGAAGGCAAATTTATTAAGTTAGTATGTAGCTGAAATGTACTTGGCATTTTTTAAGTGTTTTTCTTCTGATACATAAGACTGTAATTGTTCTTCTATGGTGTATTTTCCCCCAGTTCCTCCAAGAGAGTCTCCATGCTTGTAATGTGAATTTATAATCTGATGTTTTTTGTTGGTATGTGTGTGCTGGTGTTTTGTAGTTGTTGTTTGCTTTTTTGTTTGTTGTTTTTTTCTTACTATATCCTGATACTTTTAAGGTTAAGTCAATTTATGTTCTATTCTCAAGATGCTAAATTGCATAGTTCCTACAGTGGCGACTCGGGTTCCATGTGTCTACAAGCTAACAGGAAAAAAACCTACCATGTAGAAGTTACACGCAGTATTACTTAATGATAGATTTCTTCCTGTCTATCTGCAATAGGAAGTCTTGCACTCATTCTCTTCTTCCATCCCCTGGATAAATCTCCTAGGTTTAATGACTGTATTCAAGGCAGTATTTTAATTTTCTTAGATACATGTTTCTGGGTTTAACACTAATAATGTTTCTAGTTTTAACTCTAATGTTTTCTTTTTTATTTTTCTTTTTCTCCATTGCTCTCTAAATTACTTATGTAGTGCTTAGTAGCTTCAGTTTTATGAATATTATTTTTTCTTTTACTCCCTGTGCATAAAACAAACACAATTACCAAGGGTAATTTTTAAATATGGAAGCCATGAACTGCCTTGATGATAGTCTGCTTCAGTGATCTTTTCTGAAAAGTACAAGTTTGTGTGTCTGCTGAGAAGATGCTCAGAACCTTGTAGGACCAGATTTTTTACACTTTAGTAGCAGCAGTTGTTTTAAGTGTGATTACTGCCAGTTTTTGTCAATGCATGATCATAGTCTGACCTAGAATAACATGCCTTTTCCTCTCCTCTTTTCTTGCGTGTATGATTTTGGATGAATTGTCAGTTTTCACACACAGCTGAAATGCATCTTCTTTTCAAGTATGTTTGAGTAGTTCATAGTGATTAAGCAAAACAAGTAGAAAAGAATTTGGTCTTGCTATATGCCATGATTGTAATGACCCCCTCTTTGAAATAAATCAGTTGTTTGTCACAAGACTCATGTCTGCATAAGCACATAGCGTTGCTGCAGACAGGAAATGCCCTAGTCTGTTGACCTCGTCTCCCAGGGAAAATCCAAGCTCTCATTAAATTAAAAAAAAAAAAAAAAAAGAAAAGAAAAAAAGAAATCCACTTGTCTTGGTGGAAGACAATGGCAATAATATGTACAATCTTTTATCCCCCCCCTGTAATTTATGAATGCGCAATCTGATATTTAAATTGCTTAAAAACCTTTTTTTAATGCAGCTGAAAAGTATGAGGTCAGATGTATTTTGTTAGGGCCACATTACACTCCACAAGGGTGAACAGGAAATGGTTTAAAGGAATGCCAAGAAGCCCCTATTCCCTAACCAATTCCCTTGTCTTCTTTTAACCAGCTTTATTTCACACTCCATGCTTCTACTGCTGCAAGCATTTCTGCTCTGAGAATAGGGGAAGGTTTCAACGTGCTCTTAAGTTACATCGTCCAAGTTACTTTGCCTGCAGTTTAAAGAAGAAAAGTGACTGGATTTTAAATAGAACTATATAGAGACTGAGGTTGTGGAAAACAAGATCTTGCTATATGCATCTCTAATCTGTTAGAAGTGGTGGGAGTGCTACCTTATTACTACTAGAAATGGTGACAGCTTAATATGACAAGAATATTCATCACAGTTTCCAGTCATTACCACTGTTTCAGAAATTTGCTATTTGAATTTCTGCAGTACAATTATAATTTATTCACTTTATTCCATGAATTTTAATTTTTCTGTTTCTAGTTAAGTTATTCTTCAAAACAGCCTTTCTTTTTTTCCCCTCCCAAGTCTCCTGCTGCAAAATGAAGTCTAGAAATCTGAAAGTGTTTCTAGACAATAATCTGAATGAAATATATTAAACTATGTTTGTATCTCCTTGCTGGTTTTACTTGTTATGTTGAATATCCAGTTAAGAAACACAAATGAACATCTTGAGGGAAAATAAAAAGGTGTTTGGAATTAGCTTGCCAGTGTTACATCATGATCTTGAACTTCATAGGTGAGACAAGTTCAACTTTCTGAGGCTTTCAACAGAGGTAATGAACACCTGGCTTCTTGACCATTAGTAGTGGTGAACACAATCATTGTACCATGGATGGACAACTCAGTGGATTAAAAACTGGCTTGATAGCTGCACCCAAAGAGTGGCTGTCAGTGGCTCTATGTCCAAGTGGAGGCAGTGACAAGTGGAGTCCCTGAAGGATCAATACTGGGACCAGTCTTGTTCAATATCTTCATCAATGACATTGATGAGGGGACAGAGTGTCTGCTCAGCAAGTTTGCTGATGACACCAAACTGGAAGGCTTGGCTGATCTAGCTGAAGGCTGTGCAGCCGTCCAGCAAGACTTGGACAGACTGGAGAGCTGGGCACAGAGGAACCAAATGAGGTTCAACAAGGACAAGTGCAGACTCCTGCACCTGGGGAGGAATAATAAACTGCACCAGTACAGGCTGGGAAGGAATCTGCTGGAGAGCAGCCCTGTGGGGAGGGATCTGGGATTGCTGGTGGATAAGAAGTTATCCATGGGACAGCAATTGCCCTTGTGGCCAAGAAGGCCAATGGGATCCTGGGGTGTATTAGGAGGAGCGTGTCCAGCAGATCAAGGGAGGTTCTCCTCCACCTCTACTCTGCCCTGCTGAGGCCTCATCTTAAGTAATGCCTTCAGTTTTGGGCACCCCAGTTTAAGAGGGACAGGGATCTGCTGGAGAGGGTCCAGCAAATGGCTACAAGGATGGTTAGGGGACTGGAGCAATGCCTGATGAGGAGAAGCTGAGAAACCTGGAGCTTTTTAGTCTGGAGAAGAGAAGACTGAGAGGGGATTTAATAAATGTCTATAAATATCTGAGGGCTGGGGGTCAGGAGATGAAGGACAGGCTCTGCTTACTTGCTCCTTGGGATAGGAGAAGGAGCGATGGATGTAAATTGCAGCACAGGAGGTTCCACCTCAACACAAGGATGAACTTATTTACTGTAAGGGTCACAGAGCACTGGAACAGGCTCGCCAGAGAGGTTGTGGAGTCTCCTTCTCTGGAGACTTTCAAGGCTCATCTGGATGCGTTCCTGTGTGACCTGAGCTAGACTGTGTGGTCCTGCTCTGGCAGAGGGGGTTGGACTTGATCTATGGAGGTCCCTTCCAATCCTTGCCATCCTGTGATCCTGTGAACATCTTTGTCAGCGACAGGTACAGTGCTGAGGCACCCTCAGCAGGTCTTCCAACAACACCAAGCTGTGTGATGTGGCAGATAACTGGAGGGAAGGGATTCATCCTGAGAGACCTTGACAGGCTGCAGAGTGGGCCCAAGCCAACCTCATGAGGTTCAGCAAGACCAAGTGCAAGGTCCTGCACTGGGGTCGGGGCAGTCCCAGGCACTGATATATGCTGGGCAGTGACTGGCTTGAGAGCAGCCCTGGGAAGAGGGACTTGGGGATGCTGGTGGATGAGAAGCTCAACATGAGCTGCCAGTGTGTGCTCACAGCCCAGAAAGCCAACCAGGTCCTGGGCTGCATCAAGAGAGGTGTGGCCTGTAGATCGAGGGTGGTGATTCTCCCCCTGTACTCTGCTCAGGTGAGACCTCACCTGGAGTACTGCACCCAGTTCTAGAACCCCTGTTACAAGAAAGTTTTGGACATGCTGGAAGGTGTGCAGAGAAGGGCCACGAGGATGATCAGAGGGCTGGAACACCTCTCCTATGGAGACAGACTGAGAGAGTTGTGGCTGTTCAGTCTGGAGAAGAGAAGACTCTAAGGAGACCTTATTGTGGCCTTCCAGCATCTGAAGGGGGATTACAGGAAAGTTGTTGAGGGACTTTTTAGGATGTTGGGTTGTGATAGGACATGGGGAAATGGAGCAAAACTAGAAGTGGGGAGATTCAGATTAGATGTTAGGAAGAAGTTCTTCACCATGAGGGTGGTGAGAACCTGGAACAGGTTGCCCAGGGAGGTGGTAGAAGCCCCATCCCTGGAAGTCTTTAAGGCCAGGCTAGATGTGGCTCTGAGCAACCTGATCTGGTGTGAGGTATTGCTGCCCATGGCAAGGGGACTGGAACTAGATGATCTTTGAGGTCCTTTCCAACCTTGACAGTTCTATGATTCTATGATGCTTGTTGGGTGGTTAATAGGGCAGAGCTTGCAGTTACTTTCTGTGTTTGCCAGAGCGAACATGCAAGGCTAAACCAAAAATACACAATTCCTACGTAGAGTGTGTGTGCGATGTGAATTTTTTTTATAGTCTTGTCTCTTCATGAGTCATTTCAAACACATACACATAAGTGTAAGTTCCAAAATTAACCTGCTGCTTATCTTAAAATATCCTTAAATAGTGACATTAGATGTAATCCTGTGCTCTTTCAACCCAAGATGTCCAAAGTATGGCAAAGTAAGCTGACTAGTAGTTTTGGTATACTTTTGGGAGTTAAGACTGAGTAATGTTTGGCTCCAGTCTTATTCAGAAGGTGAAGTTGTAATTTCTGTAGTTTTCAAACTTCACAAACTAGCTTTCCAGAATTCAGCAGCTTTGCTGGCTGCCTAGCTAAGATGATCTCTTCTAGCAGTGTGTACAGAAGTCAGAGATATTTGCACAACAGTAATTATTAAAGAGGACCAGGAGCTCCGGTTATGAAATCCAACACCTATAGCAATAATTAACATTGAATGGTTGGGTAGAAGGCATGTAATATGCTAAGAATATACAATTAGGATTCAGTGCCTCCTACATGACATCAAAACCTTGATTGTTGAATACTGTAACTCATTAGGCATGTGGGCAGGACCTTACAATGAAATTAGAGGGTCTTCTGCAGGCTGTCATTCACAGTTCTGGACTTAATTGGTTTTCCATGCAATTAATCCTTATCAAATGTGTGACTTGTTGCCACTTTGGTTTGTAAGGGAAGACTCAAATTTAATAGAATTTCTGACATTACACCCCCTCCTCCCCCTGCGTTGCTGTTCAGTTTTCTGTTTGTTCCTGGGCTATTTTGGTAGGGAAAGCCATTTAAAAAGGAAACAGCCTACCATTTTTCTTTCTACAGCAGAGCTACTCTGGCAAGGTCAGCTTGAGACCCTAGGTGGATCTTTAACACTGCTTGCCTCTTGCAGAGGTGGGTATGTCACTTTGTGCTCTCTTTGTGGGAAGAATATTGGGACATTTGAGATTGTTTGTTTTGCTTCCAACCAAGAACTTCTCTACTGTGGTAGACAAACAAACAAGCAAAAAAAATCTGTCTATTGATATGAAGCCTGAGTTCTATTTGAAACAGAAAAATAACAGCTTGCACTGACATGAATCATCCATGTTTTGTTCCTTGTTTTCTCTTTAGCGGATAGTGGGTGGAGTTCCAAAGCATTTCAAGCTAAAGCAACTTCAGAAGACTAACTTGGGATAGAGTTGCCATCAGCCCAGACCTCCATTGTCTTATGGCAGCTTTGAGGATGTTTTTTGGCATTTTTTTCTTGTGGCTTTTCCTTGAGGCATTGTGCTCACCAGTAGATCTTAGTTGTTGTTACTGCTATAATGAAAAGCATCATTGCTAAAGCTGTGCTTTCTTCCTTCTTTCCATATCCCCTTGATTTCTCCCCACAAGCTTATTATGTATCTGTACTGCAGAAAGCTAGCACTGGGTCAGGATCTTGTGCTTACTGGTGCTACCTTTATTCTTTTTTCTTGCCTTTACAGTTTGAGCAGTTCTTGTCTTAAAACAAAAAAAAAAATCGTTCTTAAATGAAAGTTATGATTCTATTCTCAAAGCACCAAATACAATTGGTCATACCTAAAAGAGACACCATGCTTGTTTGTGGAGCCGTGGGTAAACAGAAGTTGTGCTATGCAGACTTGCCGAACATTAAGAAATTCCAATCACCCAAGCTGATGAAAGACACACATTTTCTGTTTCTGGCAAGAATTATATTGCATCTAATTAGACCAACTTTAGAACATAGCATTTCATGAGCAAAGTTAATTACAATGTTCTTAGCCTTTGTTACAAGAAAGCCTAGTGGTGGGGAAAATCAGCAGTTGACGTTAATTCTTAATGCTTAACTGTCCTAGTCTTCTGGTGTGTGAGCTTGCCAGACCTGCCATGCACTACTGTTGTTGGGGAAAACAATTTCATCTGATGAGAATGACAGAGAGGACCTTATTTCCACCAGCAGAAAATAATGTGGTTAACTCTATAGTGTTCATCCAGTTCTCCATCTTCAGCTACCCAATAGGGAGAGTGTTTTTAAGGGACTTAATCTAGCTGCTGTTTTTGTGTGACAGATGATGGTGTGGAGCTGCTGAAATTGGTGTTACGAGGCCCAAACACAATCCTTTGACCTTTACTTTTTGCCTTGATGCCCCAATGTAAACCTTTTTTTCTTAGTAAAAAGCCTACCTGATTTATGTTGTGAACAGGACTACGTGTTCTGTAAAAGCTGTAAGAAAATAAAGCGACCCTTTTAGGAGACATCATGTGAGCATTTTGCAGTGTTTCTTGGGATTGCTTAGTTTTAGATGTCTTGTATTTCCTCTCTTGTGAACAGCAGAGCTACTGAAGCCTGGTTTCCTTGCATGGTGGTTTTGTATTTTCTCTCCACTTCATCATGGTACCTATGTTTTTCCACTACTCTGACCTTCAGTGTCTGCCCTTTCAGCTCTGACATGTGTAGAAGCAACTCTCTCACATTTGCCCTGTGTGCCTTCCAGGCATCAAGCAGTGTCTGCCGAGGCTGTTCTGAATTGCTAAAGCAGGTAGTGCAGTTAGCTGTTTGTCATTTGACAGATCAAACAAAACAGCAAAGCTCCCGCTGCAGCCTGTGGTAGAAGCACTCTATCATTCTTGTTGACATAATCACTGTTTTTCATGAAACTTACAGGAGTTTTTTTTTGTCTTGGAGACTGCTTCTTAGCTTTCAGTAGCTGTGGAGTAGGTGTACCCATATGGAGTTATTGCATAAACATCTTGGTAGATCAGGGAGGGAAAGGAACTGACCAAACCAAATTAAAAGCTATTTGCCTAGAAGTAATTCTGGAACAAGAACAGGGCCCTCAAACCTCTATTGCTGAGTTTGCTAAAACTAGCCTTACCAAGGGCAGTAGGTTTCTCCACACCAGTAGTGCTAACAGAACACTACTGCCTGGGATCAGATTTTAAAACTGACCATTTATATTCGAGAATAGAGATACAGCTTCTGTCAGTGTTAAGTAAACATCCAAAGAGATCCAATTCCTTGCTGTAAAATAGATGGAACTCTGAAAGTATTTTTACATTGAACTTGCTTAATAAAACAGCTTCACATAGGTGTTCTAGAGACTGTCTTTATTTCACAAGCATCTGGCTACAGTTGCAATTTGAGACTAATCAAGGGTGGGCTATTTTTTCTGCTGCTTTATGCCATGGTACCATGACTGGAGTCCTGAAGTGTTAGGGTGATATGAACTCCAGTATACATCTAACTGCAGGAATTTCTAGCTAGAGCTAATAAGTAGCTCTCAAACTTTTGCTCCATTGCATGTTTTTTCTTTTCTGCCTAATGTCATACAGGTTGATGGATGTAACTTCTTCTGCCTGTGGGGTGCAGTCATACTCTGTCACTGTCACTGTTTTGAGAATTTAGGTGATACATCATGTATCCTGTTTCTTGGTACTCTTGCACCAATGATGCAGGCAATAGATGGAAGAGTTAGAATAGAGTGTTTTGTCATTATCATAATCCTCTTTTGTTGTATGAGGTAAAATTTCATGCTTCACCATTTTGAGAGGGAGATTACTGACTTCTAAAGTCTGCAGTTGCAAGTGTCTTACATATGCAGCAGTCTAGGTGGCTTTCAGGAATACAGTCTGCCTGATGTCTAGTCTGAGCTGCTGTCTTTCCAACTTGTCAGAGCAGCAGGGGTTTTGTGGGAATTATGTATTGAGGTGCCTTGTCTCAGGAGACTGTCTAAAGACAGGCAGTGATTAGAGAGCTTATGCACAACATGCACATGTTCTGTGTGGTATGATACATAGAGCATTCTTGCTGAGTGTTCCAGGAGCTTTTCCTATCTTATCTGAACAAGATTTTGTAATCTCCTGAACAGTCAAGATGTGCTACTCTATTAGCAGGTTTGACTGATCCGTGCATCTCAGACAACTGCAAGGAGGGATGAACAAATTCTGTAACACGGATTCTCTTGAATTTTAGTGGGAAGGTTGGACTTGATAATCCCTGGAGGTCCCTTCCAACCTCTAAAGTTCTGTGATTCTGTGAATAGCTTGGGAGAATGAACTCTTTGTAGTCCAGTTCCCTTCCCTTGGCTTCCCATCCGTCTTCTGAAAAGACCAGCAAGCAAGATGGTCCACTACAGGGTATTGACATTGATGTTGTACAGATGTAGTTAGTGACTTTCATAGTCTTTCTTAAGCAAACATATGAATCTAAGTGTAACAAAAAAAAAAAAAAAAGACCAAAACACAAAAACATAAAGGACTGCTTAGAGCAGACAAACCAAAACAGTTTGTGGGACTAGGTGCAAAGAGATTTTGTGCTCTTCTTTAAGAAGTGTTGAGACATGTAGCAAAATGCATCAAACCGCAGTCTGAATAGCTTTGAGGAACATAATACATAGTTGTGATACCATCTCGTTTGAGCTGTACTGTTTCTACTTGCGGTGTTTCAATAATGCAGTTGTTTTGTGGGAGCCTGGGATGCTCTCTGGAATGATACAGAGCACATGACTGCTCATTGAGTCATCTGTGGCAATACAAAGGCTGGAGCAGGAAAGTATGCTCTCAAGCAAATTTTAACAACTTGCATTCAGTGGTAAAAACACTTTTGCATAAACACAAGTAATCAGTGACCTCTTCATTAGCACACTTAAATACCCCATGCAGGACATTGCAAAGACCTTATTCTGCAGAGTTATTTTTCCTTCATTACAAGAAAGCTGCATTGTGTTTGCAAGAATAAGCTCTGGTTCCCATTTTAATCTGAAATATGAACTCTGCTTTACATTCCTGACCCATAACGGAGCTATTCCAAAACCATGTTTTTTCTCCACCAGACCAGCATGTGTTGAATTATAATGGTCTGTCCTGCAATGCAGACGTTTTAATTTTCAACAGGCATGAACTTCTGCAAGGAGGTGAAAGTTTGGGAGGAGGAGAAGGCCAGCTCAGAAAATTAGAACAGAAATATACTCCTTTCCCAACCCTGTGCTTGTTATTCTCTCTAAAAGAAATTAAAACGAGAAAGAATTTTAGAGTGATTTTTATCTTGAGAAGAACTCTCCTCTTGGAACTTGAGTCATGAGTTGAAAGCTGTCATATATTTTTGCACAACTTCACAGTATGTAGGTGGTGGTGAGGAAAAATACACCTTTGTCTAAGGGTTAAAAATAGGTCTGTAATTATTTATAATAGGCAAAGATAACTGACTGTCTTGTTTAGCCATTTTAGAGGAAGGGGAACCTTCTGCAATCATTACTTTCCATTGAAAGCACTGAAATTCTTCACACCTTTTAAAGCATGTTTGCAAGTTTTATGCATGTATTTGCATGAGTTGGCTCCTCCTCTATGGGTTGCTCACTATTTATCTGGCTCTATTCCAAGCAGAAGCTGAGCACTTTGTCTAGTGGCTATGAACTTCTTGCTGGTACAGTCTAGTTGCACCGAAGCAATTCAGCAGGCTAAGAGGTAGCTGCTGCAGTAATAAAAGTACAAATTGTGCTGTACTTCTGGCAAAACTTAAGGGTGGAGAGTTCGAGGGAGAAGTTGGGTGTGAGTGGCTAAAGAGCTTAAATTGTGGTGATGGATTGACTGTTATAGAATAGAATCCAGAAACCTCTATTTGACTGCCCTGAAGAACAGGGAGCTTTTTGAAAAGCACATCCATCTCAGTGATATACATGTTTCTGGAATAATGCTATGCGTCATTAGAGCAGTAGAGATGGCATGTATCACTCCTTGTACATCCTCAGGGCAGTCTTAGGAAGCAGGAGGCTGTTGTGAATAACAACATAATTGGGAACTCATCTCTGTTGAAAGAACCCAGAAGCACCGTTGCAACACTGTACAGAATTAAAGCAAGGCAGTGGAGGTGTCTTGTTTTCTTACAGCCTGATTTAAGCAGGAATTAACATCTGACAGAATTTGATGGTATGGATTGCTTTGCCTTAAAAAAGGGCAGGTACCTCATGATCTGTGAGCAGATGAGTGAGCAGATGTAGTAAGAAAGACTTGAACAAGTGTTTGTGTCTGTTCAGCAGAAATGCTGAAATATGAGGAAATTGTAAAATCAATGTGGTGAATTCTAAACAAATTATACTTTCCTTGTCCTGACCAGTTCTATTGACCTTGTTACTCTAGATTATTGATCATCTCTGAGATGTACAGGGATGTGTGTGCCTTAATACTGGGTGAAATTTGTGCTCAGTCTCCCTGTAGCAGTTTCAAAATACACGTGGAAATGTGTGCTTTTTGATTTTTTTTTTCTTTTTAATTTAATTAAATTATTATTTTTTTCATGGGCAGTTTTCCTATATGTGTTCATAAAGTGACTGAAATGAATGTTTATAGAATCATAGAATGGTAAGGTTGGAAGGGACCTCAAGGATCATCTAGTTCCAACCCCCTGCCATAGGCAGGGACACCTCCCACTAGCACAGGTTACTCAAGGCCTTGTCCAACCTGGCCTTGAACACCTCCAGGGAGGGAGCAGCCACAGCCTCCCTGGGCAACCTGTTCCAGTGCCTCACCACACCCTCACTGGAAAGAACTTCCTCCTAACATCCAGTCTAAATCTTCCCTCTGCCA
>WBNM01005708.1:60781-94470 GCA_013399055.1 Ramphastos sulfuratus
ATTCCTCTGTCCATGTCACTGACAAAGATGTTAAACAGCTCTGGTCCCAGCACTAACCCCTGAGGGATGCCACTTGGCACTGGTCTCCAGGTGGACATTGTGCCCTTGATCACCACTCTCTGCGTGCCACCATCCAGCCAATTCCTTATCCAGTGAGAGCGTAGAGTGTGGAGTGATTGTCTTTTCTTTTGGTAGTACTAGGGATGTGCTGTCTGTGTGGTTGGCAGTTGACTTGTTTGGTTTAAAGACAAACATGGGAGATAAAAGCTCAGTAAAGCTAGTTATAATCTGCAAAGGTCGGTCTCTTAACCTCCTCTTAACCTACAAAGCTTTAAATATGGAAAATTTTGGCTGTCTTTTATTGTTAGGGTGGGCCATGAACCAGCTAAGGCACCTTATACTTGTCCTCACAATGAAAGTGGGGCCAGTGCAGCTCCAAAATACAAACCAGGACTAGACAAATGAGAGAACTTTTTAAAATACATTAAAGAGAGGTGTGTTTTTTTTCCACTTTTCTACAGAGTTTCTGTGTTAGAGGTCATATCCATTGATTGCTTAGGCCCTGGCTCAAGCCATTGAGTTCATGGGAACCTGTGTGGCAGAGCTTGCAAACTACTTTTGCGTGGCTTCGTCTGTGCTATTTCTTTGGGTTGGGCTTTTATTTCAATTTTCAGTGCTGATAAATATGTGAAGGATCATTACAGGAGCCTGTGGTAGTGATAGTATTAATATTTCTCTCCTCCTGTTTGTCTCTTTCACTTCAGACCAATGAGTGGAATAAGAATGATGATCGACTGCTGCAGGCAGTGGAGAATGGCGATCTTGAGAAAGTGGCTTCATTGCTGGGTAAAAAGGGAGCCAGTGCCACCAAACAAGATAGCGAGGGCAAAACCGCGTAAGTACAACTCAAACTTGTGAAGAAACAACCTTAGATTCACTTGTATGAATTAAGAACCAGTGACCATCCTGACGATGAAATTTTTTTCTTCATCTGAAGCACAGTACATCCTGGAAAGCTTCTTTCTGGAAGTGCATTTCTGCTTTTGGAATGCCATTTCAGAATCTCAGAACAATTTGAGGTAACTTGAAATAAGGTTGCTGGGTACATTTGGGACATTTTATGACAGGGTATTTTAGCACTCAGGAGTTTCACAGCACCTGCAAGATTGCACTGTCCAAAAGGCGTTAATCTTTGGGGCTATTTTTCCCCATGGACATTAGATTAATGACATAGAAGGTAAGATAAATTGTCTTTCTAGTGGGTTACTTTGAACCAAAACTATTATGACTGAGTTTAAAATCTTGCAGATGGTAGTGATTCTCACAACTGTTTGTTGTTTGAGTTGAAGTTTGGCAGCAGAAGTTTTGTGTGAATGAGATTCCTTTTGCAGTGTCCTAGTTAAAGACAACCCGCTTTTTCAGGCGTGCCCACACACACATCCTTGAGGTGTGGAGTTTAGTGAGATGATACAATGTACCATTACCTTGACCTATTCCCCAGAAAAGCACAGCAAAAGCAGAAGGAGCATGGGAAGCCAGCAATAATATGGTTCCCTGACCCGTGAAGCCCACAGATGGCCTAGCGGAAAAGACCAGCGTCCCAAAACTGGAATCAGGAAGCAGTCACTGGAAACAGGGAGTCTTGTCTTAAAGTCCAAGCTCCAACCCTCGTGATACTTGGACCAGCACTGGCATGACAGCAACATGATATTGAATACTCGTCTACAGATTTCAATTGGCTAAACCCATGACATCCTCCACCCCTTATCTTGCACCATCTACATCATGCCCAGCTGCAATTAACATCAAACAGCACACATCATACATCTGTCCATTCTCACTCAAAATGAGATTGCCTTGCAGTACACAGAAGACTTCTCACTGCAGATGCTCTGGAGCTTTACCCTGTTCCAGTTCAGTCTGGATAAGTCCATGATTAGCCAAAGTAGTGGGTTGTGTTCCCACCCCTGGGGTGGTTGATTCCAGTGACTCCTGCCACCCTTCCAAGTGAACGCAGACTGTGGCTTCCAACACATCCAGCTCTTGGGAGCCCCTGTCATGCCAGAAATATAGATGGGTTCCACACCTCATTGTTTTGATGGCATCAGAATACACTTGTACTCTATATCTGCTTGTACACCTGTATCTACTAAAGCTGTATGTTGCTGTGTGTTTAACTTGCCAAGCTGTTGGATCCAGACTGTCCAGTAAGCCCAGCTGTCCCACTCCTCCATCTGGTTGGGGCAGGGCTCATCTAATCCTGATTGGAACCACTTACGTCTTGTGACGGTGCTTTGAGTGTCCCTTCAAGAGGATCACAAGCAGCATCAGTTCTGCTCTTTTTGGGCAATTTTCCGCTGGAAACTGAGGCAGCTTTCTTCTGGGAAGAATTTCCTTGTAATTCACAGAGCCATGCAGCTAGGACTGAAGTGGATTTTCTATCCCACTTTCTCATGTCCTCCCCGTAGTCGTGTAAGCAAAACCACAGGGTATGCTGTGGTGTGTACACCCCAGATTCTTTCACTTGGACAGGGAAGTGCCTGCTCCTCGTGGCTGAAACATGGGACCATACAGGTGGGGAACAAGACATGTTCTCTTGGCTTTGCTCCACTTTGTGGGACAGTTCTTTCACAGATGAAACACAGGCCTATAAAGAGGAAAAGAAACTTCCCTCATATTGCTGGAGCCTGATATAAATTTCATCAGCTCTTTGTCTTTGGCAGTCTTTCAAGGCCAGGGATAAAGACCAAGTGACCACCTCTGGCTCTTCCTCTTCCACTGAAGACCTTGATTAATCCTCATCCTTTGCCAAATGAGTTGCTTTTCTTGTCTATTTCTTTTTCTGTACAGGGGGGACCGGCACTGGCACAGGCTAGTTCTCTGATAGAGCTGCCATGCTTGCATTTGGGGTCTGAGTAGCCACAGTGCTTGCCAGTCTGCCTGTAGGTCCAGAGACCTTATCTTGCCCCTGAGTGCTCTGAACAGTCATGAGAAGGGCTCAAAAGGCGTGGGCCAGGCCCCAACACATTGCTGTAATTTCTGTCTCTCAGGAACTTCCAGGCTGACAACAGACTTTCCGCAAACATTTTACCNGTGCACAATTGGTGAGATTACAACTGAGATTACAAATGGCTAGTCAAATAACCGTACCATAATATATCAGTAACCAGCACAGCAACACCAAAGGTTTAAGCCTTTCCCCTGAACCCCCAACAGAAAGAGTACATCGAGTACAAGTCCATAAGGTTTTATATAACGTAACCAGGATGAGCACCAGCAAATTGACACCAGCTGCCCTCAGAAAGCAAATGCATCACCATAGCAAACATACTAGAGAAAAAAAAACACCAACTCACACAAAATTATTGTAACAAGCCTTAATTTAATCCTCTCGTATCTTGCTTGTCTTCATCTCCCACCCTTTTGCCAAAATAGACTGTCCTGGTTACAGCCTGATGTAACAAGAAACACCCCCCCCTACCCACAGACTGGGAGGGAGAGTGACACAAAAAGCTCTAGGTTGAGATAAGGAGTTTAATGAGATAGTACAATGTACAATTACCACGGCCTGTTTCACTGAAAAGCACAGCAAAAGCCGAAGCAGCAGCAAAAGACAGCAATAAAACACTTCTCCCACTCCAAGCCGGCAGCCAGCCCCACAGAAAAGATCAAGTCCCCAAAACTGGAAACTGGAAGCAGCAGCTGGAAATGAGAAGCCCCTCATGTTACAATGTGAACTCCAAGCCCCATGATACTTCACTGCAGGCAGCACTTTCATTTTAAAGCTGGCATGTTCTCAGAATGGTATTGAATGCTCCTCCATAGAGTCAGCTGACTAAATTCATGGTGTGCAGTCTCAATACATTTTACATATCGCATTTTCTTCTCCTTCATCTTGTTCTCTGAACATTACGAATTGTGGAAGATAAAAGATTCCAGTAAGAGAACTGCAGCCAAGAAATTGCTGTACTCAAACTTTATTTATTCTGGCAGAGAAAGATGATTAAATGTATAAATGAGAAATAGACATCTTGTGACAAAACCAAAGCCTTCCTAAAATTCTGGGTATATGGGGAGAAAGGAAAATAGTTTCTAGTTTTGGGAGGGCCAGCACATGGCAGTTTATACCAAATAGTAAGTTCTAATTAATTCTGGATTACAGTTATTGATTCAGGCTCTGCTGCTTGCTTGGTCTGTTTCAGTTTCCTACATCTGCTCTATTTCTATTCTGCATCTGAGGAGACTGAATCATGGCAGTGGCTGCAACTTCTCACTGCAAAAGTCCAAGTCCTTTAATTACTTCAAGTGTGGTTTCTTCGTACTATCATATGGTTTTAATTTTAAAAACTTTCATACATGTGTTTTTCTTTTGAACTTAATCAAAGCTTGACTTCCTCTGAGTATTCTGAGTTACAGATATGTTTGGCATTTGGTGTTTTTACAGTCAGCGTAACTTCAGGGTTGGATTTTTATACCACACTGTACCCACTGTAACACCTAGTTTGCAAGTTTCATATATATAATTTGCTGCTATGAATTTTTCTAGGGAATCCACCAAGACTGAAATTATCAATTAGTATGTACAAGCCTCTTAAGTCCAAGAAACTGGATCATTGTAACTAGGGATTTGGTGCAAAGATAGTCGTCTTTACAGGGATGCACAACGTGAATCCCCATTTTAGTAATGCAAATACAAGTACTTCTTTTAGTTGCTTGGATCAAACATAAATTAATTCTGTGAAGATCTCTGCTTCGGCTTGTTCCATATGCTCCTTTAATTGTCATTTGCTGCTGCTGTTATTTCTGTGTACTCATTTAAAAGAAAGCTCACAAAAGAACAAATACAAATAGTATTGCTGTGATACAGAAGTACAGCATGTCAAGTCTCATTCTGGTTTCAGTGTTGGGAAACTTAGCAGGCCTGCTCAGGTTATTTCTGTCTTGGTTTTGGAATATAGAGACTGACAGGTGCACAGTGACACTGATCTGGAGAGACCTAGCTGCCAAAGAGCATCATGTTCTTCAGTATGGCATATTAATAATGGGCAGTGTCTTGTTTACAGTTTCCTCACTTCAGAATATTTTTTTTAGTGTGTGCAAAATGAGAGTACAGCCATGATTTCTGTATAGGTAGGCTTGTCTCTCCAATGTGTGCAGTGTGGTTCTGGGTACTTAACAGCTGTTGTGCAGAGGCATAGATCTTACTGCTGCCCAGGACTGAAGTTTGTTAGTGTCCTGTGGAAGCATGATCCTGGTTTTTCAGTTGCCTCATCTGTAACATGGGAAGTTCACATGCTGGGAAATAGCAATCTGGAGAGGTCTTTCTGGGACAACTGGCCACCATCGTACTCAGATTTCACTGCCTGTATTTTAGAAAGTGGTCTGCAATGCCATGTGGGAAGGGAACGCTTTGGACGAGTGGTCTATTGATCCCTGCAAGTATATATTGATGCATTTGTTTACATAATTAGGCTGAAAGTGACTAACCAGAAGAACATGATGGATTCAGTTACATAACAATGTGCATAATATGATTAAAGACTTTGGAATGTGCCTGAAAACAAGAAAGGAGAAACAATAACATGTTGCAGTACAGGTTTGTTAGTTATGCCATTGTCCATTCCCTTAAGATGTGACATGTTTCTTTTAAGATTTTTTCACTCTTGTTTATAACCCCTCAAACAAGCTCCCAATAATGCCTAGATCCTTATTTTAGTTATAGTAATATAGTACATTATTTTAGAGAGAAAGGGGAGAGGACTTACACTTAAAGGGATACTTCTGAATTTTTGTTTTCTAATCAAATTACTTCTTAATATAAAATGCTTGAAGTGAGAGGAACAGAGACCAGAACTGAGGAGTTTCTTTGTTTGTCTTGTTGAGTACTGTGTGCACCATAACAGTGAGTCCTTCTACAAAGTACTAAAGCTCTGGTGCAGTTTTGGACATAACCATCTCAATTTTTGCCTGTGTCTTCTTTTGCCCCTACCCCCACAGGTTTGTTGTTTCTTTTTGGGGGTTGTTTTGTTTTGTTGGGTTTTTTTTTAACACCTTACCTACTTAAAACAAAATAAAGATGTTTCAATTAATGAGATCTAGATACCAGAAAATGTCTTAAAGGTAGTATTTGCAGATTTTCACCAGGAGGTGCAGCTCTCCAGCAGTACTTCTTTACAAAATCATCAGAGCAATGAAATCAGGTTTTTTAAAGACTTGCTTGACTTTCCCCACCACCACCCTGCCTCTGACTCAGTGCTTGCTATAAACAAGAAATAAGTTTTTAAGGCCATGGAGCAAATCTGCCTTTGGCATAAGTTGATACAGCCCCATTGTTGGTCCCTTTTCCACAGCACAAACTATTGCCAAGCACACTTTTAATAAAACCTATCTGGAAATCTGTTTCTGTCATTGTAGTCTTACTCTGCCAGATAGTTTGGGGTTTTTTTTGGGTTTTTTTTTAAGTCCAGTTTCCTTAAGCAACAAAACAGTGCTTCCCACTTCAAAATTTGATAATTTAATTCCCACTTAAACTAACAAAAAAGTGGTTTTCAAAGAGAACCTTTCAGGAGCAGATAGAATTTATTTGTGTACTGTACTTTCCACAAAAGCGAGTGATCAGATGGTCTGTTACTTAAAGAGGCTGCTGCTGTTATTGATGGGGAGTGCAGAGGGGAGAATTTAGAGGGGAAACATATAAATGGCAGTACTTGCTTGTTGTAAAGTTATTTTGTCTGTGTGCCAGTCCATCACTGCCATGTTTGCATGTTTCTGGAAGGTACTGACCCAGAGTTAAATGCTTGTGGCTATTAAATAAAACAGTAAGTCACTGTATTTTTTTTTTTAATCTGCAGCTGAATAGACTGTTGCTTAATAAAATAAGTTTAACAATGGTATAAAAAGCTTTAGAAAAAAAAGTGCTTTTAAAGAACTTTTACAGAACTATGTTCAGTAGCAGTAAAAATGATGTATTTTTTTCATTTGAACCAGAATGTTCATGGCTTGAAGGTTTAGCCAAAAACATGTTCTGGAGCATATTCCAATCTCAAATGCTTTGTTTATCATGTACACAGTATTTATTCTGTTATTTATTTATTTATTTTAATGTTAATTGTATAAGAACATGGGGGAAGTGGTTTGAAGAACATCACTGTTCAAAAAGTCAATTAGATATTAATTACCTTTGAGAGAGAGAGTCCTTGTACACAGCAAAGTCTATCTTGAAGGAAGCTGCTGGAAGAATGCAGACTTGCTACAGTCACTGTACTGTTCCCATTGAGAAAAAAAAACAATAGAAAATTAATTAAACAGCTGATCCAAAACTGGAGAAGTCAGATAAGCCCAGTTTCTCTCTTTCTTTATTACAATTTGCTATATATTCTCTAGGAGATCTCTGGAATTCAGACAGTCTCTACATTCTCTTGTTATGCATGTGTTGTGGGTCCTCAGACTAACATCAGGCTCTAGAAGATGTTTCATTCATACAGACTCTGTGTGTCATGCCTGTTGTGGAAGGCATAAACAGGCCAGAATAAGCCTGAACATGTCCTGGCTTGCCCAGACATGTTTTCTACTCTCCCTCCTTCTATTGTTGGGAGAAGCAGCTGTGGGAAAGGAAGACAAAAGGGCCCGGTGCCACCATGTCTGTCCAAACTTGTTTACAGGGTACCCGCACGTGTTTATACACTTGTTTGTGTCCTGGCCTAAAAGGTAAAAGCAAGCTCTGACTTCACCTAATATGGGTAAGCTTGGCTAACTGCCATTAGACTTGGGCTACATTGATAAAAGAGATAAGCAGGTAGAGACAGTGTGCTTGCTGCTGCCACCATTGTTTCTGCCTAACATGCTCTCTGCTTCTGGCAGTGCCTCACTGCTGTTGCATCTTGCCATGCTCTACAGCATTGTGTTTGCAAAGCTATAAGCTAACTCTGCCACAAAGTAACAAACCCTGATACTTTGAGCTTGTCCGCCTGGAAACTGCTTCAAGTTTACCAGGAATAGGCACCAAATGCCTCCATGAAATAGGCTTCCTTAGACAGTGTGACACCTGCAAGTCTCCTGACACGACTGCACATTGACAAGACATCCTGCCTGCCCCTCTGCAAGCCTCCCTGCTGAGTCTGGAGCCAAGAGGAACCAGGACCAGGTCACAGATTGTCTCCTTTCTCCCAGCACCCTCGTTAAGAGCCTGGGAAGACTAGAGGCCTCAATGGCTGACAAGACATCGACAGAGCTCCCTACAAGTGTTTTGAGTACTGTCTGGAAGCTGTAGTTAGACCCATGAGTTGGGAAGTATTTTTGTGAGTAAATACTCAAAACTCTCTTTAGCAAAACTCTGTATTTGAATCTAATTGAATCATAGAATCATAGAATGATAAGGTTGGAAGGGACCTCAAGGATCATCTAGTTCCAACCCCCTGCCATAGGCAGGGATACCTCCCACTAGTACAGGTCACTCAAGGCCTCATCCAACCTGGCCTTGAACACCTCCAGGGAGGGAGCAGCCACAACCTCCCTGGGCAACCTGTGGCAGTGTCTCACCACCCTCACTGGAAAGAACTTCCTCCTGACATCCAGTCTAAATCTTCTCTCTGCCAGTTTAAACCCATTGCCCCTCATCCTGTCATTGCAAGACCTTGTAAATAGTCCCTCCCCAGCCTTCCTGTAGGCCCCTTTCATCCTTGTTTTCTGTCTTAAACAGGGATGAGCTTTTGAGTCCATCTAGTGGGCAAGCAGTATATTGACCACAAGAACCTCTCTGCCAGTTCTAATGGTTTAATGTTATATTACTGCTAGTTATTTGTTCTAGATCCAACTATTCCTTTGTATAATATTTTCATGACTGTCGCAAAGAATCTGATAATTATTATTACTTTTAAAAAAATTATTATTACCAGGTGGGCAGTGAGAGTTTTGAACATCAAAATTAATAAACAAGATTTTTTTTAAAAAAAATCCTATCTTGCATTAATTAATATTCTCCATTATAATGCCTTAAAATTGTTTACACACTTAAGTAGAAAAGCATGCTAGTATACTAGTCTGAGGATTTTCACCTCTCCAGGAGCAGAGTTCATTGATGTTCCAGTGACCTTATATGAGTTCTGACAGAAAAAAAAGTTTTACATACTTTCATAATGATACTTAGTTTATGATGGTCCAAATGGTCACAAGCAGGTCTAGGTTTCAGAGCATGGGCAAAATAAGGAAGACTACAGTGATGAGAAAGATTATGGTAATCTCCATCTCTGTTTTGTCTCTACCCAACAGATGGCTGAAATGGTACCCCATTCCAAAATTCCATGTGAATTTTTATTTCTCTGGGTGATTTGAATGTGAAAGCTTTGTCTCTCAAAAACTTACCTGGAATTCTTTCTTGGTTCAGATCCTGATTATTCCTTTTTGTCACACTGTTATGAACACAGTTCCAACTAGGGTGTTGGTATTTAAGTTTCCTGAAAAACTCCTTCCTACTTTAAACTAACACAGAATTTTCAATGAAACATCTGAGCATGGTTGGGTAAACCTGTCCTCGCCAGGATACTGAACTGGGGTAATTAACTTTCTGTTATGTTCAGTATGAGCCCAATTGTTGATGTATAGTGAGAGGAAATGCCCTTATTGCCATCATGGAGGCAGATTAGATCTGATTAAATAATCAGATTATATCTGATTAAATCAAATCACTTTGATTTTATAATTGGGCAATATATTAAAAACTCCACATTACATATCAATGCAGTGTTACTGCATTGGCAATTGTGCAGGTTTTTAAATGGAATCTATAGAAGAGAATTCAGGATAGTGGTTTGTTCCTTGCTCTTGACTGAAACTGTGTAGGCTGTTTTTAATGGGTTTGGATACATGACATCTCACTTAGTCTTGGAGAATTCACAAGCCAATTTTTAGTTCTTAGCATTCACATTCTACCATATACATTTTTCGAAACAATTTCTCTATAAAACATTTTAGTAATTGTACATCTTCATGTTATTTTAAAAAAGAAGTGAAGAGGCCATGCTCTGAAAAGAAAGACAGTAATGCTTTTTAGTTTGATTTCAGTTGCAGAGATCCTAATCTTTACTACTGAAAAACAGAAGCTGTTTACTTTCTCTCCTATTGTTCTTATATTATAAATTAATATAATTTAATGTAACATTTACATAATACATAATATAATATATAATGTATTTATATAATATATAAATGTTCTTATATTATAAATATAATATTTTTCTTATATTATAAAACAAACACATTCCACTTACTCAAGGAACAAACTACATGCTTCATATAAAGTTCTTTGACCATCGAGAAGCATCCCAATGTTTTTTGCATCTTGAGTACACAGGATGTTCTGCAGTTGATACCTGGAGTTTGAAGGGGAAGCAGTCATTCTGTAATTTCTTCTGGAAGCCAGCTTCCTTTGCTGGAAATTAAATAAAAAGAATAAAAATAATTCTGTATTTTTCACACAAGATGACAGAGTGACTATTCTTAATAAACTGCTGTGTTTCATTATCTACTAGTGGGGCTATCACCTCAGAAGAAGGCATGTAATTTTCTGAAGGACCCCTCTTCATGCCTTCAGATAGCCTGTGAACTCCTGTTCATGGATAGCATTGGCCAAACCTGTAATGCAACATCAGACAGCTGCTGGAGTTCCCTGTAAAGCAGCTCCATTTGCAGAGTTGCCAAATACACAGATTTTACCAGACCTGGCCAGGTTTCCAGAACCAGGTTGTCAACTCCTTGGATCAGAGCATAGCCTAGGTGATTGGAAATAGCCTAGGTGATTGGAAGGCGGGGTTTGTTTTTTTTTTTTTGTTTTGGTTTGTTGGGGTTTTTTGTTTTGTTTTTTTTTTTATATCCTTGATCTGAAACAGATGCAGTTTGCCTCATGTGGAGGCAGAACCCAGCACCTCACCTCCCCATTAGAAATGCTGTGGGTGCTTCTTGTATTCATCTTCTCGGAGCTGGCAAGGCAGCATTAGGGGAAGCATGCCGCTCACAGGCTGGGAAAGAACCAGGTGCTTGGAGGCTGAAGAGGACAGGCCTAAGGCTTGTTGTTTTTCAGATGTCTACATAATGGGCTGCAGTTGTTTTACATGTTTTTCAAAGACTTACACAACCGAATGAGCTGTGTGTGTAGGTTTTAATTACACCAACTGGCTGCTTCTGGCTTAGGAAGGGAAGGGGAATGAACAGCCAAAACGTGGAATCTTAAAAGCTTTAGTAATATAGTTACTCTGCAGTGCAAATTAAAATATATTGCGGTAGTAATTTGAAGAGTTTATAAAAACAAATGCTAAGAGGTCATCTTAACCAGTGGTCTTTGAAGAACGTGTAACTAGTAGATTAATTATTGTGAGTACATGTTATTGCATATGTAAACTCACTTTATGCATCTTCATAAAAAAACAAACAAAATAAACCCCCAACAAAACAAAGCACACAATTCTGTTTCTTTAGATCTGGAGAGTTCTAAAGTATTACAAGTGTAAAAGGCACAGAAACTTTAAACACATCACATAAGCCTGAGCTGTATGTGGTCAATATCCCTCATGTCGCATAAAGATACCCGTGCTCTTTGGTTCTTGGGGCAGTGTATGCCATTCTTAAGCCTTGCTGGGTTTTCAGGGAACAAAAATACTTACTTTAGATTAACTCTTACTCAATTCTCAGCCTTTCCACCCTGTTCCTAGCCTCTTGTTATGCTAACATAGTTTGGGATTTCCTTGCCCCTAATTTCATGATTTTTCATGTACTAAGGTGGTTAATAGTGTTTTCTAACCTATAGGCAGCAATACCAAGTGGTGGAGGATCAAGGTCATGAGGGATACTTGTCATTGCTCTCATTGTTGTGCTTGATTTTAACTTTGAACTTTATCCTGGCCTTGCAAGATAGCACAGCAGATGGCTAGCTGGTTTCACCTAACTCAGGAAGGAAGTTGTGTTGATTTGAGCACATCCATGGCATGCTCAAGGATTTCACCCTATACTAAAAAGATTTTTTCCTGGAAGTCGTATACTTTAAGAAGCTAACTGTACACCCTTTGGGGCTTTAGATGCGGGGTGTGCTTTTAAACAAACTGTCAGAAGTAATTTTCCCTACTCCTCTGATTTTCTCCATCCCTCTGAATTTGGCTTCAGAGGTACAGGCAACACTGCTCTTATTGCTAGACTCCTCCAGCTTTTTGAGACTTAATTGCTTGTTGTACTTTGTCCGTTTTCCTACCCTACAATTCCAAAAATAAAAGTATGTCAAAACTCCAGACTTCATGTCAACACCTAGGAGTGGCCCGAAGCTCACCCTTAGCAGAATCTCTATTGCAGTTTGCTGATGTTAATTACTGAGGGACTTTAAAAAATGGACACTTTACAAGAGACTTCATCTGATAAATCTACATTGTGAGCACTTATGTTTTCAAGTAATACATGGAATAAAAGTCTGTACATTTCAGACTTGAAGTGGGAGTTTGTGTTGATGTGGTAACAGAGTTTGCCAAAGAAAACTGCATATGAAAATGGAACTGCTGGAACACAACCTGAGAATGAAAAATTAAAAAGCTTCTGGGGTTCCCAGAAACCTTTCTGAAGAGCAGCTGGGTGGATATTTTTGCTGAGCTCGAAGGCTAAGATCAGGGTACTGTAGCATGCCAACTTCTGTGTTGCTTGATGCAATTGCTTCTTTCCTATCAAGAAAACAGCCATTCAGCAGGCTTGCCTTTTATGAATGTCCTGTACTTTGAGGTGTGTATGATTGAAACAAGACCTTCTGTGGTGTGAGGCAAAGCTGGAGACTTTATATGGAAAATGCATTGGCGTTTCTGGTTGGGTTGTTCTTGTTTTTTTTGTTTTTTGTTTTTTGGGTTCTTTTTGTTTGGTTTGGTTTGGTTTATTTGTTTTGGTTTCTGAAAGCTGTTCCAGAATATATTCTAACACAGAAGTGGCAGATAGGGTTTTTGCCAAAGGGTTTTATTTGTATTGGGGGAGGGCAGGTGCTGTCTCAAGTGTAAATAGAAGGCAGGAGTACACAAGCTGTGTGCGTCGCTTCACTTTGCAGTGGTTGGTGTTAAGGCAGAGAGAGGGGAAAAATCTTCTGCTGCTCTAATAGTTCCATACCTGTCATACCTTGTCAACTTCTTTAAAAGTTAACCTGCTTGCACTCAAGAGGATGTGATTAACACCTCATCAATTAAATATCTTAAAACTCAGAATACTTACTTTTCTCACTTTCCCAGCTCTGGCTTGAAAACAAAATGTATTTCCTGTAACTTTTCCCAAGCTAATATTTGCACTCTTGTGACAGCATGCATGAACATGACAGGATCATGACATGGACTGGCAGCATTTAACGTAAACCCATTACTATTACACTTACTCTTAGGATGAGATTAAAGGGGTGCAGTATGAAACTTTTATTTGTGGCTTGGCTTGTTTTGCTTTTATTTAAAACAACCACAACAACAACAAAAAACAACAAAACAAAACAAAAAACACCAAAACTAAACCAAACCAAACCAAAAAAAAAAAAACAACCCCAACCAAAAACCAAACAAACCAGCAAACATCACACAACAGAAGCCATAAAGAGCTAGTAACAATTGATAATGTTACCTGTGGATGTCTGCTCTTCCTTTAAAGCAGTCCAATTTGTCAGACATCCAGGTATTTCCTCTATAATTAAATGATAGTCTGTTCCTGAGACATGCATTGTCTTGGATGAGTAGCTGTCTCTTAAAAATGCAGTCAGGGAAGGATAGAGGTTCTGTGGCTTTCACTGGTTTGCTTTTAGCTTTTAGGTTTAAGGCAAAGTTCTGCATCTCATTCCTTCCTTTGAACTGCCAGGGTGCCTGCACTTAACGTCCGTGTGATGAAACAGTGGAAAACAGCTTTGCTTTTCAACTAGTTTTGTTCCCCCTATCAGCTTACCAGCCACACAGGTACTACCTACCTGTGCTGGAAAAAGGAAGAAGCAGAACCAGGTATGCACTACTCCTAGAAGCATGATCCTTGCTGGAACAGATGACAGTTACTTGGCTGAGGGCCCTGTCTGGCCTGGAAGAGGAAGGCAGAAAGCACCTCCAGTTTCAGGACTATTCTGGGACTGGCTTTTCCAATCTTTTAAGTCTGAAGCTGATAATTTTCTTCTAATTAGATTCAGGATGTGTCCAAAAATTGTTTTTGTTCATTGCTTTTATGCTGATAAAATCTCAAAACAGTTCAAAGAAAATTAAAATGCATTTTTCTTTAATTCAAGGTCTTCATGCTACATGCAAGAGAAGACTAGACTGGATTTCCTCATGGATGACAGCAGACACTTCTTTCGTGTACAGAATGTGCTCCTTTAGTGGTCCTTTCTCAGGCTCTAGTACTGCTGCTACTCAGCCCATCATAGAAAACAATCAAGTACCAGATTATCACCTAATGTATTTATTTTTGCTTTTGTTATTGAAGTGGGAATTGGGGCTTTGAAGGATGGTGGACACTGCAATAGATGCTACCTCAAAAATGTATAAAACCTCAAGTCAGTGGAGAAAGTCATCCAGCTTATCTGTTGACCTTTTTCTGACCAAGATAGCTCATTAATTGCTTGTCTCTCTGATCTGGTAGCAGTGAAGATTGAATATTTTAAATTTCTATGTTTTTTTTTTTAAGTCAGCATTGCAATGACTTCAGGCAGGTTTGTATCTTTATTTTATCAGGCTTGTTTGTTTGTATGAAAGAATTGGTCAGTTGGGAGACTGTAAATCATCAAATTGTTAGAAGACAAGTCAGACTATAAAGGTCAACAAAGAGTTGACATGCATTAGAAAATGAAGAATGATCTGCTTTGGGGAAGGAAGTTTTTACTCAAAATAAACCTTGACAACGACTGTATGTGAGTTCATGGTGTGTTTCAAACATTCTTGCTTGCAGTTAAGATATTTTCAGAGCACTGAGATTAAAATGGCAGAGAACAATGGTTTAAATGCTTCCATATACATTTAACTTAGCTCTGTGTTTGTCATAATAGAAAATAGCAAATACAATATTCACTTAGCATCCATAATTCAACCCTGTGATTTATTTGCTTTGGATTTTGGTAGACTGCTTTCAAACCCTGAAGATAATCTGTGTTTGAGAGAATACTAATTTGGCCCCCCAAATCCTCTGGAGTGTGACCTTGCCAAACAGACATGGACTTCCTCGATTGAACTTAATTTCTCTGCTCTTTTTTTTTTTTTTCTCCTCTCAATTTTTATTTGCACAGGTAAGAACTTCCTAGTTAGAAAGTTGCCGTCTTAATGAATTTTATTAATTATTATGTCTTAATTATTTTATCATGTCACACTCTACTTCTGTGGCATATTTCCTAACTATATGGACCACCTAGCTGTTTTTAGGTAGCTGTCAGAATAACATTCAGTAAGAGGATTGTGCTCAGATTTGCAGAATGTAGCCGCTGACATGGTTAAGCAGGGAACTTGTATACGGCAGACCTGTGTCTCATTGCACCTTAGCAAGCTCAGTTAGCTCCGTTTTTACAAGCTCAGTTAGCTCTGTTTTTACAAGTCTAACCTCTAAATGTGAATTAATTCTGTTACTCTACCTGTGATGAAAGATTCTCTAAGCAAAGTAGTAAAAATGGCAGCCCTTTTCTGTTTGAGTTAGGATCTGGTATTTAAATAATTTCTGGAAAGGCTCATTGTCAGCCTTTAGCAAAGACCAGCTTTATGTGACTGTCAGACACTATGGAAAAGGTCCTTTGTCCTGAGTAAAGGATGGACTTGTTTCGGACAGTTCAAAGTGCTTTACCAGCTGACATCTATCTGCAGGATAGCTGCTGTTTAAAACTAGTTCAGGAATGTCAAACACAACTGTCCACTCTGTTCAGTCACAAAACATTCATAAAAAGCATCTCTCTATCAGTGCACCTCAAAATGTTGTTCGAGTATTGTTTCTGGGCTGGAAATGTGAGGTTCTGGCAGGACTTGTAGCTGTTCTTCAGCTGACCTTGATCATGATGAAATTTTGCTGTGTGTTCACTGGTACTCTCAAGGCCTGTTTACTCAGCCAGGCTTTGCATTCCTCACCAACATTATTTTTTGCTGTGTCGTATTAAGGACTGAGTAATTCTGAGGCCTGTACATTCTCAGTAGGAAAAAGTAGTGTAAACCAACTGACTTCTGTCAGCTGTTGCAGAGGTGGATCTCAAACGCTGGCTTGCTTCATTTCTGAATCCAGTGAGAAAACCACTGAGAAGGGTAGCTGCTCCTCTGCTGCACTGAAGGGTCTGGAAACACTTATGGAAGACCATTCCCCACCCTTCAGGAAGAACAGAAATGTTTTACAGCAATAAAAAATTATCTCAAATCAGCTCAGGCTGGAATATCAAGATGTGGTTCTAGGTAGTAGTAACAGACTTATCTATTGTGAAGGGAAAACAAAGTTATGTTGTAATGGGATTTTAGACTGAGTAAGAACCTAACTCTGAGTGTGGCTCTTGCACCAAATCAAGCCTTACATGTTTGTTTTTGTTTGCCTAAGTCATTGCACAACCAGGAAGTGGGAGGAAAAGTTGTTTGCTTTCATATCAGGGGAAGTTTATTAGTGAAAGATGCAAGTAAAGCGCACCACTGTTTAGTGCTTCCAGATGGTGAGAACTCCAGTGTTTGGAAACCTGCAGCTTTCTCCTTAAATGTTTTAGGAAAGTCCATATAGCTTGTAAAGAACTGTTCTGTGCTGAAATGGATGTCTACAAACTTCTTTGTTTCAAGATCCTCTCTTGCTACGCAGGAGCCCTCACTATCTACTACCGAAGTATTTTATTGTTTAAAAGTGTTTTTTATCTTTAAAGTCAGTTAGCATTACTTCTGAAGCGGAGAGTTTGGCCCAGTGCTTTCTAAATGCTCTGACTTAAATATGAGTGTATAGGTTCATCTCAGTCTAGAGTCATTCTTCTCTCTGTCTCAAGCAGGCCTGATTTCGTGGTAAGCCAGGTCAGTTTAACTAAAGCTGCAGCTAACTAACTGCATCTTTCATTCACCTCCCCACTGCTTTTAGATAATTAAGAAAAAACATCCATACTACAGGGCTGTGAGATGGTAGCAGTAGAAGGACACAGATTGGAGACACAGAAGAAACAACTAGAGGGGAACTCTAGCAACCCAGTGCTGTTTGGTTAGGTCACTAAATGACTGAGAGCTAAACCTTATCATTCTCTCCTTTCATGGGACTCTGCATGTGATTTTTATGTTTTTGTTCTCATTAGATCTTTACTTCATGAATGTTCTCTCATCTTTTACACTATGTGCACTGCTTACAGATAGGTGATGTCTCTTTCATTCCATCAACTTGGGAGAAGTGATACTTTTAATCAAACCTTTCATACCTGAAGATATTTCTGGCCATGTGAAACAAAGCATCTGAATGTGTGACAACTTGTTGAGAACTGCCAAGGGCATTATTTGTGTTGATGGTACTGACACGTTCAGAGATGCCTAGGCTTAAAGGGGTTAAGTTTTTCTTCTCTCCATGAAACTTCTTTTGTACTTTGTGTATTCATGTTGCATTTGGCACTATCCTACACAATCTGTCCATAAAACCTCCATGTCCTAGATTCAGCCAAGTTATTATTATTATTCAAGTATTTATTACTATGAGTATTGTCAAACGTAAGCGAGCCAAGAGTGTGCTTCACAGCTTTCCTAATATTTAAGTGACTTGGATTCTGTTGTGTGTCTGCACAAATGTATCTGAATGTGTTTCAGTATTTGTTGCTATGTTGTTCTGGCTAAATTTGAGGTGTTGGAATTTCTCAGACTTCATTTTGTGTTCCTCCCCTAGCCATTTTCCCAGAGTCTGAGAAACTTCTTCAAAAGAAGAATGTCTATTCAACTGTGCATTGGTCACCAAGTACATGAAGTTTTGATTCTTGTGCTTCTTGTGCTGTTGGAAGTGTTAACTCTCTCATTTGTTTATGGCAGTAGTCAGCATGAGGATGGGCACACAGGATTTTTCATGTTTGCAGAGAATGGCTCAAAGCCTAAGTGCTGCCTGTCTGCCATTTGCAATCAGCAGTGGCCAGTGTGGGCAGATTCCTTGTAGGAAGTGAGGTAGTTGCTGTACCTGATAGAGGACTCTGTTCCAGGAGCTCTCCTGTTTTGATTAATTTTCTGGCCTTTGGCAGATCTTGTCTGTAGTTGGGGTTTTTTTGTTTGTTTGCTTTTTGTTTGTTTGTTTGTTTGTTTTTCTGCTCAGTTTTCAAGAAGGATGCAAAGAGCTCTATGGCTAAGAGAAACAGCTTTGCAATGCACATACTACATCTCAGAAATATCTATTGCATTCCTGCCTGCTTTTTCCAGTTTCCCTGGTTAGCAGGCTGAACTTTCTGTGTTTGTTTTAACATTTAAAGGAAGGAGATTTTTTTTCCAAATGTAAACTCTTAAATAGAAGTAGTTGGTATGACTGTGTGATTGCAATGTTCCTTTTAGATTCCAGAGAAAAAATCCTAACACAGGGGTGCAAGATACTTAAAACTAACTTCTCCTTTAAAAGGTACTAGAAAACATGCTAGAAACACTGTCTTTTTCACTTTGAGGCATGTTGATGAAGGTTCCAACTTTTCACATGCATTTTAGTAGTAACTGGAAATGCTTTTTCTTGATTATTTTTTTTTAATGTTACTCACACTAGAAAGCAGCTCTATATATCAAGCTAATACTTGTAGGACCCCTGGGGAAGCAATGCCTCTGCTGTGCCCATGTCTTGAGACTCACTGATGTTGGCATGATAAGCATCAGGGAGATACAAACTTCCATTTCCAGAAGCTTTTCATTTGGTTTTGCTTCCCAGCAAAATCAAGTCAGCAGCATGTGTGTAGGACTGCTTCTGTGAATCTTTGAGGTGCCAAGGATGTCAAACATGAACCTGTAGAAAGGCTTGAGTTCAGTAAACTGCTTTTATTTGTTCTGCAATTGCATCTTTGGTAACTGATCCTGTTAAGTGCATCCTCCCATGGTACATTTGGTGTGTGATTTTTTCACTGTTCAAACAAGCAGGTAAAGCACAAGGTGAAAAAAATGCATCTGTACCATAGTCTCTCTGATAAGCAGTAGCTCTGATTTCTCCAGGTGATATTCACAAACAACAAGAGTTTCCCCTGCCTCCAGAGGAAAGATGAACTCTGTAAAGGATAGTGCAGGAGCACAACTTGATTTAGTTTAACTTGGAACGTTAATCACCTTTTAGAGTATCTAAATTTTGTCCTGGAGAAACCAGGATTCAATAGAACAGATAGGGTGAAGTTGATCATTGTGAATATTTCCTTCATTAATTTCCCAAGTGGAGGCATTTTTGTGGGGATATTACATCACTAGAGACAGTTTAGAAACTGGGTGGTACTAGTTGCACATTAAAGCATATGGCATGGGTTAATGAGTCAGCAGCCTGTGTGAAGGTATGAATACAAAAACTTTTTGATCTGCCTTCTCACTTTCAGAGCCATTATCTTCTTGGGAGGCAGTGGAGGAATGCCAGAAGATCTAAGTGACAGGAAAGAGAGGACTTGCCAGTACCTGGGTTGTGAATAAAAGGGAAAGGAGGTCTCAATAAAAGAAAAGTGACATGCAATTGCTCTCTTCCAGTTTTCACCTGGCAGCAACAAAAGGCCATGCAGAGTGCCTCAGGATCATGATGACACATGGTGCAGATGTGGCAGCCCAAGATGGTGCAGGTATGCTTCTGTGAACCTACACGTGTAGCCTGATGAACTCAAATCTGCCTATTGCAACTTTTGCACACATGCTGTATAGAAGAAGCAATTGTGCCTCTTTGCAGGTTTAGGCATACTTGCTTTACTGCACACAGAATTCATATTCTAAAGCCCTTAAAAACTTTTGCCCTGTTACTATAAACCTCAGCATTTATAGTAGACTCCAGATGCAAATTGGTTGCTTGATTTTTAATTTCTAAAATACAACTTTAAATTTTCTTTCTTTTTAAAACCCCTCCCCCAACTCTTTTTATTAACTTCATTTGAGGTTTTTTTTTCTTTCTTCAGTTAAATCCAGATCTTTGGTGTTGCTTTTCTGTGTATCCAGGCTGTTACCCCATTAACTGTACAGGACTTGCAGTAAGACATTTACTCAGGATTATGATAAACTTAAAAGAACTGATACAGGCCAAAACAGAGGGCTGAGAGCTATAAAGTATGCTGTTTCAACCCTCAGGAGTCCTATATCTTAATTGCTACTCATTCCACTGGGAGAATGATGGGAGTTGAATTTGAAATTGGTAAACTCTTCCTATGGATTTCAGCTGACATATCTGTGGCATCTATGCCCAGCATTTTCTCTGGCTAGGCAAGTCATCTTAATGAGCTGTCAGTATTCTGTCTTTTCAGTAGTGATCTGTAAGTGTTGGGCTCATGAATTCTGATTGGGCCACTGACTGCACCCTATGGGAATTCTGTCATGTGTGGAAATGGTTTGCCTCTATAAGGAAGTGTCCATGATACTGGGAGAAGCATTCAGACTATACATAATGATAAGAGAATATATGTGCCTGATACAGACTACTATTCAGAATTCATACTTCATCTTGCCCCAGGATTTCATTAGTTGTTTGGATAATAATAGGTTGCCTACTTTCTCACCTTAGAGTATCAACCAAGCATTCATTAAGGAAAGCCTTGTCTGTAATAGTCAGATCATTTACAGTGAGGTTCTGCTGCCTGTATTGAGTACTAAATCTTAGCTCCTTTTTCTCTTAGTTATATGGATAATTTATTCCTTTGCTGTCCTGGCCTTTTTAATTTTTCAGATGCTCTGTAAGATGAAACTAAAGGAGAGACTGCAGTCTTTCATCATAAATCCAGTCAGTAAATCACTGTATTGCATACCTCAATATGAGCTCACAGGTGGAAAATAAATTAACCAAAAAAGGGGATCTATAAGATACAAACAGAAGTAGACTTTTGTTCTGATTCCTCTTCTTCGTGCAAATCCATTGTAGCAGTAGCTCATGAATTTAGCTCATTTTGCTCTTGCTGCTGGGTTGCTTCTTCATGGCCAAATGGAGCAAATCATGAAGACATCTGACAGACATCACTCTGCAAAAGAGGCTGAGTAATAGAGGAAAATTGTTTTCTTAAGAAACAAAACATAGCTGCACAATCTTAGACTTACTCCTGCCAAGGTGTAATCTGACACAATGTTTGTGTCATTCTTTTATGAAGCTAGACATTAAGATTGTTCTCTTAACCTGCCTGCACAACAGCTTGTCATAATTGCATTCTGCTTGATGTAGACTTTAATCTTATTTTCTTTATCCTTACTTTTCATGTGTCATGATAGGAACAAGGTGGATAATAAAGAATTTTGCCTTTGTCACAAAAGAGATTATCCCTGTGCTTTGGCATGATTCAGTACTTAATTTGCTTTTGTTCATTTAGGGCACAGCGCTTTACATCTCGCAGCAAAGAACTGTCACCTGGATTGCATTAAGAGGTTACTTCAGGTAAAGTAAAAATTTAATTTTGTATTCTAAGTTTCCTTTTATTCCTTTAGATGGGTTCCATTGCATGTCGATGCATTTCCTGCTAAATATCTGCATCAACACTTCCAAACTGTTGCCCTGCCTCCCTGCAATCAAGAGAGGTGCCTGCATTTAAAGATGTTTTAGGCACTGTGAATGGATGACAGAAAACACTGTGGTATCTTCCCTGAGTGGTCCACAATCAGTTTTCACTGTGCAATTGATCTGACCTATCAGGGTTGGGTTTCAAGCAGGTCGCAGCTTCTGCCTAGCTTCTTGTATTTTATCTGTGTGGGTGGTTTGTAAGTAGATGGTTTAAGAGGCATAGAGGAAAAGGTTTTTTCACTCATGGGGGGATTTTCATACTGTTACTGGAATGCTTTCTGTTTGTTGTTCCCATGTAAATGACTGTCAAGTTTTAAAGCTAAAAGCAGAAGAAGCCAAAGCAGTTCAGATGATGAAATATGGAAATACCCAAATCCTCAGTGATGTGACGCAAAATACAGCAAAGGGCTAGAAAAGGGGTAGAAAGAATGAAGAAATGAGAAAAGCAAAAGTGAAGGCTTTTGGTGGAAGCCTTCACCAAGGCTGGAGGGAAGATGGTGTTGAGGCTTAAGATGTGTGTTTGTAAGGAACGAGAAACATTGTCCATCTTGCCTCCATTTGAGAAAGCCAGTTGAGTTTTGGTGGAGGTGATCAGAGGAATGGGACACGTTTTTAGGAGTTTGAAGTTAATGGCACGACCCTGGCTCAGATTACAGGTGAAATATTGAATATTACCTCCACTTAAGCACAGAAAGAGAATGGATGCCATATCCCAACCTCTAAATCATGGGAGTTTTTTTCCATAGTATCAATCGTAGAATGGTTTGGGTTGAAAGAGATCTCCAAAGGTCATCTAGTCCAACCCCTGTGCAGTCAGCAGGGACATCCTCCATTAGATCATGTTACTCAGAGCCTTGTTGAACCTGACTTTGAATATCTGCGTGGATGGGGCCTCAACCACCTCCCCATGCAACCTTTTCTGATGTTCCACTACTCTCATAGTAAGGAACTTCCTCCTAATGTCCAACGTAAATCTACTCTTCTTTAATTTAAAACTATTGCCCCTTGTCCTATCACTGCAGGCCTTTGTGAACAGTCCCTTTCCAGCCATCTTGTAGGCTCCCCTTCACATACTGGAAGGCTGCTATTAGGTCTGCCCTGAATCTTCTCTTCTCCACGCTGAACAATCCCAGCTCTCTCAGCGTGTCCTTGTAGAAGAGGTGTTCCAGCCCCCTGGATCATTTTCATGGCCCTCCTTTGTCTTTCCCTCAGGGCTTTACAGTTGTCCTGTGACTGACTCCTGTCAATGTCTCTGACAATACTGAATCCAATTTGAATCATTTGCAAGCTGTCTCTCCTCTCCATCCACACGAGGAAGAGGGTGTTACCATTAACCAAAGGGTTAACATTAACGTCTGAGGTTCCCCTCTTCCAGATCTCATTGTGCTGCTACCCCAAACGCTTTTACAGCATGAACAGTGACATCAGGCGGTCGCTGGTGGTATTGCATGCAGCTGCATGGTACCTCACCCACCAGGGTGTGTATTTAATACCAAATATCTGCTGCCTATTCATTTACCGCCTACAGCCACAGACTGCTTTTGTTGCTGTTTTGCTTGTTACATTTGCAGCTTTCTCAGTATGTCCGTAAGTGCAAACTCTTTTTTTTTTTTTTTGATTGCTTTTGTTCTTCTGTGGACCAGTGTGGTGATATAAACTGTACTTGTGAGCAATATCTAATCTTCATGTGCAGCAGCTGAATTAAAAAAGGCTGAGTAATTATTTTTCACAGACAAAAATCTTGACATTTTTGTTACAGAACGTGGTAATCTACTTGAACCTGTCTTCACAGAAAACTGTAAGGGTGTTGGAGGCAGCACTACATTTGAAAGTTTGAGAAGCTCATTGTTTCAGAGTCGTATCTTCTTACACCCAAAGAATAGCAATGAAACTGATGAAGGGTTTAGAGAACACAGGCTGCTGATAAACAAGTGAGAAACAACTGAGAGAACTTGGGTTGTTTGTTCTGGAGAGAAGAAGGCTGAGGGGAGACTTTATTGCTGTCTTCAGCTACCTGAAGGGAAGTTAGGTCGGAGCAGGTGTTGGTCTCTTTTCCCAGATAATAAACAATAGAACAAGAGGAAATTATCTCAGGTTGCACTGGGGGAGGTTTAGATTGGATAGCAGAAAAAATTTCTTCACCTGAATTGTTGTAAAACATTAGAATAGGCTGCCCAGTGAAGTGGCTGAGTCATCATACTTGGGAGTATTTAAAAGCACATAGATGTGGNAGTTGTCCTGTGACTGACTCCTGTCAATGTCTCTGACAATACTGAATCCAATTTGAATCATTTGCAAGCTGTCTCTCCTCTCCATCCACACGAGGAAGAGGGTGTTACCATTAACCAAAGGGTTAACATTAACGTCTGAGGTTCCCCTCTTCCAGATCTCATTGTGCTGCTACCCCAAACGCTTTTACAGCATGAACAGTGACATCAGGCGGTCGCTGGTGGTATTGCATGCAGCTGCATGGTACCTCACCCACCAGGGTGTGTATTTAATACCAAATATCTGCTGCCTATTCATTTACCGCCTACAGCCACAGACTGCTTTTGTTGCTGTTTTGCTTGTTACATTTGCAGCTTTCTCAGTATGTCCGTAAGTGCAAACTCTTTTTTTTTTTTTTTGATTGCTTTTGTTCTTCTGTGGACCAGTGTGGTGATATAAACTGTACTTGTGAGCAATATCTAATCTTCATGTGCAGCAGCTGAATTAAAAAAGGCTGAGTAATTATTTTTCACAGACAAAAATCTTGACATTTTTGTTACAGAACGTGGTAATCTACTTGAACCTGTCTTCACAGAAAACTGTAAGGGTGTTGGAGGCAGCACTACATTTGAAAGTTTGAGAAGCTCATTGTTTCAGAGTCGTATCTTCTTACACCCAAAGAATAGCAATGAAACTGATGAAGGGTTTAGAGAACACAGGCTGCTGATAAACAAGTGAGAAACAACTGAGAGAACTTGGGTTGTTTGTTCTGGAGAGAAGAAGGCTGAGGGGAGACTTTATTGCTGTCTTCAGCTACCTGAAGGGAAGTTAGGTCGGAGCAGGTGTTGGTCTCTTTTCCCAGATAATAAACAATAGAACAAGAGGAAATTATCTCAGGTTGCACTGGGGGAGGTTTAGATTGGATAGCAGAAAAAATTTCTTCACCTGAATTGTTGTAAAACATTAGAATAGGCTGCCCAGTGAAGTGGCTGAGTCATCATACTTGGGAGTATTTAAAAGCACATAGATGTGGCGATTAGAGATACGGTTTCGTGGTGGATTGACTGTGTTAAGTTTATGGTTGGACTGGATGATCTTGAAGGTCTTTTCCAACCTAACTGACTCCTTAATCATGGTTGCTTTAGCCCTTACTTAAGTTGAAAAAATAAAAAGCTTTTCTGAGGCACTTCTCAAAGGGAGCATTTCCTGTGTTTAAGGTGATGTGAAGAAAGGAGAGGCCAGATTAGTATAGAGAAGAGCTGTGTCTTTCTTCAGTATTTTTTCCTGGAATAGCTCATAAAACTTTTCCCAAAGATGTTCATCACTCTGCCCTTGTCATCTAGTACATTTTATTTCCTTGGTGTTCCTCTGATTGTGTCTTTTTTCTTCTCTCCTTACTGAAATGTGCAGAGTAAATGTCCAGTGGACAGCATTGACAATGCTGGGAAAACAGCTTTACATTTTGCAGGTAACTTCTTTGTTTAAAGCTTACACTGTGTCTTTTGTCATGCTGGATATTACTAGTTCTTCAGCCTCATGTAGATTTTCACCTAATTGGTGAAAAATCTAGTGACTCCACTCAATGATTTACAAATTTCAGGGCTTGTTGTTTCGGGGTGTTTTTATTTAGAGAAACACTGTGAGTACTGAGTTTCAGTGAATTACAGTTAACGAACTTAGCTTGCAAGTGCAGAGCTATTGCAATACTTGAGATTAGGTTGATTTTAATGTTAATAATCTTTAAAGATTCTGTCTTCTCCTGCTAGTTTGGACCATGAACATTGGTTGTACTTCTGCATACAACTTGTTGTTCACCCTTTTAGTCTTTCTGGCCTTCCTTCATAAAAGAGAAAAGTGCAGTTTAATTTTATTTTCCTGAGACCCCGCTGTAGTGCTGTAGTATTACACATGGAAATGCAGAGAGCCAACTTTGAATATAGAATTTAATGGACTTTCATGCTTGTCTTTTTTTTTTTTAGCCACATGTGGTTGTCTTCAAGCAGTTCAGCTTCTGTGTGAACACAAGTGTCCGATTAATGTGAAAGATTTGGTATGTACCTCTTCTTCCTTTCTGTGCTTCAGATATTTTAGAGCTTTTATCACCCTCCACTCCAGTCAGCCTCAGTCTTAGCAGTTCAAAGCAATACCATGCTGATAGTTTCTCTTAGGTTTCTCTGATGGGGAAAGTTCCTTTTGCAAGTTGTCATAGCAGAGGTGAGGAAGTACTTCAAAATCTAATAGAGTAGTGGCAGGGTGGATTCTCATTAAATGGAGTCATTGGTACAAGTAACTAGATTCAATTCCGATACAGAAGATTATTAAAAGTTTTTCTGTCTTCTCCAGTAGCCTTTGGAAAAGGACTATTATGTGGCCAACTGCTGTGCAATGCTCACAAAGGCCAACCCAAGTATAACAAGCCTGAAGGGAAAAAAGTTATTCTTGACACAGTCTAAAGGCTCAGGAATATTACAATCACCTTTATGTAACAAACAACTACAATACAGACACTACAAAAAGCCAGGACTATTTTTGGAAATGATGGAGCTGCCTGATAACCCTCTGATGATTAAAAAGGAGAAGGACCTGACACCAATTACATGCAAAAGGCAGGAGGGAAAGAAAAGGTTTAACAGTATTTCAACTTGTTTGTTTAGTTGGTTTGGACTTTGAACTATCTCCTTCCTATCTGAACTTTCTAATGAAAAAATGTGTCACAGAGAGTAGATCTTGAATTTCATCAGATGCCATTTAAAGGCAGAAAATAACTGCTCATTCTTAAGAAAAAAAAAGGCTGTAGAAGTGTTTTAAAAATGTCCTCAGCTGTGTCATGGTTGATCATAGGGAAGGGAGAGCCAGACCAACCTCAGAATTTGGGCAGTGGACCTAATTGGGAAATTCCAATTAGGTATTAGGAAAAAAATAAACTTATCGTGAGTGTGGTCAAACACTGAAACTAGTACCTAGAGACTTAACAGTGTTTCTGCCGTGGGAGATGATTAAGGCTTGACTGGATAAGCCTCTGTACTTGAATTTTGCCTAAATATGGACTGAGAGCAGAAGGGAAGAATCCTCAGATGACCTCCGAAAGTGTCTTCTAAATAAGTTATTATGTGAAGTGTTGTACTTTCACCTTGAACTTAGTTAAAAGTATAGTTTTTAATCATAGAATCATAGANAGTTTTGTTCTGAAGCTGCTTAAAGATGCTGTGTTAAAACACAAAAGTGTTGTGTTATAAATTAAGCAAACAACAAATGCAGTACAAATAGCAAAAAATATTCCTACTAACACTTTGCACCCCCAATGGGCAAGAAACCAAGATAAACCCAGCTGCATTTATGGTGCCTGAGAAAAATCTATTGGAAGTAGCAACTCATTTGTGCTATGTAGAAGTAAAGGGTCATAGCTAACTTTCATGTTGCAGTGGCATTTGTAAGTGAATGGACTGTTGTTCATAGTTTCTTTAAATGCATTCCTAGGATGGGAACATACCTCTGCTGCTTGCAGTACAAAATGGGCATATGGAAGTTTGCAAATATCTTCTGGACCATGGAGCAGACGTCAACACCAGGGATAAAAATGGAAGGTACAGCAGGTTAACATGTTAATTCTTCCCTGAGGCTGACTGTCAGATGAAAACTTCTTCTCAAATCCTTCCCAAAATAGCTGTTGTTAGGTGAAATAATGCCTTCTGTACTGTACAACATACACCGGTTGTTGAGAAGGCTTGGAGAGTTCTGCCTAAACGGAAAAGGTGAAAAAGAAACTGTGCAACCATGAAACTTGATGGGCCTGTAAGATTTCTCTTGGTCTACCAGAGCAGTAAATCCCAGAACAATTCCTACAAGAGTCTGATAGTGCTTGTCCACACATCATTTTGTAGATGTCTCAGTTTTAAATGCTACTTTCTTCTTGACATGAATCGATTTCTCAAATTTAAATCCTAAAACCGTTGCTTGGGAGTGACATCTGTGCAGGGTTCTTTTTTTCTAACATAATGCAGCCACAGCTGCAAGAGAAAAAAAAGACCAGGATAGTAGAAAAAAAAAAGGTCTGGATGGTAGAGATGCTCTTATCTTAGAAAGTGCCACTTAGAGATTTGTTGCATTTATAGGTAGTGCCCGTCTTGGAATTAATGTTTTTAAAAAGCAACATCATTGCAGTGAAAAACATACTTGTTGTGATGGTACTGATGAAGATCAAGAGTCATTGAAAATCATGGACTGTTTTGTAAATAGTCAGTTAGACCACAAAGGTGAATCTGGATGCTGAGAGGACTTGGCACTTAAACCTGATGTCAGTCTTCATTATTGTACATCATGCAATGTTTATACTGTTCTTTGGCAGCACCTGGGAGGGTAAGACTGGGCCCTAACTTCTTTTTTATTAGTCCAAAGTTTATTAGCACACCCTTTGTTTTAGGTTGTCTAAAGAAAACCCCTTCAGTGTTTGGGTTTGTTAGTGAGAGGTGTCCCTGCCTATGGTGGGGGGGTTGGAACTAGGTGATCTTTGAGGTCCCTTCCAACCTAAACCATTCTATGATTCTGTGAATGGCCTTTGAACCTGAAGTACTGCCCACTCTGGGACCTCTTCCTTTCCCTCACTCTCCTTCTGTTTAATCAACAGACAATGTTAGAAGTTCTAGTTTATGAAGGCATTTCTGTCATAGATAGGACAAACTTGGCTTTTTGCATTTTCTTTTTGTGATGGTTTGGGAGTTCCCTGCCCCCCACTCTATGAAAATCACCCAAACTAGACTCAGCCAGCTGGGAGTTAAGGACTGAAACTCTATTTACAGCTTAGCGCAATATACAAGCAGATATAGNAGTAGACATCACCATTGTTTTCTTTTCACAGCCTATAAACTTAATTTTTTTCATTAAAATATTCCAATTAGCCTCAAACCAGCACACTTTTTTAAGAGAGTACTGCATGTAGAAGGATAAAATTATGCAACGTGGAATATACCTTTTTCACATTTTGCTTTTCTGCTTCTAAGGAGAGTGACTACTCCTGCATCTGCTGTTCACAAAAGTAGTTTTTGCTGGAAAAGGAGAAGCCTCATTGGGAGAGGATAATCACATCTCCAATTTCCTATTTTGTCCAAACTAAGTGAATTATTTTGGTGGTACAAAATCCATCCCTGTGACCAGAGATGTTATCCATGTTCCCAGTCAGCACTGTCTTTTATCTCAGCACTGCAACAGCCATCACTTCTCCAAGGCTCACACAGTGTGGGGACTATGTTTAATTCACCTAGCAAATATTATCACAGTAGTAACTAAAGTTTCATATCTGCACTGAGGATTGTGTTTGCCAGTGAACATGGCCACCTTATTAGGGATGTTTTCATGTTGAAAAGAGGGAATTATGCCTGAGAAGGAACACAATATTAGATCATATATGAAAGATGGGAATTTCTTTGTGTTTCTGACAACTATGTACATCCTTATGACCCCTTCAAGTGATTGAGAAAACCAAATACAAGTTGTTAGGAAAACACTCCTTCTGTATGATACTTTTACTCTACAATTTGGCCTTGTCTACCTGCCCTGTGTGGGAGAAGGAATTGGTTGTGCCCTAATGGACTTCTTAAAAAAATCCAAACTAAACAAAAGCATAGGTCAGAATTTCAGGTCAAACCTATCTGTCAGGCTCACTGCAGAGCTTTGTGGTTTGTTTGGCTTTTTGGCTGAAATTTCTTTACCTGAAAAGTAATGTGTGAAGGAGAGCAGCAAAGAAATAAGTGCTTCTGTGTCATAACACTGCTTGCAGGGCTGTAATTGTAGTGTGGTTGGTGAGATCTGTTCTGCAACCATTTCTGTCTATGGCTCTACTCCTGACTTCAGGAACCCATTTCCAGAAATATTTGGAGACCTATCTGTGCAAATCATGCCAGGTCTTTGCAGAAGGTCTAGCTGGGAAACATGGGGAAGAGGAGGAGGGGCAGGCAAGTGTTTATGAGGAGAGGCAACAGTGATGTATAAGTGTCAATACACATGCTGATAAAGTCTTGAATATATCATACAATATTTGACATACTTTTTTTACCTGAAAAAATGAGCTGCTGCTTAAAGAGTATATTCCTGACACTTACTTTGTGTGTGTTTTGTTTGTTTTGTCCAGAACTGCTTTGATGATGGCTTGTGAGGCTGGTAGCCTTAACATGGTGGAAACCTTGCTTAAGAAAGGTGCAGATGTCAGTTTAGTAGATGTCTTTGGACAGAATGCCCTGCATTACTCCAAGCTTTCTGAGCATACAGGGATCCAGAATCTCCTATCATCAAAGTTATCTCAGGATGTGGGTATGTGAGAGATGCCAGTCTGCAGTTTGTCACTTCTTGAAATGGTTACATGGATGATTAGCAACGAACAAATTTATTTCATAAGGTAGCCTGAAAAGTTTCAAGAACCATCTTCAGGATAGTCTGGCTGAGGCTTTCCAAAAGCAGGAGAATTTGGTCTTTGCCACAGATGTCAATCTTTAGCATGGGGTAAAGAGCTAAGCTGGGCAAAAAGAGGTGTTTTGGAGAATGAAAAGATAAGGTGAGATAGCAGCATCATGAAGTCTTCCATAGTTTGGAATAGATCTTTTATTTATGATGTGAAGGAGTAAGTAGAACTTACAGCTCCTCAGCAGAGTGGTTGGAAAAGGAACTAATGCAGGTGGAGTTTTATGGTCAAACTCTAAAGCAGGACTTCTAAAGCAGGAAGTAATGTACAAGAATAGTGTGAGACTACAGTAGAATAAGAATTGTCACAATCCCTCAAATTTTATCTCAATACGAAACCCAAAAAGCAGCAGAAAAAGGATATGATTCAAATTGAATTTAGAAAATAAAGTGCATTTCTCAGATTTCAAGTAGGAATTAGGGAAAAAAAAACCAGTGAGGTATTTATAGTATGGAAAGTAGAGCTGAGAGATGGGTTAGGAATGGTAGATAACGTTTTTTCTCTGGTAACTGTTCTTAATTTCACTTCTTTTTCTGCTTCACAGATACCAAGTCACCAACAAAAGCAAAGGAGGTATTTGTCCTTTTGGTTTTAAAAATGCTCAAGCAATGTAGATGTGTAACTTGAGAAAAACTTCTGTAATTGGCATGTCTCGGAGCAAAAGTAAATGTCACTGTAAGATGCACTGCCATTGACTGCTCTATAATGTGAGAAGGATTTGTTGCTTATTTAAGACAAGTCTTTCAAGAACATTGGTTTTAGACTTAGCTTCTCTCTGTAACAAGCAGCCAGCTGAGAAAAGGAATGGGCTGTGTGTGTGCATGTGCACGTGTCAGGAAGATGTGCTGCTTTTCTTGTGTGTCATACAAGAGGCTGGCTTTTGGATCTCTTTAAGCTGTAGAGATGATGATCTAGAAAAGCTCCCTGCTTCCAAAACATACAGTTGAAACTAATATCCCTGGTTAAATTGTACTGGAGACCCCTGCCTGTGAGAATCTCAAGAGTAATTAAATTAGTTTCTTAGGTTGTTTTGTTTGGGGTTTTTTTTTCCCATTTCATGACATGGAGTGCAAGTAGACCTTGTAGATGTGCTGGTGGCTGAAAAGTGGGTGAGGGTGCAATGCATTGATTCATTCCTTTTCTCAGTGGAGAGCTGGGTTTTTCAGGGAGCCCAGAGGGAAGCTGGTGGAGAGGAAAGATAGGAACTATTAAGAATGGCATGACTGGGTTATGTATGAACGGAGGTGTTGAAGAAACCTATTGTCAGCTAAACCTATTGTCAGCTTCTGCTTTTGTCACTAAATCTTAACTGAAGCATGGATTACAAGGGGGCAGATTCCTATTGTCAGGCATGTTTAATATCATTGTGTTAGTATGGATGTAGTCTTCAGATAGAAAATAAATTTTAAAAGAAAGGCACTGCATGAGCTGCTAAAGTTGATATTAATCTGGGATTTTTGTTTGTTTGTTTGTTTTGTTTGTTTTTTTACACAACGACTTGCTCGGACTTTACTAACCAAACTAACAAACCTACCTTTTCTGGCTGGTGAAACTTTCAGCATGATCAAGGCTCTAAATTAAGTTCAGAAAGAAGTGGAACTCCAAAAAAACGCAAAGCCCCACCTCCTCCTGTCAGTCCTATTCAGGTAAAGAAAAGACCAATTTTGAAATGCTTTTAGGGGGTGAAAAGCGTTTTGAACACTACGTGAAAGATGTGAGCTGGATTTTCTCTTGTCACTGTTACTTTATATGCCTGTCTTACCATGAGTGCTTCCTGTGTCATTAGGGGGTTGCCATGAAAGCATGTGTTGGTTAGGTTAACTAAACAGAATTGCTTGAAAATCTCCACAAATTTTACTGTACAGTTGCTTCTTCCATCTAGCATTGAAGAAGGCCTTGTGGTTTTTGCCAACTTCCATAAGTGAATAGTTGTGTATATTTTAATTACACATATATGTACACATTATTGAATGGTACACATAGATTTGTAAGTAAAATACTTAAATAGATTCAAGTAGTATCAAAATGCAGCATAACAGGTTTAATGTTAAACTGGAATATTACCTGTGTAAACACCTACAGTGCACATGTAATACTGACTCTGAAGAGCACTGAGATCTGCTTTTTGAACCTAGAGGTATGACTTAATGCTAGTGTAGGGAAGAACTACTCTTTAATGTATGTGTTTATGGGCATGTGCTAGAGGGGTAGTCACATGTACACATATGTATGCATAACCTATTTATATAAAACCTTTTGCAGCTTAGTGATACATCCTCTCCACTCTCATCAACTTCAACTCCCATGACTGGAAAGGGGCAGGCTTTCTTTGCTGATCAAGTGTGCAAGGTATCAGTTTTCTGTTCTTAATGAAATTTAGGGAAGGAAAGTACAGTATCTTAATAATCTATTTAGCTGTCTGCTCAATTTCTTCTGAATTAATTCACTGAAGCTGAGGAACAGAAAATAATCCAAATTATTTCAATGTAATTTCTAAAGTAAGTGTGGATTACTTTATGTTTTCTGAATATGTAAGTAGAATTAGTCATAAATATGGCTGTGGAAGTAAGTGTTAATGCTGGGAGAGCTCATTACTTACTACTAGCAAAGACCACAGCATTGTGCCATGCAAAATGGAGAAATCCTTTCACCACAAGACCTCAGGGAAATGACTGAGTGTGTTTTGTTTGATGTTCATGGCAGGGAGGATTTTTTTTTTTTTTCTGATACATTAGAACATAGTGCTGTAATTTACCACAGGAACTGCAGTCTTCAAAGTAATTTGTCAGATTGTTGCCTGTATTTCACTAATATCTAATGAGAACTGGGCAATGGAATTCAAGTTGAAAAATATGTAACAATTTGAAATACTGGCCACATGCTACAATTAAACAAGAGTCTAGAAGTAAGCCTATTTGCCAGACTTTTTTCATCACTATCTGCACTGTCTATACTTCTCTTTGGTGAACTGTCCATCTTTACCGCTGATTTCTGTGAAAGCATTTTCTTTTGGTATTTAAGCAGGAAGAATTCAGCGCCTTGCATCAAGATAATAAAGACAGACTGAGTGACAGCGCAACAGGTATACAATAACATTTGTACCGGCTGGGGACAGAGTGGCTGGAGAGTAGCCAGGTAGAAAGGGACCTGGGGGTACAGGCTGACAGCTGAGCATGAGCCAGCAGTGTGCCCAGGTGGCCAAGAAGGCCAAGGGCATCCTGGCCTGTATCAGGAGTAGTGTGGCCAGCAGGAGCAGGGAAGTCCTTCTGCCCCTCTACTCAGCACTGGTCAGGCCACACCTTGAGCACGGTGTCCAGTTCTGGGCCCCCCAATTTAAGAAAGATGTTGAGGTGCTTAAATATGTCCAGAGAAGGGCATCAGGGCTGATGAGGGGGCTGAAGCACAG
>WBNM01005710.1:0-117517 GCA_013399055.1 Ramphastos sulfuratus
GGGACTAGTACTATTCAATATATACCTGGATGAGGACATAATGCACTGTCGCAGGTTTGCTGATGACACCAAACTGGGTGGAGTGGTTGTCACTGCAGGGTTGTGCTGTCATTCTGTGAGACTTAGGCTGGGGGGTTGGGCAGGGAGAAATTGAATGAAGTTCAACAAGGGCAAGTGTAGAGTCTTGAACTTGGGAAAGAGCAACCCCAGGTATCAGTACAGGTTGCAGACTGACCTGTTGGAGAGCAGTGAACTCCCAAGACAAGGGAGGGAACCTTAAAGCTTAGAAAGAAATTTTTAAAAGGAGAGAGAAAAGGTAGAATCTTCTCTTTTGCATAAGGTACAGATCATATGCAGATGTGCCACACATCCATAGTTTGTCTCTGTACAGGAGTACTTCTCTCTGTGGATGGATGGGTGAGCTATTTACAGAATTTCTATTATGAGTCTTTCTAGAAAATGCTATTTATTGCAAATGATAATGTATTGTAGCTGGAACCATTTCTGAGCTGAAATTACTAAATTTATGTATCTGTTAATAAAGTTTTGTCTTTCCATCTAGGAACTTGTCAGGTACTCTTTTAGACGTGGTAATATGTATTGAACTCAATACGTGGGTCAGGCTAAAAGAGGTACGTTGTACACCGTAGCTTGCAACCATACTCAGCAGCAGTGCATATCTGATCCCTTCCTAGTGACAAAGGCAAAACATTTTTTTTTTTTCAGGTAAGTAATACAAGACAATAGATCAGAGAGCAGAAAAATAATTAAGTTGACAGGAAGAGTTTTCATGTGATGCCTGCCTTTGCTTTAATTGGCTTTGTGTAAATATTCACCAGCTGTCGTGGTGATTTCACAAGTTTTGTGGCTTGTTCTATAGCAAATCTAATACTTGAGTGTTTCAAAGTACAGTGACTACTTTGCAGTAATCACAGATACAAGTCTGCAGTACAACCCAAAATTTTGCTGTTAGTTAGGGATAGATTGTGCTGCTTGTTTCTGACCTGGAAAGGAAAAATCCATCCATCAGTGCGTGTGAAGTCTGTGTTAAATTACAATAATAAAAGGTCCTACGAGATGCAAGTGTCTTTCTGTCAGGAAAAAGTACACACCATAAAGGCAACTACATAGTACCTCTTACTTTCATGCTTTACTACAAGGGAGTAGTGACTCCTGAATGTGCTGATGAGAGAGTGTCCTTTCTTGAAGATGGTGTCTGCTGGTTTGTTATTGCACTGGACATTTGGTAACAGCATGTTATGGTTGGCGCTGGCTGCCTTTGAGAACCATAAAGGTGAGGGCCTCCAGAGGCTAGATAGGTCCAGGAGGTGGACCATAAAATGTGGTGGGTTTTTTTTTGGTTTTGGTTGGGTTTGTTTTTTTTTTTTTGGTTGGGTTTTTTGTTGGGCTTTTTTTTTTTTTGTTGTTGTTGTTGTTGTTGTTGTTTCATTCTAAGTCCTGCATCCCTATAAAACTGGCTGCAGTCAGTTTCTGTCCTTTTCCCTCTCTCTCTCTTTCACAATACTGCTCTCTTATCTTTGTGATGCAGGGAAGTGATGCTGGAGCAGCCTTGGCAGGGGCCTGAAGCTGATGAGCCAAATTTTAGCTGCGTCGCTCAGGTTTGGAATGGAGGAGAGGGTAGTGAGGTATAGTATTGGGGGGGGGGGGGGGGGGGGGTGTATCATTTGAGGCCTGGGGTTTTGACCTGGTTTGGAGGAAGGTGGTGGGAAACTTTGGCCTAAGGAGATTTTTGGATAACCGTGGCCGAGATGGATTTGGTACATTTTATATGCTTTGTACTGTTTCATGTAGTTATGAATAGCATGTCCATTTAAACTTTCCAATTCTATCCAATCCAGAGTGGAGTGTTTAATTCCTCTGAGAAGGGTTAAAGAGCCTGTCTTGCTCCTTAAACCAAGACACAGTGGCAGACTCCTTTATCCCATTTGAGCAGGCTGATGAAAGCTTTTAGACTTCTGCAACAGAGGATAATCAGCAGGAATTCCTAAACAACCTAAGTCAGTTCACTGATGAAGTGAATAAACCAGCTTCTCATGTCTTGGGAAGATGCTAGGCAGAGTTGTTTTTGACATTAGTACTTGTTTAAAGTGCTTTCAAAGTTTAACTTAGAGCTTCTGAAAACCATACTTGAACCTTCTCCTGTAAGACAGCTTAACCCTTCCATAAGCAGTAGAGCTACAACCAGTTACACTTATGATTCTCTGTTATAGGGGATACTTATTTCAATGTTAAACCAAAGCATGGAATTTTTTTTACTTAAAAGGATCGCCCAACACATGCTAGAATGATTTAAACCAGTAAAACTCTCTTACTCTGTGCAAACCATTTAAACTGGTGATTATGTTCTGCAACTTAATCACAAAAGCACAGTTAATCATGAAAGCTTAAAATGTGTCTGAAAACATCAGTCTCTGGGAAAGGGGTAGGCTGCAGAACTCTAGCCTGCTTACACATTTCCTTGATCATGGTGACAAGAGGTAACACAGTACAATTTGACAGCTGCTGTAAACAAGTACTAGATACAGCTCAGGCTTGACATACTTCTCAGACTGTCTTCATTGGTATTGGAGCAGTGTTACCAGCATCAAGAGCCTCTCTCACTCTATTCTGAGCACCCAGGGTAACTTTGCCACCTTAGCATACCAATGACCAAGCATTACCTGGACTGACCTACCCAAAAAAAGTTGTGTGCACTATGGTTGGAGACAATTACTGCCCACTTAAACTCTTACCTTTACCTGGTCTACTACAGGGCAACATTTTTAGCTTATTACACAGAGAAAAAGCAGTGGGCATCAGACAACAGCTGCTTAAAGGGCAGCAAGAAAATGAAATTGGGTATGACTTAAGTCATGTTACAAATTGTAAGACAAATTTCTGAGGTTTCAAAACTGTATTAACTAAATGGAAATAAAGCTTAAAAAAAAATCTATTTTAAACTGCTGATTTCCTGGTCTTGGACCAGCCGATCCCGAGGTGACGTGCAGAGTACTGCGCACTGCCTCATGCAGAGGGGTGGGCATGTGCTACAGGCAGGCAAATGCCATCACTCCATATGCAAGCTTCCACTTTATTACAAGATATTTATGTATTTCCACTTCCACTCTCACATCCTACTGTCACTTAGATTTTGCCTGTTTACTCATAATGTTCTCACCCAGCTCTGCAGGTTCTTTTCCAGCCTGCTATTCCCACATGCTTTGCAACAGGTGTTCCACTGTCACATTTTTTTCACAGAGGCATTTCCTATCTCAAGATCAGTTTACACTCTGATTCCCACATTAAATCTTGATTACTTGCATAATTCTTCATTTATTATATCCTGAAAGAAAGGGCAAAGCCTGTAAAACTTGGCTATGAAAGGAATGATGGCTTCAGTATGTCAGGCTCATCCATTTGATTTGGATTCAAGGGACTGTAATTGGGGTAACCAAAATCTTAAACCTCATGGACATGTCGACGCATGTCTTTTTTCCCAGTGCTACAGAACAAAGTTCTGTGCAAATCTGAGACTGAACTTAATGTGGCTTTTGGTTTGTCAGTTCAGCATTGAGTAAGGTAATAAACCACAACCCCAGTGTTTTCACATAAGTCATTATTAGCTGAAAACATTTTTTCATCACAGGTTTAATATCCAGGAATTGCTGAACTATCACAAGTGTAACCAACATTACTAAGGTGTGAGAATTCAAGTATATCTTCTGAAGAATCACAGTTTTTGCTATGAAGACAACTTTAATATTATTCTGTGCTTAACTGATGTAGACCTTAAGGACACAAGGGTACTATGCTGGAATCCAATCACAATCCAATCTGGGCAAAGATATTTAAAGTTCATTACATACCTTATCTTAAATGACGGTTTTTGCTTGTTATCAGGCATAGTAAAAGTAGTAGGAAAAAAAAGTAAACATTTACTCAATAGTGCTATTCTCAGAAAATACAAAGATTTTAAATGGACCAATGCATCAGATCAGTATCTTCACAGTAAATAGAGCAGTAGGTTAAAGTATTTATGGTCCAACTGCACCAACATTCAGGATTGCAGTCATACAGCAGTAACTTGCAATTTTAACCTTGCACTGTACTTCACAGGCAGACATATTCTAAGTCTGTGCCATTTCAGTGGCAGCTATTCTAGTTGTGTACAATACCTCTAAGTGTGCTTGCATCACTGAATTGTGGTACCTAGGCACCAGGTTATGACCACCTTCTACCTAGTTACACTTCCATTTGTTTTTGGAAAGAGTATTGGCAGCCAAGGCTGGCAAACAGCTTCATCTTCCACAACACTGCATTCTCTGAATTCAGGCAACCTGTGCATACAATACTGCAAGCTTAGAAGCTGGCTATAGGAAAGTTTCTTGCAACTAGTGTAGAAATAGGCTATCCTTTTTTCATTCTTGCCAGCAAGCACACAGTATTTAAGTCCTTGCCATCTTAAATGTGCGGTTTTGGTACATTGAAAACTACTCATAAGGCAGTAAATGTCCTTCAACTGACCTTCAGATGGCACAATGCACACACACTCTGCTAACAGATACTGTACTCCAGACCCATCTGGTCTCAAGTGTTCCACAAATATCCTAATAAATATTTAGAAACAATTCATTAAGTAGCAGTCGATGCTACCTTATGTGCGCTTTAAAACAAGAACAGTGAAACTGGGTTCCAGCTTGCTTTACCCACTCCCCAGTCCCCAGGCTGGTGTTACCTGCTATCTCTTTGCATGACTGGCAAAATATCTTAAAATATCCCTTTTCATAGGGTACATTCATTATTGTAAAGAACTCCATTGCCACCTTCTAGTTATTTTTAATAATTAATGGGTTAAAGCCCCACCAAATAACGTTAACCAAGACAGGAAATAGAATTTTTGTTCCCCTTAGTCTCTGCAGTGATGATTCATTTGCCAAATTAACAATGCACTTTTTTAAAAAGTGCTTCTTTTGACTGCCATTAAAATAATGTTTAATCAGCATTGCTTATTAAGGAAGTTTTGCATTATCTTTTGAAGATGACAAAACAGTGAAATGTAGAAGGCTCTCCTCTAATCTATTTAAGTCTTTATTATGTCAAAAGTTACCCAAGTTTAAAGGTTTTTAAACCTTCTTCCCTAACAGACATTAATTCACCTGTGTAACCACAAACTCAAGTCAAGGCACAAAGCCCATAGGAACAGAAAAAGCTATGTGCTCGTGTTCTTTGTAGGTGGTGAGTAACGCTTTTGACACTGAGCAATATTTCCCTCAGCGTTTATACTTCTACTCAAGAAGTAGAAGTCACATTCTTTTCATGGAAGAGAGTTTAGATATAGCATCACATCACCACTTGTGCTTCCTTCACAGAGCCCTTACAGCTTTTGGCAAGTTATTCCTGCAGTGAACTTTCCATCTTCATCCTGCTACTCACTAAGCCTGCCTTGTCCTGGACTCTCTTGTTCCCAGGACTGCTGGGGATCACAAACATCGAACAAGGGCCATGTTTAATACCAGACATGCGAACAGTTAGGCACAAATTACAACTCTTTTCTCAGTAGCCCAAGGCTGATCAGGTAGCAGGTCTGCAGCCAGCATTAATGTGCACTTTACAATCTGTTTGCCTGTATGGATGCCTAGCTGTAGCTAAGACCAATTCTTCACCTTCCACAAGCAGCACATTCTCCCACAATTAAAAGCAAAGACAACCTGCTTCTAAAGAAGGTCACATAACCACATTAGAAAATGTTGAGTATTTACACAAAATTCTGAAGGGAGATTGCCATCCCTAAAGCCTCCCCCCATCCACACTGAAACACTGAAGGCAGTGGAAAATGGTGCTCTGGTTTCCCTTTGCCATAGGTTATGATCTATTTTCATTAGGGGCAAGTCTCCAAATTCTTCCAGTTACACAGAGGTTATCCAAGAATAAATGTGCATTTTCCCCTAACCCATAGTAAAAATGATGGACATTGTGATCACATTGCTGAAAACCTGAATGCAGAAATAAGGAACATGTAAAAATGTATGGCAACACAGAATATTGCAATTGGCTCAACACATACAGAACAGGGTTGCTTAGTTTTTAAGAAGGTAGAAGTTGCATTTGTTGCGTGTGTATTTCTGGTTCCAGAAGCTTATTAAAATTACAGCACTCTTTCCCAAGCTGTTAGAATTCTGCTTTTTGAAAATTTTTATAAGCCTCCGAAGCAGACATATTTGATTTCTAAGTATTCATCAATGCCATACTTTGAACCTTCTCTCCCTAAGCCAGACTCTTTTACCCCACCAAAAGGACTCTCCACTGAGGAGATTATGCCTTCATTGACACCAACCATTCCAACTTCCAGCTGTTCTGCAACTCTCCAAATCTGAGCTGGATCTTGGGAGTAGAAATATCCTGCCGTGCAGACACATAGACACAAGAATGAAAATTAAAATCAGGAATGACAGTAAGCAGAAGACAGTATAAAAGTGACTTACTGACATTAAAAATCATCACCCCATAATACTGAAGCTGATAAATCCAAAGAAATACATTTATCTGACAGAAAGACATACCTGCTAAACCCACATTAGTAGCGTTTGCTATAGCAACAGCTTCTGCTTCAGTCTCAAATCTAAGGAGAAAATAAAAGGAGAAAAATACAAATGAGGCCTGCAGTTCATCTACTGCCTTGCTGGCTTACTGAGAAGCCTTGCCAGAAGTAAAGTCAAGATTCACTTTTTTTTCCCCAGAAGTCTATTTTAAACATCTAATTTAATTTTCACTTTGAAACAATGGAGGAGTGTGCTGGTTTGAGGCTAACTGGAATATTTTACTGAGAGAAATTAAATCCTTAGCTGTGAGAAGAAAGAAAAACAACAACAGCAACCTATATCACTCATTCTTCTGCTGAGAAACGCAACTAGTCAAAACACAGGTAAGACACTCACTTCTCATACTCTTCTCAGTTCTCAGTTCTGCTCCTTCTCTCTGGCAGTCTGTGGTTTCTTCTGCCTTAACTCTAATCCAACCTAACCCTTTTTTTCCCCCTGATCTTCTTGTCTTTTTTGACATCTCATCTCAGATCTCTCCAGATCTATCATGTGAGATATACAGGGATTGATCTGGTTATTTCTGTAGGGAGGGAAAGAGGGGGGAGGAGGTATGGGTCAGGAGGCTCCTGGCAATCTGATTGTTTTGGGAAGGATTTTGTGTTTCTGCATTACTTTTAACTTGTATATAACTGTAAATATTTGTGTATACATATGCTTGTAAATTGTGCTAAGCTGTAAATATAGCTTCATTCCTTACCTTCTAGCTGTCTGAGTGTAGTCTGGGTGATTTCATTGTGGGGGGGGGCAGGTAACTCCCAAACCATCACAAGGAGTTTTTAAAAATTAATTTAAACTGTAGTTAAGTAGTTAAGAATGGCTTTACCCTTCATAGATACTAGTAGCTAGAACATGGATTAGCCCACCCATTTCCCAAACTACGCAAGCACTCTCAAGAATAAGAGAGAACCAAATGTTCTTCTATCACATCCAGTTGCACCAGATGGTGGCAGAGAAAGGTGTTAAGGAGAAAAGAAAGCTCTAACGTATCATCTATCAGCAAAACTTAGGATGAGCAAACCACATGACAAACTGTAAAGTCCTGCCTCATAGAAATCATGAAGTCGAAGGTTTCGCTGCTACCTACACTTACTTAGCTGCTGGTAGAATTTAGAAGAAAACAACTTTCAAAAAGTTGTAGACATGCTAGTATCAGGTTGAGAGAGAGAAACAAATGAACCACTTCTCTAAAGTAAGTTTTCACGTCTCCCCCGTCTTATTACAAGACTTGCGTGATAGTACAAAAATATCTTTTGACAAATCACAGGATCACAGGATGTTAGGGGTTGGAAGGCATCCTGGTAGGACATAAATCCTGCCAGACTGGTTTAACCCTTGCTCTCTTCCTTCTGTTGTGGGTCCAGGACTTCAGTGGATCAGCAAACAATGGAGGGTTTGGCCAAAGTGAAGCCCTGAGGGCTAGGAACTTAGCACCACCAAGTCAGGTGTCTTGTGCTGCCCCTCAACACGCTTGCATGGTCACACGAAGCAGGAAGCTTTGAATTCATTGGCCAAAACAATGATGCTAGTGCCTATTGGACAGTTTCACTTTCAAAATAATGTATTTAATGGGGAGTGATTTAGAAAGTGCCTTTCTGCCTTGGCTGTCCACCAGGAGCAGTACCCCATTCACAGCTCGTTTATACTGGGAATTGCAGCGGCCACGTTTTTGCAGCTTGGACCAGCAGCTTAGCAGCAACTCAGTTCCTCTCTCCTTCCCTCTGCCTGGAACATTTTCTATTTTACCTTGGGATCATAATCGTGGGTTTTAGAAGTGTCTTTGTACAAGAAACTTATTCAGAGGTCAACATGTTGTGAGTACATCTGCTAGAGTTACTGCTAAGGCTCCATAAGCATAGTTAGAATTTTTCCTGTTTTGGCGTTCCTATTTTCCAAGTTCTGATTGTTTAAACTGTTTGATTCCGTGTTTATAAATACCCTTTGTGCAGCTACTTCCTGTCGACCAAAAATACAAAGGATCTCAGGAAATTTTCCCATTTTAAAAAATAATAATAAAAATTAATATTCATACCAAAATTAGTATTAAAATTAGTATTAATTTCTACAACAGAAGGGTCTCAAAGATCATCAAATCCAACCTCCCAAATTGTCATTCAAATATTAGTTATTAAAGACAGTATGTTTTATTGCTGTTTTTAATCAGGAAAATGAATAATCTTACTTGATAACTGGTGCTAAAGGGCCAAATGTCTCCTCCTGGGTGCAAAGCATTTTTGCTGTAACATTACTGAGTAATGTTGGCTCAAAGAAATTCTTCCCCAACCTGTGTCGTTTCCCTCCAGTCACAATAGATGCTCCTTGAGAAACTGCATCGCTAATGTGTCTCTCTACCTGGGTATGCAAAACAAAAACTTCAGTCAGCATTTAGAAAGGAACAGTATCTTTTCCAGTAAAGAAATAATGCTCCGGTGTTAAACAGATTATTTGTGAAGAGAGGTGTATACTTTGCAGAAGACTATTTGCACATATTATTTAAAATTTCTCTTGAATTTCTATTTCTCTCTGACATAATTTCACAAGGGATAAATTTTGAGTATGGTCCCAGTCTTACAGGTATTACAGGTTCAGCTTTTCTGTTGAAATGATTACATCTAACCTGAGAAAAAGTCTTTGCAGGACTAAGAAGTACACCTGAAACAGGTGATCAAGCACTATGAAAACAGGAGTACAACTGTCATTTAAATAGAAACAGATTTCAAGATGGAACTGGCAAGGACATTTTCCATTGCCTACATCCACAACTCATCCAAAGGCAAGAAAATAATGACAAAACTAAAGTAGCAGTTTCCACACACAGACACAGACACACACACACACACATCACTTTAGTGATGCACAAAGAAAAGCAAAGTACTGTATCCTCTGTCTCCCAAATAGCTCCGAATATTTTCATACTGTGTTATTTTATAAACATAAAGAATCTGGCAGCATTGAAGTATAATGGCATTCAAGCCAAGCCTGCACAGAACTGAACTATAGCATCTTACAAAGTATGATGCACATAACTTAACAATCTTTAACCTTAGGAAGGGTGAAATATTATAGAAAATGTGACTTGCTGAGATTTTAAAGAAATCTAATTTCCTGGAGTTACCATCCAAAACGAAAGACTCAAACCATGCATGTAAGGTTTCAAGTGATGACAAAATCCAGACCTCCGGTATTTTTACCTTCAGTGTGTTATTCTGCTGAGATTTTGCCAAACAGAGGGACTATTCTTCAAACTAAGTTGTCATTCACAGTTCTTCAGAACTGATGTATAACCAGACAAGTCTCACAGTGCTTCTATTTCAGTAAATGTTCTTAAGAACAGCTTAGGAAGTAATCAGGAGAATCAGATTCTCCTACAAGAGGAATCTCTTTTTCCCTTACTAGAAATGATGCATTAACTGGCCACACCTGTTGTCTGTGTAAGTCCATGTATACATAGACTTGGAGGACAGAACACACATCCAGCCACGCTGCAAATACCTTTTAACAAAACAAGCATGAAAAAAGGGAAATACAAATCTACTTCATGGATCATAAAAAGGAAATTGTCAAAAAAGAAGTATTTTATCTGTACCTTCTCCACTGCTTTTTCATTAATTAGCGGCCCCTGGGTAGTTTTTGCATCAAACCCATTTCCAACGTGTAGTTCACTCTCTATAGCTTTAGCAAACTTCTCCACAAATTTATCATGGATTCCCTTTTGCACCAGGAAGCGGTTTGTGCAAACACAGGTCTGAAAACAAACATGAAAAGAAGAACAAAAATCAGCTGTTTATATTCTACTTAATTTACCCATGAATTCATTCTGGCCTTCATGCCACACTATCAGGCTACTACGGTGATCTGTCTTCTGCCTCTTCTCCATTATCCTAAGGTGTGACCTATCTTTGTCTTTTCTTTCATCGCTACTCTCACTTTAGGCATACAACATGAGCAAGCAGTCAGTATGTGTGTGAAATATGCCACAGTGCTAAATTTAAGTTGGTTATGCTGGGAAAATGGTTTTTTTTGAGTTGTGGACTCTGACCACAAAGGTTGATCAACAAAGGTCCAAAAGCTTCAAGAAATACCTTCTAGTGAGAATGAAGAATGCTGGACTGAGCAGCAGAACCTAAAATCACTCTTTGTCATGTGGGGTCATTTTTGTTTTTCTAACTCCTTTATTAACTTGAGTTTGTTTTCTTTCTGGAATTTGTTTTTAAGTGCTTTCAATGGCTTACTTATTTGTGCTACCCCTTTGCTCTGACTGCATCCTACTTTTGCTTTGTACAGTCTCTCAGAAGTAACAGCTACTTTATCCTTTATCTAGCAGAAGTGCAACAGCAAAAGTGTTAGATCTTGTCCAATCTGTGCCTGATCACTTGGTGGTCCTTGTGAACATCCCACTCTATTTTGTTTCTTTTCTTTATTCCGAAGATTAGTTTTGGTTTTCTTGTTATTCAAGCACTGTTTTCCCAACCAAATGACCTCCTAATCCCACCAAAAAACTCACTCCTTTGAAATTTATCTACTTCCATGTTTTCATAAGGCTGGAGCACTCTCCATACAGCTCTGCTCAGCTGACTCCTCTGCAAAGTGATGCTCTTGGTCACAAACACATTTGAAGCAATGCACTTAAACCCTGTCTATCACTTTAAGCTGCTTATTGTGGAAAAATCTAGCCATGAGAATCTTAAGAGATTTCAATCGCTTTGGCTCCTGAGGGGTGCTATCAAAACACACATATTTGAACTCACAATCATACAGAAACATTTATCATGAGACTTGAAGACATTATTTTAAGAACTAGCTAGGCACGTTATAAAACAATCCTGAGAACTGAGGCAGGATGGTGTCTCTTCACAGCTCTACTCTCCAATGAATTTAATGCAAAATCCCTTGTCACTTATGCTCTTGATAAGGGTCCTAATAAACATCTTGTGGTATTATTGCCTGCCATGCATGTTGTTAAAAGTACATGGGATCTTATAGTGTTGTTACTTGGACTTGCTGACAAATGGGGCTTGAGTGCTGTGCTGGTTTGAGGCTAATTGGAATATTTTAATAGAGAAAATTATATTACAGGGTGTGAAAGGAAAACAATGGTGATGTCTACTTCACTCATAGGCTTGCTGAAATGTTAAAGTACTCAAAACAAAGAGAAGTCAGAGTCTCTGGGGCACAGCATCTCGGGCAGTCTAGCTTCTGGCTTCTCCTCTCTGCTGAGTAACCTCACTAACCACTTTTCTTCTGATCCTCCCCCGGGCGATCCTCAAAATTCTCCTTGTGCGTAAGGCAAACCTTGGGGTAAGGTATAGGGGTGGGGAGAAGGTGGAAGGGTGGTTGGGANCAATTCCAGCATCTTTCTCTTCACAACAAAGTGTTCTGTTACCTTGTTACACAAAATAGCTTATTCACAGCTTTAACTGTACGTGAAACTCTCCCAATCTCCAGAATAAATGGACAAAAAAGTTAACTCTTACCTGCCCTGAGTTTCTATACTTGGAAGCAAGGGCTCCTGCAACAGCACGGTCCACATTGGCGCTGTCAAACACTATAAAAGGAGCATGTCCTCCAAGCTCCATGGAAACTCGCTTCACAGTGCCAGCTGCATGTTTCAGCAGTATCTGCAGGCAACAGAAGAGACATAGATATCTGTACCTCTACCAGATGTGCGCTGTGGAACATGGATGGAAGGCAGTGAAATACATTAACTCTGGCAAGGAATTGATTTACATCTTTTTTATAATGCTAGATGACCTGTTTTCTCCTATGACAAAAACAAGGACTAATTTCCTTTGTTAAGATCTTTAGAGATTAAATTCTGGCCAAGAAATAATAAAGAGAAGAATTTCCATCAACTTCATTTCAGCTCAGGCTTTTATACACTAATATGCTCACCCTTGACTGCTTGTTCTTTTCTTTTTTGGTAAAAGTTGTGACCACTCTTTAAAAACTCTTCCTAGATCAGACAGAATTCTGGATTAAACTTTGTCTTGTTACCAGACTTTCTTCATTCTGCATACAGCCACCCTATAGAATTCTATCATCTTCTAGCCACATTCTGCAGTTTCTGGTTTCATTAGGAACAGTGCCAAAATTGCTTACTGACTAAGGTTGATAGGAGATATTCAGGGTCCTCACTACTCTATCTCTCAACTTCAGAAACCATTCCTGATTAATACCCTGGAAACGCAGTTTCAGTGTTCTTATTAGTACGTTGTCACACTATGATATAGAACAAGAGCATCTTGTGCCAAACTGTTCATGTTGTAATTTAATAATGTGCAGTTATCTGGAAGTTGCACATGAGCATCCTGTGAAGCACTGACACTAAAGAAAACAAACAGCATCTCAAGTACACTAATATTTTGGCTATCTGTCTACAGGAGCCAGTAAAGATGATCTTGTATAAAGGCATACGCTTTACCTCTACCTGTTCAGTATAACCACAGTAATAATCTTCAAGGATATTCTCTGCACCTACATACCTTTCCTGTTGCTGTAGAGCCAGTAAAAGATATTTTTGCTACCAGTGGATCAGTGCACAGAATTTCTCCTACAGCTGGCGCCTGTTGTCTGGAACAAGGAATAACATTATACACTCCTGCTGGAATTCCAGCCTGGTTTGCAAGCTGAAATAAAAGAAATATGAAATTCACATTGTTAGTACATTTTGTATGAGGATAGTGAAGGTTTATTGTTTTGATGAAACCAGCCTCTAAGTTAATGGAAGCCAAAACTGCTTCATAGTCATGATGCTTCATAGTCATAGATGTCATGAAGTCATGAGAGCAGCTTCATTCCAGTTTAAGTGGATGTCATTCAAAGTAATCAAAGGAAAGACATTGGATGTTTTGTGTAGCTAAATGGCTGGGTCCTCTTTGAAGCTCTAGACCGTATTAGAGGCAACTTTCAAAGATTGTTACTGAACTAAAACCTCTGGATCGAGTCAGCCAGTCTGTCCTTTCTTCATGTATGAAGGTGGTCAGTTATCTTCAAAGCCCATCTGATTCCCCATTTACAGCTTCAGTAACAGCTTTCAGCTAAGGTAAAGCTCAGCATAAAAAACTTACCTCCCCAAGAGCTAATGCTGATAAAGGTGTGTCCTCTGCAGGTTTCACTACCACTGTACAGCCAGCTGCCAGAGCTGCACCAACCTTCCGGGTAATCATAGCACTGGGGAAATTCCACTAGGATGAGAGAAAAAAGTACAGTCAAATTTGGTGAAGTTTTGCCTCCTGTTTTTGTAAACAGCTGACATTTTCTCTCAATACGGGACCTAAACAGACCTGCATAATAGGCTGTGTCCTCAGTGAACACCACAAAGATTCACTACAAGTCCAGGAAGAAGTGAGAATAAGGTAGAGATGAAACTAAACAAGGGCACCTGCCAGGGCTGGAGGACTGTAGTAGGCCAGAGTTCTATGCTGTGGCCTGTGCTGAAAACCTTCACACAACCTGAAAAAGCCAGCTGTGCTTACTGGGGTTATAATGGCTGCCACTCCTACTGGCTGCTTCAGCACCAGGATTCTTCTGTCTTTTGTAGCTGCTGGAATGACATCACCATAAACCCGGCGAGCTTCTTCTGCAAACCACTCCAGAAAAGAGGCGGAATACAGGATTTCACCCTGTGCTTCTTTCAGAGGCTTCCCCTTTGATTAAATCAGAATGAAGAAACACTGTAAGCAGCAGACTGAAGCAACAAAACCAAATTCAAGTCTCTTTGAAATTTCAGTTATTTTCAGACTATTTTATAAACACATAAGCTGTGATGTCCGAAAAGGATTACATGATTGCATCAGCAGTAGTTGTGTGGCTTCAATGCACCCTCATTGTACAGTCAACATTTTCCATGTCATGCCTGGGATTTCTACCTGGCCAAGACAAGGAACTGAAAGAGCAAAGGCTGCACGTCTTTATTTACAAACTCTGTGGTTAGCTGTTACCATTCAGAAGACACCAATCATGGCAAAACAGTGAAAGTATTTTTGCCAGGGCCGTTTGTTTTGGGGAGTATTACTTTGGACTGATCCTGCGCACTGAATGACTGTTAGCAGCTGGAACAGAGGAGCCACTCAAGTATCTTCCTGCATGGGTTAATCCCAAAGGACACCATTGCTGAGCTCCTAGACTACTCTGTGATGCAAACGAACGTCCGATGAGTGAATCCAACTTGGAGACTGCAGTTTTGTTCTGAGTCAATGAAACTGATGAAATACAAACATTTCTAGCATGAAGACCATGGTTTAGGTTGACGTATGCTTTAGCACAACATGAAGCACAATGTGGGTCTAATTTGCACTGGACCGTCAGGTACAACTGTCACCAAAATAACACTGTATGTATCAAAGAAAGAGAAATGCTTGAAATGCTCTCCAGTGACCTAACGAAGCAATGGGAATGCACAATGTGTATGCTGCGGCCAACCTTTTTAAGTAATAAAAGCCGACATGGTGGTTAACTGGTGAAATGAACACAGGGTGTTTTATTTCACTGTTAGCATCCCTGTGTCGCGTTTTTGAACAGGCTGAACGCTAGCACAGGGCAGTGCCCATGCTCGCAGGGGCACTGGCCCCGGCAGAGGCGTGCCCTGCCGCCCTACTCACGTTCTCGGCTGTTATGATCCTTGCCAGCTCTTCCTTGTTCTCTATCATCAGCTCGTACCATCTCCGTAGGCGCACGCTCTTCTCCTATGAAGAGATAAGGCTGCCGTGCCCGCCGCCCGCAAGGAGAGCACAGAGCCTCGTATAAGCTTCTCCGATACAGAAGCGAAGCCCCAGAAGACCCCGGGGGAGGCCCCACAACCCGCGGCGGGGGCGGGCGGCCAGCGGCGGTCAGGACCTCCCCGCCCCGAGCGGCGCTAGGAGCCGCGTGCCGCCTGGGGCTACCGACTCCGAGGCGGGCGCCATCTTCCGCTGCCGCTCACCTTGGCGGGGAGGCGGCTCCATGCGGCGCAGGCCTCATGCGCGGCCTGCACGGCCGATCGCGCTTCTGCCGCCCCGCAGTCGGACACCCGGGCCAGCTCCTGGCCGCTGGCCGGGTCCAGTACGGGGAAAGCGGCGGGCGTCTCCACCCATCGGCCGTCCACCAAGCCGCCCCGGCGCACCAGGGCAGCGGGCAGCACCGAGCGGCCGCGCCGTGCCGCTGCCAAACCTGGGGGTAGAGGGGGCAGAAGGAGGAGGCGGTGGCGGGCGACAGCAGCCCGGCACCGGAAAACGCTCGCCATAGTCGTGCACAGGCGACAGGCACGGAGCCCTAAACGAGCTCTTCCGCGCCACCCCGGAGGAGGAGCTGCGGAGGGGCCGGGCCAGAACTGGCCTGTCGGCGAGACAGGAAAGGGCTGAGGAGGATAGGAGTTTTCAGTTTGTTCTTGCAGCAATGGGGTCGTATTGGTGGTGTCTTTGTGCCTCTGGGAGCTCCGCTTCCCCTGCCCGCCCGAGATGCTGCTCCGGAGGGAGAGGAAAGACTTGGCGTTTCGTGGCTTCACCTCCGCAGCTCCGGACGGCGGGAGGCTGCGCCTGAAGTGGGCCGGTGGCCTCCAGCCGCTGGACTCCATGGCACCTGCTGTCAGTCTCTGGCAGAGGGCCGTACGAAGCCACAACCCAGTGCCACCATCTAGCTAGGGACTGGTGTGTCTGTTGTACGTGTGCCAGCCTTGCCCACAGACCGAGCGATCCGGCACTGCGGCCAGGACAGGTTTGAGTGTCGGGCGGCTGGGAGCCACGGCGCGTCCAGCCTCTGCGGTCAGACAGGCGTTCATAGCAATAGGTATGGCAGGACTGCACTCATGATTTCCACCTGTGTATCAAACAGGCTTTCGGGTTCTGTCGTAAGACCCAAACTTTAGTATGCAATTCCTTGTCAGCTCAACAAAGCTTATGAATTGGTGTTGCCTACAGCTCAGGAGCCAGTCTGTTTGTACTGTATGCTGCTTTGGCAATCGGCTTTAATTTTTTGTGAAGTCTGGCATAGCTGTTTTAAGGCAAGTGCACCAGGATCTGGAGGGATGCTCTGCTGTGGATTTTTATGTTAGCAGAACCCTAACTGCTGCAGACAGAGTTCAAACGGGGAGAATACCTATATAAGTTACTTCTTTTTTTATGAATTATTTGAAGTAAAGGAAAGATTGGTACGACGTAGCCTCTCAAATAGAGCAGACGCTCAGTTGCTGTGTCAGCAATTTGTGTGAAATAAAAGGCATGCTCCGTAACCTGGATTTCAAAAGTCACAGTGCTACTGCTCCAGGATTCTGAAACTTACAGTTTAAGCCAGCATCATGGCTGGTTTGAAGACTTGTACTGTTTTGCTGTTTATACTGTACTGTTTCTTCCAGAGAGGTATCCCAAGTGGAATTTCAACACATGTTGAAATAGGTAAGACATGTTCAGAATGAATTTTTGTGTCTTTTGAGTTACTTGGGAAGAGAAATTCAGATTCGTCTGGAAAGCAAAGGGAGGAGGTGAAGTAATAAGCGTTCTATATTTGAAAAAAATGGGGTAACATAGGATAGATGAGTAGTTATGTTTAGGAATTTGAAACTTTTAACTGGCTTTGTAAGCAAAATTCTTTTGTCAATGTGTTGTGTATTTTTCCATCTTCTGAAGCACAGGCATTATGTAACTGGAATGTTTGTGAATCTTACTGGCAGAGTTTGGTTTGGAGAAAGAGGAATACTTTACACAGTTTATGGCACTGTTATATTTAAATTAGAAATTAACACAGACTGTTCAAATTAACAGCTTGTTCAAATGTGTATATGTTTTGCCATACCTGCATAAAAGAGACAAAATACTGTAGTGTGTCTATAACTAACGTTTTGAAAATGTTGTTTTATGTTTCTTTCATATGCTCTCTGTAGCCTGAACAGCTTATTTTTGTAAAGGAGACAACCAAGAACATAAAAGCAGGGGAAATATTTTTGCTTTGAATTTCTTATTTGGGTATATTATTTTTAAAATCTGGTTTCTGCGTAATTCTTGAAGGAACACTCATCAGTAGCATGAGGTTTTTCTGAAACACTCATAATAAATTGCCAGTTTTATTTGTTTATTCTTCTGTTTCTAAAGTCATTGCTCAAACAGTAAAAAGTATGATGTCTCTATTCAAATAACCTCAGACTTGAGGTGCTGAATACATGCGACTTGGAACAAGTTATTCATGGCATTTGAGACTCTCTTGTCTGAATGTTGTAGCCTTGGTCGGCGCCCTGCAAACATTCACTTTTCCTAACAGCAGGTCAAGAAACTCACGGTGATCAGTAGAAGTCACACTGCCTGGTGATGGAGGTTTGGGAGTTCCCCGCCCCCCCCCCACTTTGTAAAATGACCCAGGCTAAAACTCAGTCGGCTGGAAGTTTAGATGAAGCTCTATTTACAGCTCAGCACAATGTACAAGCAGATATATACACTATATACAGGAATATTTACAGAAATATACAAGGTAAAGGTAATACAGAAACACAACACCCCTCCCAGAAATCAGAGACCCCAGGAGGGGCTCCCAACCACCCTTCCACCTTCTCCCCACCCCTACACCTTACCCCAAGGTTTGCCTTACACGTAAAGAGAATTTTGAGGATCAGATGGAGGGGATTAGAAGGAAAGTGGTTAATGAAATTAATCAGCAGAGAGGAGAAGTTCAGAAGCTGCTAGACAGCCCCAGACGCTGTGCCCGACCGACACCGACAAGCCCAAGTGGCTTATCTTTTGTTTTGAGTTCTTTCTTAAACATCTCAGCAAGCCTATGAGTGAAGTAGACATCACCATTGTTTCCTTTTCACAGCCTATAATATTATTTTCTCTATTAAAATATTCCAATTAGCCTTAAACCAGCACACCTGGGCTTACACCTTAGCAAGCTCAAGGCTCTGATTACTGAGTACACACTTCTGAAAACTTGAAATGACAGAATTGGCAGAATAGAGTGTATTTGCAAGAAATAAATCCACAATGCAAAACAAGAGCTTAGGGATCTGTCCCAAAGCAGTGATTTTTTTTGTTTGTTTTTTTTCTAAACAAGAAAGCATATTGAAGAAAACCTGCTTTTATGTAATTTAAAGATCTCGATTGTCTGGAAGTAGCATGTACGCTGAACTACTGGGTCATAGATTACCACAAATTTTGTCCTTTTGTTTGAAAATGACATTAAACTGGGATCAGCTCTTGTGCTGGTAAAACCAGTGATTTTATTTATGTACAAATAAAAGCCCATGATGAGAAAGTGCTGAAAGTCACTGCTAAATCCAAACATTGACTATTCCATAGGAAAAAAAAAAAAAAAAAGAAGCCCATAACCAAAGCAACAAACTGTAGAAAGGAACTCCTTTGACTCAAAACCAGCACCAAAGTCTATCCTGGACAGACTTAAACGAAAGTGCTTTTAAAATAGTGAAAAGCTCTGCCTGTTCAAAATGTTGATCATGTTCAATGTGCTCAGCAGAGCTGTTCGGTGTCCTACTTGCCATGGCTTCTTTCTGAGGCAGGTCTTAGCGGGGAGGCTCTTCCCTCTCCCACCCCAGGACTTTGTGAAACTGTGGGGATCCATTAGAAAATTAATTGTAAGGCCAACTTGCAGGACCTGGGCCTGTGTGAGTAATGAAAGAAGAATGGGGAAATGTTAGACAGAAAAAGCACGCTGCCAAACTGAGACACTCTCACACTGGAAAGAGAAGTCTATGTTGAAATGGATGAATCTCAGTATTATCACTTTTTTTATTATTGTTTTTAAGTTACTCCTGTTTTGGTGTAAGATTGGTTCTTAAGGTATCTTAACATATTTGTATAAGAATGGTTTAGATCAGGGTAAAATTCAAAGTGAAACATCATTCAAACCCAGAAAGTTTTGTCCAGATTTTATCCTGGATTGAGAGTGGAGGTAAATTTTTAAAGGTGTAAGGGTCTAAAGAAATTCAGCAAAGTCAGGCTTATTTTGATTATTCTCCGTTTGTAAATAGCTTCAAGTCAGGAGTAAAAATATGAGAAGTAAAGATGATAACCCGTGCACACAGTTTCAACCAAATAATTTTAGGTGCAATGTTGAGTATTTTTAGAATAATGTTGCTAGAGCATCCCTGGGATCTAACAATAATTAGAAGGAGACTTTGTTACAGAAAAGCGGTCCCAGTTTGTTTCATTCTCTCATTGTGCTTGCTCAGTAAATATTTAGGCAGTACAAATGTCTGTCTGTTTAGTGAATAAATAGTATTATTTACCTTCCTGGGTTTAGGTTATTGTTGGTTTTCATGCATGCTAAAAATTAATCAAACTGTTAAACATCCATGTTGATTTCTGAGGTATCTCTTTCAGTGCTAAGGGCAACAGTGAAACTTGATTAAAATTCAGGCGAGTCCTTTACAGCTAGAACTTTATGATTGGTATTCCATACTTGCTGGGTGTGATCATGTCAGTTCACTGCTGTAGCTTGGGCTTCTTTGCTGCAATTTCAGCTTTCATGGCCACCTTGGGAACTGAGGATTGCAAAGAGACTGGTAAGACCACAGTGCCCAAATCTGCCACAGAAGCAGTATTTCCTTATTAGCTCCTTAGGAGAGAAAACACAAAGAATTGTTTGAGAAGTTGTGTTTCACATACCTGTGCTACTTGGCTTCGCTCTGACAATGTGGCATATTCTGCTTTAGATGCTTCTAACAAAACACAGGCCTGGCCACTGCACCTGTAAATTAATACTTCAATATCTTGTTTTTCAGCACATAGAGCTCTGGAATTTTTCATATCTGAAGGGAGTGTTAATTACAGACAGGTAGGAAACGTACTATTGCTTGATTGTGTTCAGCTTTCTTCTGAATGTTTTTCTGTCTGTCTTCTTGCCTTTGTTATTAAGTCTCAGTAATATGTGTATGAATATACTTCCTAGATAATATTTTTACCTTTTCTATTGAAAATCCTGAATACTATTACAAATATGTAATAATTTTAATATTGTGTTGACCCTGTGTGTGGTTTCTTGCATGTTTTAAATCTTCTGAAGTCATACCCTCCATGCGTAGTTGTATTAGAAGAATCAGTAGAGGGTTTTTGGAAATAAGATTTAATAACCTTAAGGACAGCAAAATGATAGCAAAGTTTTTAGTTTAGTCCACCATGTATATTATTAACTAATTTCTGATTTACGCAAACAGATTTTTCTTTTCATGTGCTGCATCCAGCAGAACTGTAAGCATGTGGACTGTTTTCATAAAGAGATAAACAGAACACATGTGCTTTGTGTGCAAAACAAGGACCACCATTTTATGTAACTTCATCTTTCAGAATCATAGCTTTGTTTTGGTTGGAAGAGCCCTTTAAGATCATTGGGTCCAGACATTAAGCCAACACAACTTTTATCAAAGTAGGTTGCTCAAGGGAAGTATTTAGATTGTCTGCAGTAGACAGCTATTCTGTGATTCAGAGGATGTAAGCCTAGGCTTTGTTCCAGTCTAAGAGGAGGTGGATTGACAAGAATTGGAAGGTGACTTTGGCACCCGAGGTAGGTCCTATGAATACTTCCCTGAATGACCTTCAGCGTATACTGATTATTGTAGTTTCACTTAAAAAGGTTTGTAAGGTGATGGAGAGGATGATGACACTGAAATGACATATTTTACTGAAGTTATAGTTGAATGTCGCTGTATATTTGAATTTTATCTTCAATATTGACAGTAACCTGTGTTTTCATACTGCACAATAACAATTATGGTTTTTTTTTCCCAGTTGTTGTTAAATCACCAAGATGCATTTCAGGCTGGGAGCACTTACCCGGATGCCTTTTACCCTTCAATTTGCAAAAACGGTAAGAAAAGCTTTTTAAATCCCAATATTGTAAAAACTGTATTTTAATGTGACAATCCTATAGAATTTAATTGGGATGGAAATAGTTGATGTCATTAGAAATTAACTATGGCCAAAAATACCTTCCTGCAAAAACATACACCATTTTTGTTAGAATTTTGAGCCTTTTAGTAAAACTTTACAAGAAAGCAATACATGTGATGACAATGTTTTTAGAAAGTAACTTCTGAGTAAAGTTAACTAATGTGTAGGACAATGTTGACGGAAGGAAGCTGTCTGACTAAATTATGTCAGTTTTACTGAGTACTGTCTTCCCTTAGATTACTGAGTACTTGTTATGAATATTCAAATTTAATATGCAGGAAATAGGAAAATAGTAAAACTTTATTTACACGAATTCTCACACCAAACAAACACACCCCCCTAAACGGTGAACTATTTACAATTTACCAAAGTTCAAATACCCAGTCAGGAATTATTTACGCAAAAGGCATGAAGGAAACCCTTTAAAGTAATTTAGGGAAGGAATAAAGAGGTGCAAATATCCAAATCTTACGTACAGACCAGTTCGGAGGGTGAAGAGCGGCAAGCACCACTGCCAGCCACAAGATGGACTCCCTTTGCTCTGGGCAGGGCTATTGGCGGGAAAACCCAGAGACTCTAATTGATTTAGTAGCTGGATGTACTCACTGATCAGCGTTGAAGTAATAAACAAGGAAGCTACAATTCCAATTTATGCTTTTGATGCAATCACGAGGCAGATAGGGTAGCTGATCCTGAGCATGCTGCCAGAAACAAAAACTGAGGCAAGAAGAAGGAGGGGGGGGGAAGCCACATGTCCTCAGGTGGCTCGTCAGCCCATGCCGGAAAGCAAAGCCCGGAAGGCAGAGAGGGTGCGGCCCTCCCAGACTCACTTCAATCATTCCTCGAGGCGAAACCAACCACTGGCAAGAGAGAGAAGCTTGAAGCCTAGCCAATCAACAGGGGACCAGCATTGCAAATAAGCCTGGGTCTGTTTTGCCCCAGCAGGACAGTACTGTCTTCCCTTCTTGGCAGGAGACTTTCAAGTGCAGGCAGGATGTCTTGCAATATGCAGTCTTGGCACAGATGTCACATATGCAGGCTGATTGCATGGAGGCATTTATGCCTATTCCTGATAAACTCGAGGCAGGCAGTTTCCAGGCAGTTCAGGATGCAATAAATCAGTGAGGCAGAACACTGATGGAAGTAGAGAGCAATAATAGCAGACAGCATCAGGCATGAATACAATGGCAGAGCATGTTGTGTCACCTGCTCATCTCTTTTTATCAACACAGCCCGAGACTGATGGGCCTTTGGACACAGAATAGCCAATCAGAATGTCAGTTAGCCAAGCTTGACCATATTAGGTGAAGCCATAGGCTTGATTTACCCATATTTGGGAAAAACATAGGCCATGCACAATGCAGACACAAGCCAAGTGTGTGTACCCTGTTTACCACAAGATGTAAAGAGGAGTAAAATGAATCAAGCCAGGGTCCTTAGACTCATTGACTCCAGGTTCTTTGTCCTCTTTCCTGCAGTTGCTTCTCCCCATAGCAGAGAGGAGGGGGGAGCAGAAGAACATGTCTAGGCAAACCAGTATTTGTATAAGCCTATTTTGGCCTATTTAGGCCTACCACAACAGCCTGCTCTACCTAGAGTCTTATATTACACAATGGCAGCTCAGTTTACTGGTTTTCCGTCATACATTGTTGATGCTGACTCTTGTTTATGCCAGCTACAAGCTGTTTGGTTTGTGTCCTGATGGGCAAGATTGCCCCATCCAAATTGCCTAATAGGTGATCTTCTCTGTTGCGTTGTGGTGCTCACTTCCTGTCCAGATTGCCCCTCTGCTATTAAATGTTAACGTTTGAGACTGATTTTTATCTCCTGTCACTCACCAGGTTACTGTTCCCAGTCTTCTGCGTGGCTCTGCTAACATCTTGTCCCAAACCTCAGTCTTGCTTGCTTTATTTTCAGGATTGATGTTCTTCTGGGATTTCTTCAGTTTCTACCTTAACTTGGTTTAGTTCTACTGCATCTTTCCTGTCTAAGAGTTTTGATTTCTGTCTTATACCAGGCCAGTGATCAGAGCCTCTTTATCTGCAGCCACCAGCCCACACTTCTTGCTTTATTTGGGCCTCTTGTCAGCAGTGTGTTTATTTCGTGTGGAAGAAATAGGCACAAACAAGAGACAAATTTAGATGTAGTAGTTTACTACTCTGTTTTATTTTGATATAGCAAGTCCTATCCTTTTGTTATCTAGTTCAGCTGTACTGTAAAATGTCAAGAGGCCAGGAGGTGACTGAGTGACCCACAAGGTCTGCTCTCTTAATTTCAGCATTTAATATACTGTAGTATTCTGCAGTTTGGCAGTTCTGCGTGAACAAACACATACTCTTCTTCCAAGTGTATTGATGATCCAAACAATCTATCCTCTGCCTATCTTCTTCTCCCTCAATATTGTGCTACTTGGTCTTGTCATGTCAGCATCACTTTGCCCTTAGGTTTACATAGGTACACAGAAATTTTTTGACAAGGTCACTGTTAGATCCCACATAATCTTTTCTGGATAAATCCAAATGAGAGTATTAATTGGTACCTCAAAGGAAAACCTGATTTTTCCTCCTTTCCTTTGCCCTTCTGCTCCTACACTGACTGTATCTTGGCAAGTTTGCCATTCTGTTGAAAATTGTTGTGATGATGACATATCCCTCCTCTGCCCTGTGGAAATTGATACCTAACACAAAGCATGGTATTTTGGACTGGCTCCATTGGTCATCAGCTTTTTTTGCTGTAGAATTTGATGCATTCATTTAGTCAGCAGTTTCTCTGTCATCTCTCTTTAACCTCTTCACTTGGGATTCAGTTTTTCATTGACTTACATGTACTCACAGCCATGGAGAAAGGGAGCAGGCACAAGATTTTCAGATGCTTCAAACCAAAATTGTAGGAGGTAGATCTGCTATCTCTTTTGACAGTATAATTAATGTAAAAATACATCTCATTTGGCTCTTTTCATGTAAGTGGAATGCAAAATATATCATCTGTATGATAGGAAATTAAACAAGAGTCTGTGTGTTTTTCATGTAGAAAACTTTTCCTCTTCTCAAATAATAAATCAAATATTGAAATAATTTCTTTGCAACAGGAGTATTCCACGATGTGTCTGAGGACACTCACTGGTCACCATTTCTCAGTACAAGTATTCAATACATCAGAAGGAAATACCCTCAGCCTTGGGAAGAGGTAAAAAAAATTCTTTTTTTTTGACTTTGCTTCCTACTATTCTCTTCACCTGCACTTGTTGCAATTCCCCAGTTCTTGGGAAAGTGTAGTAAAAATACACATTTTTAAATTAAAATCTTTACGGATACAGGAAACATTGAAATCCTATTTTCTACTTTACCAGACAAAAAAGTTACAGTTTCAGCTGTCGTAAGGGACTGCAAAATATATGTAAATTTGTCTCAGCATTGTTGGGAGAATGGTTTGAGCCATGGAGGTTTTGTCCCCATGGCTGCCACCCAAGCAGAGCTACATGTGGAGCAAACACAAGAAATCTAACCTTAGTCCCCTGCTCCTGCACCTAGGGCCCATCTAGGTGGGACTTTAGGACTCTGAAAACTTCCTAGCAGCAGTACCAGCATTCATTGCACCGATGAGCGGAGTGGCATGGCTATTTTTAGCAACAGTGTGAAGTTTTAAAAGAAGTCACAGTGCTGTGGTGTGTGCACACGGCTGCTGGGGATCTGCTGGGGCCCTGTTGCCACCTTCATCTCTGGGAGCTCTCATTTCTCCTGAGGAGCTGCCATCTCTGCTACCTGCCATCGCTGCTGTTCCTGAGCTGCCCTTTCTACTCGCTGCTCACCCTGTTCCTGCTTGCTGCTCCCACTTGTGCCACTCCCACTCGTTGTTCCCACTCACACTATTCCTGCTCACGCTGCCACAGCACAGTGCTCCCTACAGATTGGACCATCATGGTAGCCATACCTCTTGCCTGCTAAATAAGGTACTTCGGCACTTGGCTGTTTTGAGTATCAATTCTGTTCCCGAGAATGTCACAATGAAAGCTCTAACTGGACATCACTCAGAAGTTAAGCTCGGCCACACCAGATGTCTTCTAAAATTAAGCTCAGGAAGCCAGAGGTCTTCTAGAATTCTCACATGTGAAATCTTGGTCTTAGATCTGATTTACTCTTGTTTATGATCTTCCTTTGAGCTTCATAGGAGGAGAGGAAAAAACACCCTGTCAAGCGAGAATGATTTTAGAGGCAGTATCGCTTTTTTTTCCTTACTGGATAATTTGCTGCTCTCTCTTTGCTCAGGAGGGTCATCCAAATAGAGCAGTATTTGAGAACATGCACTCTTTAAAACCTAAGCAAGCCTGGCTGCCTATTAATAGCTGTTGGTGATACTGATCTTGTGAACTGTTGACCCTTGGGATGTATAAATTCATCAAAAAATGTGATGTAGTTACAGACTTAAAAAGACCTCTGAAACTTGCAATGATTCAATGCAGAGAAGTCTTTTCTGGAGAAGTGAAATTTCTGTTGCTGGCAAATTTATTCCAAATAACTTTTCTGTTTGTAGCAATAAAATGTGTGATTTTATACCAGGGCAGGTATGGAATACAATCAGGTACTTTTACAGTGAACAGCACTTGGACATGAATATCTTTCTCTTCTCTATGTGCTTGCATCTCACCCATGGTGGCAGAAGGGTGGAAAATGAAAGTGGTTTTCCCCAGTCCCAAAAAACACTTCACATCTAACTTCAAGTACACAAGCTGTCCTGACAATAACCATGTAATTCTGTGGCCTTGAACAGTATGAATTGCTTAAAGTTTAAGTCACAAAAAGTGACTCCAGCGTCAAGGAATGAGTGGCCAATACTTCATCATGCTAAGTTCTTAGATTGTAAGTTTCTCTTCTGTATCCTCTTATATTGTAAAATGCTCACCTCTTCTTAAAGCCAGGAATAAAATTACTGACGTAACTGTAAGTGGATTGTTGTCGCGTAGGCTACAGAGAAGCTGGTGGCTTTCCTGTTCGGAATTGCATCACATATGGTGGCAGATGTTAGCTGGCATAGCCTGGGCATCGACCAAGGATTTCTAAAGGCCATGGGAGAAGTAAGCCTGTATTATTCTATTTATTGACATAGCTGGACATAGTGGAATTCATAGCTGGGCTTTGGACTCTGGTGGGGAGGGAAGAGAAAAGCTGGAGCCCTGTTTAATGAAGATTTTCAGAGACATAATGTCACAAACTCCATAAGAGCAAAGGTGGTCAAGCCTGAGGCCTACAAACTTCAGAGTTGCTTGCACAATTTGTTTCTGCTCAGATGCTTGTAGGGAAGGATGAGTGAAATAAATGGACACTTCTCTTGTTTTTCTCCAGGTTGATTTTCGTGGTTCATACTCAGAAGCTCACAATGTTGGTGATTTTGGTAATGTTTCTGTTTGCTGATTGTAGATCCTTTTATTTGAATAACCCCTTCAGAATTACTGTGGGTGATTCTGGTTCTTACCTGTGCAGTGCTGGAGCCAAGTACTGTGTTCTCACTCTCCTCCATAGCCTGCAAAGCCCTGCTAAACCTGTCCTTATGCGATAAGGCATATGGGCAGAAAACACAGGCTGAAAGGGTGCTAAAATTTAGGTGGAGTCACTACCATGATTTTAAATTTTACATTTATATATTCTACATATATAGCTGTATGTCTGCTACGTATGTCTGCTACATACGTAGCTGGAGGGTGTTCCATAGATAGCACAGCCATACATAGTTTCATCCACTCTGCTACACATGATAGATACTTAACTGATGTGATTTTTTTGGCCTTTGTGGGTTTTGTTTTTCTTTTTTTTGTTCTTCCATCCTCAGGAGGAGATGTGCTTAGTCAGTTTGAGCTGGACTTCAGTTATCTGGCATCAAGTTGGTAAGTTAATAAGATTACCTTCTTTAATAATTATTTCTGCTTGCTCTGTGTACTCTCTGTGTTTTAACATGATGCTGTCCTGTTTCTTTCAAAAGAAACTCTTGGCACATTTCTGAGTTTGATATTCCTTATATGTATATTTTCCATTCCTTGACATGAAAAACTGGAAGGAGAGAGTTAAAAAGAGTTTTATGTATAGGAAAGGAAAAATTATTTTTTAAATCTATGTAGAGTCTTATAAGTAATTATATAAAATAATCAGTGAAAAAGGATTGATGGAATGTCCTAGCTGTTAGTTAAATAAGTCCGTTTATCTCACTTAGATTTCCATATACAATCTTGGAAGTTGAGGGTGTTTATAGTTATAAATGCTGTGGAATTCAGATAGGTTTTGATAGCATAAAAAGAAGTTCTAAATGTACACAAGTTTCTTTCTCTTAGTTTTCAACTGAATAATACATGCTTTTTTCTGCTTATAAAGTAGGTCATTGGAGTCATTTTGTTTAAGTAGGATGTGGTTCATCTAGATGTAGATGACGCAGTGCATTAATAAAGCTCCATTAAATAGCTCTTTAGCTAGGAGTAGATTTGACACAGTGGAGAACTACAGTGCATCCTCCAAGATTATGTGATCATCAAGCCAGGGGAACCAGTGTGGAGAGTATAGAAACTCTGCAAGCAGTAGGCATAGAGAAATGGTTCTGCAGGTTTCTGATTTTGAACCTGAAAAAGAGGAGAGTGATCTGCAGAGTAACTGCACCTGCAGTCCAGCTCTTCCTGTCCTTAATGAGTCTTTTGAAATTTAGAATATTTTAAAGTGGGATATTATTACAGCAACTTTAATCTTTCATCAGGTGATGTGGTGTGATGATTTGGGAGTTACCTGCCCCCCACACACACAATGAAATCACCCAGACTAGATTCAGCCAGCTGGAAATTAAGGAATGAAGCTATATTTACAGCTTATCACAATTTACGAGCATGTATGTATATATATATATATATATGTATATGTATACACAATATACAGTTAGATACAAGTTAAAAGTAGCACAGAAACACAAAAATCCCTCCAAAAAACAATCAGATTGCCAGGAGGCTCCCAACCCAAACCTCCCCCCCTTCCCTCCTCTTCCCCTCCCTTCAGCAATAATCAGATCAATCCCTGTATATCTCACGTGATAAATCTGGAGAGATCTGAGGCGAGATGTCAAAAAGATGACAAGGAGGTTAGAGGAAATAAAGGGTTAGGTTGGATTAGACTTAAGGCAGAAGCAACCACAGATCGCCAGAGAGAAGAAGCAGAACAACTAACTGAGAAGTATGTGAGAAGTGAGTGTCTTACCTATATTTTGACTAGTTGTGTTTCTCAGCAGAAGAATGAGTGATACGGGTTACTGTTGGTTTGGGTTTTTTTTCTTTCTTCTCACAGCTAAGGATTTAATTCAGTAAAACATTCCAATTAACCTCAAACCAGCACATGTGGAAAATCTCTTGTTAAAATTCCTTCATCTTGTTTCTAGGTATGTTCCTGTCAAAGACCTAGCAGCCATCTACAAGGAATTTTATAAAAGAGAGATCATAACTGAAAGCACAATTACTGACTGTACTTACTTGCTGTTTCTTGAACTGTAAGTTGAATAGCTTTGTCTGGGGTTTTGTAAGTGAAACATGTGTAAGAAAGCTATGATAATCCTGTTGGAAATGCCTTATGCATCAAGGCCAGCAATATAAACTCCCTACTAGTCCCCAAAGTCATAAAACACATGATGTTTTTTAATGGCTGGAATACAACTTTGCACTGGTTAGTGACTGTTAAGTTCATTATTACATCACAAACTCAGCATCTTTATCATCACTTGTGCATTTAATATATTGATGCTTGTTTATTTGAGAACAACTGTGTCTTCACTTACCATTGCATTATGGCTTGTTGGCAATACAATTTTCATATACCAAGGGAACAGTGCGCGTATGTAAACAGCTTACCTGCACTTCTTGTAGAGCCTCTCAAGTCTAAGAATAATTCAAAGGAGACTTGGTATCTGACAATGTCTGCTTTTGAATATGCAGCCTAGCTGTATCCTTTATTTCAGTTAATTGCCAGTAGTCATACAAATTAAGGGCAGCAATAGTGTTAATATTGATGCTTCTCACATTGCAACTTTTAAAAATACATTAACAGGAAGCAAGGAAGTGTAATGACTTGCCTAGGTAGTATTTACCATAGAGAAGTGTTGAAAATAACTGTTTAAATAGCTAATAGCAAATTTACTTCTGAAGACTTTTTTTTTCCAGGCATGGAGAAAGGCTTGCTGTTGCCAAGGTTGGTTTTCTGTTTTCTATACAATAATGAACCTACACTATTGAAGACAAGGTAATCTGTCTCATTAAGTGTGCTGCTTGTCTCTTAGCTTTTTCCAGTGTACGCTGGTAAATCTCCATTTCTGGTGGAGAAGTTCCATGAGTATTTCCTGGGAGGAGTGGATGACATGGCCTTCTGGACAAACAATATTTTTGAGCTGACAAGCCATATGCTAGAGGAAGGAACCAGGTATAGCATATTTGCTTCCTGCAGTGTGATACACAGTAACCAAGTCCTGAAAGCCCTTTAATTGTTCTTCTGAAGGCAGATTCTTTTCTAGAAGAGTTGCTGGACAAAGGTATTTCTGTGCCTATGCTTTACCCAGGTGCACAGGAATACATAGGCCTTGAGTTCATACTGGTTGCATGTTCATACTTCTTACCCCAGGCAAAGCCCAGCCATGCCCAGCTGATACTTAACAGGGAAAATTTGGGTCATTCTGTAAGATGTACTCATGGGCCTGCTTAAATGTTCCATAGCCATGCCCTGAAGTTCTGCCTGGCGTGACAGTCTGAGCTGTGCCTGTGCCTGCACCTTCTGGCTGCCATCATCAGCCAGTAAAGATGTCCCTTCCTTGGGGAGGTCAGATGCTGCATTCAGACACTTAAGACAAATACCATTAGAAAGAGTAAGAGTATATATTTCTAGTGTTGGAAACCTAAGCTTGCAATCATAATATCATGTTTTCATGGAAGATCTTGCCTTGTTCTGCTCTGTTACAAGCAAAACTTTATTGTAAATAACTTTATAAGAACTACAGTGGCTATTCATTCAGTCAGTTATATGGAAAATAACACTGCAGTTGTTTGGAGAAATTAAAATACGATATGATGTAATCTGTTGTGTTCTTTGTTCCACAATGGCACTTTCATGAAAAGTGATTTAGATTAATAGAAATATCAGGACATGTTACAGTAAGGTTCCTTTAAGACTTATATAATGACATGTGAAATTAATCCAAAACCTAAGTAAGGCCATTAAAACAAGTATCAGAGGTATTTGTACAAATTAGACTGATTCTAAGTAAGTAGGATGTCTTGAGAAAACTGATGACTTCTAACAGGCCAGTCAGTAAGGATAGAAGTTGCATTTTTAATTTCGCTTCCATTGCAGGAAAATCTTTAACAAGCATTTTGCATATTTTTCAAGTGGCTGCTTGCTGCCCGAGAACCCTCTGTTTATAAACTGCACAAGGGAGCACAAGGAGAGCTACATGTAAGTAAAGCTCTGAAGGTTCAAAGATTTACTGATGAAAAGAGAGTCTTGCACTAATGTGGACAGTGAGCTAGTGGAAATTGGAGATCTGTCAGTTTATCTTTTTGTATGTCAATTTGAGATTCTCTTAATGTATGTGAACTTCATTAAGGGGAACTCTGTTAAGGGGAACCTGGGTGAGATCTTTAATTTCCAGCCTAAGGACAATACTTACCTTAGCACTTGAAATGCTAAGTCTTTACACTTTATTTGGTTGTCCCTCTTTGTTCTGCTAATCATGAAACTACTGATTTATGTTTCCACTTACCGTAGCTAAATTCTCTCCTAATTTATGGACAGAACTATAGAACCTCAGCAGTAGGGAGCACAAGTATATGTATTCCTCTAGCAAACATCTCAAGGGAAAGCATCTTAGCTGGTATCTGTTGAGAACTGCATTTACACATGAAAGAAATGACCACCCGATTGCATGTAGTATGTTTGCTTCTCCTTCATTGTTGTAAAATAATGAACTCATTAATTCAGTTACATTGTTTTTACTGCCTTGTTTATATTATCAGAAGCAGACAATCAGAACATGAACATCAAAAGAATGCAACTTCTTTGCTTACAAAAACACTTGAAAAGAATCTAACTTACACAGAGAGAGGAGTTCACTTCATACAGTCTTGGGCAACAGTAAGTAAGAAGCGAGAAATATGCCAGGTAAAAGTCATCTCTGTATAAATTTATTTTCATTTCCATCTGAAATGCTGCATGGTGGAACAGGGTCTCTGGATGTTAACAGTATCCTCAGACTTCACTTCATTGTTGGTCTATATATTTATATGCACATCATAAATACTTATTTTTTACACTTTGCTCATTGTATAGTGAAGTTAGAACACATCTTGCAGTGCCAAAAATGACAGAATGTATCTTTAGTATTTACATTTTACAGAATCCTAAGAACACTTTAGGGGATTAAGAGGTCCCAACAAAGCAGAGCAAGTGAACAATTAGCAATGCTTTTTTTTTTGCTTTTTTTTTGCTTTTTTTTTTTTTGGTCTAGAGCATACGGATTTAATGTCTCCTTCTAAAATGCTTAGGACCTGGATTCAAGAGTCCACTTGTATCAGTGTGGTGATTTCCACTGCAGACAACTTGGGTTTCTGAGGTATTCCATGATGTTCTGAAGTTTCAGCCTGTGTTTTATCCATTCTTGTGTCTCTTTATTTCAGAATTCTCTCCACTTGATAAGCCAGGCTTTTGCAGCCAAAGTCTGGGGAGCATTAGCACCTACACATCAAGAATCTTCTAAGCACATCTCCAAGCCTGTAGCTTCGTATTTTCTGACTTCACCCTATGCTAGACTTGGATGGTTGGTAATTTTTTCCTCCCATCTCCCTCTTTAATTTCTGAAAATTTTGAGTACTCACCAAAAGATTAATGTTTATTCTTTGGATACTCTTTAAACACGACAGTCCAATTAGTGGTACAAATCTGGCTGAATGGTTTATATTATGGAATCACAGAATTGTTTAGGTTGGAAAAGACTTTTAAAGTCATTAAGTCCAGTTGTTATTGCCTGTCCAGAACAACAAGTTAACCCATATGACTATAACACTCTAATAAGTAGTTCAAAGATAGAATCAGAACCCAGAAAGAGTCATATTCTCTCTGCTTGACAGAGAGGTTCTAGCTTGACTCGCAACAGGGACAAATGATAAAATAAATTTGCATTGCAATTTACCTTGCTTTATTTCTTCTAACTCAAAGTTTGAAGACATAATTCTTGAGTTCACACTATCCAAATTAACAGTAGTTCATTTTTTCTCTCCACATTCCCTCTGTAAATTCTAACATGTATTTGATTTGGCTTAGATGGAGTTAGTCTCCCCATAGCATCTTTCACTGTGCTGAGTTTTGTATCTGTAGGAGTGTTGATAAGACACCAGTGTTTTGGCTCCTGCTGAACAGTGCTTGCACAGCACCAAAGATCTGTTTTTCTAACATCCTACTCCCCCAACCCAGGCTGAGGGGTGGGCAAGATCTTGGTAGATGACACAGCTACCAAGGGGTATTCTATACCATATGACTCAGCTCAGATATAAAAGCTAAGGGAAAGAAGGAAGTGGGGGGCATTCATTGATGAAGTTTGTCCTCTGGAGCAACAGCTACACTTATTTAAGCCTTGCATCCCAGGAAGCAGCTGGACATCATCTGCTGATGGGAAGTAGACAAATATTTTTGTTTGCTTTTGCTTCTGCATGCTACCTTGGCTGTCTCTCTTTCTTTATTAAACTGCTTCTATCTTGACCCATGGGCTTCTTGTTACATTTTTTTTCCTCACCTGTCTGTCTATGAAGGGGAGTGATAGAGTGACTTTGGTGTCCATCTGGCCCCCAACCAGGGTGAAACCACCACAACATGTTACTGAGACCTATGATCCATTTGCTTATAAATATATCAATTAAATCAAAGCTTCACATAGAAAAGATAATTTAATCTTTTGTGTTCTATGTTATATGCAAACAGCTCTTTTTTATGCTCTTTGCTCTGATTGCTCTTGGGTACCTTATGTCAATAAGTAAAAAGCAGTTCCTAGAGATCTCAGATGCATTAATGGAAGATGAATATTCAGGGCTCTGTTTTTATTTAATTCAAGAAAATAAAAATCAGATATATAATACAAAAAATGCTGTGCAGATTTTTACAAAAATAGTTGAGAAAAGACAGCTGTTGGCTTACCTGAAGTGAAAGTATTTATTTTCTGCTAGGGTTGTGGTAGTTTAGAAGCTAATGTTACAATTTTATTGACTGTCTTGCTATACAGGGCAATGATCTCAGCTGACCTAAACCAGGATGGATACGAAGATCTGGTGGTTGGAGCACCAGGGTACAGCACATTGGGCCATGTTCAGATAGGACGAGTGTATGTGGTCTATGGCACCCAGTCAGGTTTGCCACCAGAGGACATGGATCTAGATGGGAAAGCTGACCAAGTACTACAGGGTCATCAGGTGAGAGGTCAAGTCAGACAATTGTCACTTAATTTTTTTTCTTGCCTGAAAATGTGGTAAATTTTGACTGAACAGCAATATCATTAATATGTACGAGGATCATTCCTGAAATGCCTCTTCTGGTAAAAGGATATCATGTACTTTCCATAAGTCATAGGAACAATTAAAGCAATGGTGATCTGTAGTTTACTTTGATTACTGTGCCAGATAACTATTGTGCCAGACAGAAGATAATTTGTCCTCAAATAAAAAAGGTACTGTCTCTAACTCGCAGTATGCCTCATTTGGGTCCCTGCTTGTAAGAAAATATTGTGTTCGTCCCTTCCTTTTTCATCTAAAATGGTTAAATCTAAAATTAATTAATAAAAAACTATTAATTATTAATAAATTTCAATTCCTTCAAAGCTACGTTTTTTTCATTAATTGATGACTTCTTGCAAAATCATTTTTGTCTTTACTAAGACTGAATGTTTTAAAAAAAAGAGAAAACTACAATTTGACATAGAATCATAGAATCAGTCAGGGTTGGAAGGGACCACAAGGATCATCTAGTTCCAATCCCCTTGCCATGGGCAGGGACCTCACACTAGATCAGGCTGGAGCATCATCCAGCCTGGCCTTAAACACCTCCAGGGATGGGGCTTCTACCACCTCCCTGGGCAACCCATTCCAGTGTCTCACCACCCTCATGGTGAAGAACCTCTTCCTAACATCCAGTCATCCAGTCTGAATCTACCCATTTCTAGCTTTATTCCATTCCCTCTAGTCCTACTACGACCTGACAAGTCCCCCAAGTCCTATTACTACCTAAAAAGTCCCTCCCCAGCTTTCTTGTAGGCTGCCTTAAGATACCGAAAGGTCACAATAAGGTCACCTCAGAGCCTTCTCCTCTCCAGACTGAATAACCCCAACTCCCTCAGTCTCTCCTCATAGGAAAAGTGCTCCATGAAGAATGGCTTGTAACTGAGAAGCAGGACCAAATGATCTTTCTGAGTAATAAAGATGATCCTTTGTAGAAAAAGTCTTTAATCACAAAGAAGAGAACAGAGAGTGATGGGATACATTTGCTTTTAATCTGTTTCTGTAGTAATAAACTGTGGAGTAACAATTACTGTCATCTTACAGTGGTTTAGTGTTTCACAGATTAAAATGCTGTTAAAAAACGATAAGCTTAACATCGACGCTGCACTGGGCACAGAAGAGAAAACAGCAAAGCAGCACTGTATTGTAGTGTTATATTTTTAGCAATTCCACATCCTCAAACAGAAAACAGTTGACTCCGTGTTAGTGCAATTAGTATAGCAGTTACTACTTGTGAGAACAGCAAGCCTAAGAAAATCTTATGAGTGTTGGGGTAGATTTTTGTCACCTCTGCTTCCAGTTCCAAGATTGCAAATGTGAGTTGGATGATTTTGTCCTGAAAACATCTCTTATTTTTGTAAGAGTAATCTCTTTTTTCTTTTAGCCCTCAGGAAGATTTGGTTCTGCCTTGGCAGTCCTGGACTTCAATGAGGATGGAGTACCAGATCTTGCAATTGGAGCACCTTCTGTGGGATCTCAGTTTCTCACGTACAAAGTAAGCCACACACATGGGCTTGTTGGATTTTTTCCCTTCCAAACAGATATTTTTAATAGATATGTATTTTTTTAAACACTGAAATGAAAGAATTTCTGTTGTTGCTCAAGGCGATGTAATTTAAACATGGAAATGTATAGCCTTTGTTGGTAGACTTGAGCAGAGACAGCTACCTGTGTTTCTCCTTCAGTGACCTTTTTTGCATGTTAGAAATCCAAATCAGATTGCAGCTTTGCAGCACTGATACACTAGAAATGTAAGGAGCCATTCATGAAATACAAGTGTACCCCTTTTTGTTTGGGAACAGAGAGTCTGGGATGGACCTCATGGGTCCGGTGACTGTTGTCATCTGCTGTGACAAGCCAATAGATGATAGTTAAAATATGATATGAACACAGACATACTGAGGCTTAATGACTTGCAGCTTTACCAGATGTATTGGTTGTAGCTGTTGGGCTTCACACGGAGAGACTAGGGGGAACTACCCCACTACCACCACAGTGGCGAAGTTACTTGACGTCATGCTGATGTCCTGCTCACTGCAAACAGAAAGGGCTGTCTGGGGCAAAAGGTTTTTATGGGATTTGGAGTTTATCCTTCACACAGTCCAGGAACCTTCGGGACTGTTATCTTTCTACTGTATTGTATTTCCAACAGACATCTGAGAAGTTGAAGTCCCCTAAAAGGACAGTGGGGAGTGACTGAAACTTCTCCCAACTGCTTATAGAATATTTTGTCCACCTCATCATTCTGGTCGCGTGGTTGATAACAGAATCCCACCACAATATCAATTTTGTTGGCCTTCCTCCTGATCCTTACCCACAGGGATTCAACCTTATCATCACTCTCATTAATTTTTAGGCATTCATATGTATTCCTAATATAGAGGACCACTCCACCTCCTCTTCTTCTGCTCCTATCCCTTCTGAAAAGTTGGTAACCATCAATTGCAGCACTCCAGTTGGGTGAGGCATCCGACCGTTTATGTGATGGCAACTCTCCCTGTTCTCCCGTAGGGAAAAAGTAGGCAGGGGACAAAGGGACTTGAACAGAAATTAGAAGAGAGTAATTTTAATAAAAAATAAAAAGTATTTAGGGAAAAGAGATATACAGAGATATTAGGGAAGGGTATACACACACAGGTATATACAGAACCACTTCCCAGGTGGCAGTGGATTCGTTGGATGGCAGTGAATTCCCCAGAGACAGGCCTGACCACGTGGAGTAGGCCTGACCATGCAGCAAGCAGGCCCAACTGCGTGGTCAGCAGGTCTCAGGAAGGCAAAGGGCAAGTGAGTGAACTGGAAATGCCTCCCCCTTGTACAGAGGGGTAGGCAGGAAATGGGAGGAAATAAACATGACCTGGGGATCTCTCCCCTGGGAGTCAGGTTTCCCATCCACCTGGGGTCAGGTTTCCCACCCATCTAGGGGGTTTGGTTTGCCACCCGCCCACCTGGTAGCTCCTGAACCACAACAGTGACATACAGATGGGGTTGAGATTGAGTGGTGGGCACTAATTGCACAGTTTATCCATGAATGTGAAACCCACAGTGCAGTCAGACAAGCCAAGCAGGTAATGCCTCTGTGGTATGGGGGGCAGTGGCTGAAATATAAGTACAGGGAAGCCTGGCAGATTGGTTACATCACACTGCCACAAATCCATCAAGCAAACGCTGTGTGTTGCAATGGTAGGAGCAACCACTGGAGGGCCGGAAACCTATCCAGTGTCCCATGCCATCCTGGTCATTGGAAAGCAAGTCCTGTCCCAACATTGCACTCCAGAAAGAATTGAGTTATATAATGGGACTCATTTTAGAAACGGCCTTATTATAGACACCTGGGCCAAGGAGCATGGCATTGAGTGGGTGTATCACAGCTCCTGTCACGCACCAGCTACTGGGAAGGTCAAGTGTTAAAATGGTCTGCCGAAAACCACACTGAGAGCAATGGGGTGCACATCTAGCTCAAGCCACTTGGTTGGTTAACACCAGAGGATCTACCAATTGAGCTGGCCCTGCCTGGTCCAAGCTCCTACATGGTGTAGAAGGAGTTCCCCTGTTCTACGTAAAGAGTATCTTGGGGAAAAAGGTCTGAGTTAGTCCTGCTTCAGGCAAGGGCAGACCCATCCATGGGATTGCTTTTGCCCAGGGATCTCTGTGTACCTGCTGGGTGATGCAGGAGAATGGAGAATTCTGTTGTGTACTGAAGGTGATCTCATTTTGGGTGAGAGTAGACAGTGAATGATTTGTGGTTTATGATGTTAATTGCTGCTGAGCCTGATGTAGATGATTTAGAATAAGGGATGGATAATGTATTGCTTTTAGCCTTATGAGGACGGATGGGGCGGAACTGACACCACACACACCCTGCAAGCCCCACCATCACCACCCCACAGCTGCAAAGTTACTCAACACCATACTGACATCACGCTCACTGCAGATGGAAAGAACTGGCTGGAAAGAAAGGGATTTACAGGATTTGGAATCTATCCTATGACTTCTAAAGTTGCTTGTTCCGATTATTTTCTTGCTTTTTCTCCACTTCTGTGCAGAGGTGCTTCTTCCCTTTTGGCTTAGGTTCACTTGTCCGTGAGGTTCGTGTTTTGTCAGTTCCCCTACTGCTACATACACCAGTATTTTTCCTTTGGATTACCTAGTACCAGTAAATATCCCTTATCTCATTTCTGCCTCCTGGTTTTCTTTTCCTCCATGCACACCCAGAGAGGAGAGAACAGGGAGAGCATTCTAGTAGTGGTTCACTGGTAGAATTCTCACATGCTACACAGGAGGCCCTGGTTTGATTCCCAGTCTGGGAAGTTGTAAGCAGACTGTTAGAGCTCAGCTGATCAGTGAGTTAAAACCAGGACAGCAGATAAGACGATGTCATGGTTCCTGAATATTTTCAGCCCATGCTAACTGGGAGGCAAAATGTTTTTCTTTAAACCTCATGCTTTAACCTTAAAATTCTTCAGAATTTCAGATGCCAATTTAGCTGCCTAAATAGGAGTTTAAATGTTTTTATGTAAACCCACTAGCTTGGGAAGTTGCATGCATCTGTTGTGCCTGCCACTACATGCCACTGCCTTAAAAATGTTGAGCCACTTGAATGTGTGTATTTCAAATGTAAATATACAGTGTGCTGTCCTTGCCCCTTATCCACAGTATGATGAAAATATGCTTCTCCAGTTTGTTGCTTGCTTATAGCAATACCCCTTACAGCATTGGTATTCTTTGGGATGGAAGAGACAGTATTATGGGAAGGCTCCAATAGCAAAAATGCTGTTGTGTTAATAGCCCTTGTAGAACTGTTTCTCTCCTTGTGCTTTGTTTTGGGCTTCACACTTGGTGCTGAGATGCAGATGCCTTCATGCTGTGTTTGTTTTTCCTGCTGTTTAGGGTGCTGTGTACGTCTATTTTGGCACTGCAGGAAGGGGCTTGGCATCTCAACCGAATGTTACCATAACTTGTCAGGTATTATTGATCAGACTAATACGGGGCTACACAAGCAGGAGGTGAGATAAAGGACATTAAAATAGAATTTAGACTGATGAGGATGGTCCAGGCTGGTTGTAATTGGGAAAGTTATTCATACTCCAGTGCAGGGGAAGCAGCAGGGTGAACAGAAATATGTACAGACTTCCAAAGAAACAAAGCAGATAATACCAAAGCCAGGGAGTGGGAGGGCAATTTGGTCAGAAACAGAGGAAGTTAGTTCTTTAGAAGTAAATTGCTCTGTTTTGTTACAGAATTGATGGTTACAGTTCCATTTCAGGTTTAAACTATTTTTTTTATTGCAGTACTCCTACTGTAATCTTGGCTGGTCCCTTCTGGCAGCTGATGTTGATGGAGATGGAAATGCTGATCTGGTTGTGGGCTCTCCATATGCACCTGGTGGTGGGCAGCAGAGAGGGTTTGTGGTTGCATTTTACTCCTATTTCAACAGGAGTGATCAAGGTATATTTATTGAGTATCCCATATTTTATGTGACTGTCCATTTGTTCCTAATTAATCACAATTCAGGTTCAAAGAGATGACAAGAGGTATCTAGTCTAACTTCCTACTCAATAAGGGGATATTTGTGAAGTCAGACCAGATTGCTCAGAACTTTATCTAATTGAGTTGTAAAAAACCTCCAATGATACAGATTGTGCATGCACTCTGGGCAGCTGTTTCACTTCCTGTTATAGCCAGTATGAACCTCTCTTGTTTCAGATTGTGCTTATCTATTGTCCTCTCACCATGCATAGTGAAGTCAGAGGCACAAAAGGCTTTAAATGCTCCAGAATACTAGGAATAGCCAGTACTGCCAGGCTGCCATTAGGTCCTCTAAAAACCTCCTCTTCTCCAGGTTGAGTAAGTCCTGGTCCCTCGGTCTCTGCTCACAGTGCAAGTGCTACAGCACCCAACCATCTATAATATTTGCTCCATTTTGTCCACATCTTTCCTGTTCTGAGGGATCTAAAATTAGACAATGTATTATGCATGTGGTCTAGCGATAAGTAAAGACAGAACGATCAGTCTCTTTGCCATGCTCGTGCTTGGATGATGCTGTTGATCGTCTTTGCTGTCAGAGCCTCATGCTCAGCTCTTTGCCCACCAGGATCTTCAGGGCCTTTTCCACATGGTTTCTTCCCAGCCAGGCAGTCCCCAGCCTGTGTCACTGCAAGGGCATCTCCTTTCCTAGCGGCAGGACTTTGCATTTGTTCTCACTAAATTTTATGAAGTTTCTGCCAGCCTGCTGAGTCCCTCTGAATAGAAGCCCTGCCCTCAAGTGATAGCACCCCCAATCTCCTGTCATCTACCAGCTTCATGTTGCATATTGTTGCCTTCTCCAAATTATAAAAGTCTTTAACAGAATGAGTGTAAAGACAGACCTTTGAAAGCAGTCCACTGTAGCTTAGTCTGTGTAGAATTGGAAACAAGGAAGAGAAGTTTCAAAACACTGCTGATATGTTTTTGCAAAACCAAAACACAGAATGAATTATATCAGCTAAGGCCAGTATTATTTGAACCTCTCCCTTCCATCACCCTTGATGGATTACAAGTTCTGATGAACAGTTTTGATGTTGTCCTGTCCCAATAAGGAATCACTAGTCTAGGGCAGGCTTGACTGATATCTTTCATGTACTTTGTATAGGCTAGTGCAGGATTTAGAGGCAGGCTGTGTTAAATAAGGCTTTCACCAGCCAGCAGAGTTGCAGACTGAGGAAATGAAGTTAGCTGATACCATTATCATGGATGGTGTGACTTCACTTATAGAAACTTGACATAGGATGGATCAGTGGAGAATTGCTAATAGTTTTTTTTGTTTCTATGCCATGGTACACCAAGATTTGATTTATATTTTTCTGGTTTGTCAGGACTTCTGTCAGTACAGGATGCCAACTGGATAGTGAAGGGAGAAGAAAACTATGCTTGGTTTGGATTTTCACTTGCCAGCTGCCAGCTGGAGAACATAACCTTACTGCTGATTGGTAGCCCTACCTGGAAGAGTTGTGCTGGGTGTGCTGCATATGACAACTTGCTCCCTCCTCCATTCTGCCCTACTTCAACGTTTAATATTTGTAATACAGTAGGCTTTTGGTTTTCAGGAAGTTTCCTCTTTGTCCTGCTTAGCATATTTCTGTTAAATTTCTATTTTTATGCCTTCATCCTTCATCATGAATAGAGGGGTCTTTGTTCTTTAGAAACACTGAAAAATTTCTTGGGGGGAAAGAGGGCACAAAAATGCTGACGGATAATCACATATAAAATAATACTAAAGGTAGCACTTACTTTGAGATAACATTTTTTAAAGCAAACCAAACACAAAAATGGGTGATGGAGAAGTGGAGAGACAGACCAAGTCTGCGCTCTAAACATTTAGTGTAACTAACTGCAACAAGCATGGATTGGAATTCCTGAAATAGATTTCTAGAACTGGACAACCACTATTATTCCAAGCTAAAAGGGGAATATATTCCAAGAGGAGCAATCCTAGCCAAATGCAAGAAAATACATTGTAACATACAGATATATTTTGCGTTGTAGTTCAAGCTGCAAGCTCACCTCATCAGATGTCAGCCAGAGTGTGGGGAAGGTGTATGGGTATAACCCACCAAGCACAGAGCACTGGTTTGCAGTTGCTGGAGACAAGGTAGGGCTCTTTCTGTACTGTGGGATCTTGGGAATAATTTTGAAGTGACATTCTGTAGAAATTACATAGGTGTCTTAAAAATCTAACAGGCGATGGGCAGAATGGGCTTGTCTCTGGCCAGTGGCATCATGTCTGTGGCTGGGATCACAAGGACAGTTTTGGCTGTGGGTGCACCTACTACAGGTACGTACTGAAAACTGGAAGCCATTTCTGTTTTGGGACCTTCATTCCTGTACAACCAGAGGACACATAAATTAAAAGTTAGAAAAGCACCTTTAAATTGCCACATAATTAAAGGAAAATAGAAATAATCACTGTAGCCACATCTAAATGTCTTACGTGTAGAGCCCTTTCTGCTGTACCTCAGCTTCAGTGTGTTAGTTTTTTTCTCCTCCCTAAAATTATCTTAGTAGCATTATTACCTTGTGTTTTTTTATGTACTAATGATTTGCTACTACAGCACATTATTTCCTGGCATTAAAACAACATAGTATTTTGTCCATACTCTGCAAGAAACTCTGCAAGAAACTCTGCATTTAACTTGAAGGCTCTCTTGCAACTGTTGTTAAGAGATTTTTTTCTATGCTAATTAGTGCAATGCCATAATACATTTGATCTTGTTTCATACTAATTTTGCCTGTGTTATATAATGTCAGCATTCCTTGCTCTCAGTATATTGCAGGTATTAAACCAGTACTCCTGTGTCTGATGCTCAATCTTTTGCTACTTTTTTCCAGATAGCATATCTAGGATTTCACTTATATCCTCAGTGCTGCATCAAGCTGGTCTGGCTCTGGTATATGATCTGACAGACAGCACCAAGCCATCTTTGCTCAGCACGTTCAGTGGGGACAGGAGGTTTTCTCGCTTTGGAGGAAATGTATACTTAAATGACCTGGATAATGATGGACTAGGTAAAGCTTGATGGATTTAGGTCACAGTTGAAATGTTTTCTTTTGGCAACAGGAAGACTGGTCAACCAAATATTAATACATGTGCTAAACACAGTCTGCTTCCTCATTTGGCTTGTACCTATATTCCATTGTGCCTCATGGGGATTCATCTCTAAAATCCCAAGCAACTCAGTCAGTGCTGTGTGAATTGAGGGGTAAATTTATTTAGAGGTGAAGCCTCTTGCATTCTAGCCAAGTCCTCAGAGATCACAGGGGCTAGGTGCAGCTGGACTTATCTCTTAATAGGGATGCCAGTTAGGATGTGTTGCTAAAAGTCCAACGCCCTAACAGCCCAGGTTTGCTGTAGACCCGGTCCTCTTCAAAGGGAGCTGTTGGATGCACAAATAACACAGTTTTCCTGTGATTATAGGTCCAATACCAGATGCTTTAACAGCCCAGATTGCTGTAGGTCCAGTTCCATTTAAGCAATCAGATGCACCAATAACAGGATTTATTTACACTTGCAACATACATAGAGATTCTTTACAATTGGTGGCAATAGGAACTTTTCTGCAGAAATCCCTGTACAGCTGTAAGAAAGTGCAGTTATAATTGCTCAGGGCAAAATGCGCTAGGTAGCACCCAGGTCGCATCTTACCAAAAGGCATCCCTTCGGGGGAGGGCAAGGAGGACAAAACCCAGCAATGTGTCCCTAGAGCTTCATTGTCAAATTCCCATCCACACATTGGGTTTCAAAACAGTTTCCTGTTGTGTAAAGTGTGAGGGTGAGACTAGCCATATCACTAAGTGGGCTTTTTGCAGACATTTCTTGATGGGCCTTTCAGATTTGATGTCTTCTGCAGAGGGGGTGGGGAAATCAACTTCTGCCAGTAAAAGTTGATTTTGACCTGAAACAGTGAACTGTTTTGGTAAGCGAGACAAAAGGAATGCCAGAGCCACACCTGGCCTCGACTGACATTCCTTTTTTTGATCCCATCACAAATGTGGACAGCCAGGCCTTCTTCCAGTCACAATGTCTGTTTTAGACCTGGATGCTAATCAGCAGTTGTGCTTTCCTGTTTCCATTATTTGTGCTTCCAAAAGTCAGAAATTGAAACATTTTAACTGTCATCATTAACAGGAATTGTGCCATCTAGAGGTATGCCAATGCCAACTCTTTTTGTGTTTTGGTTTAACATTGTTTCACTTCTGATGTATTATGTCAATCTTGCAATATTTGCAGATGAAATGATTGTGACATCCCCACTGCGATCTAATGATATCTCGGTTCTGTTTGGGGGTGCTGCTGGCCGCGTTTACATTTACAATGGAAACCAGACATCCTCAGGGAACGTCACAGGCCATTGCAAATCACGGTCATCTCCCTGTCCTGAGGACTGGGTAAGAAAACACAGAAGTGAGATCAGGACAGGTCATAACAACAGCTAATCAATTACATCAAATACAAGTATCTCATGCATTCCAATTTGGTTTCAGAAAACTGAATGTTTATGTTTCTGAATCTGTGTGATTTGACTCTTCCTGTTCTTGAATTACTTTGCTGTTTAGCAGCCAGGGTTATTGCACCAGTCTTCTATTCTCCTAGTGTGGTTCTTTCCACTGACTTGCTCTTTTTCCCCCCTTCTTCAGGCACAGTATGTCCTGATTTCTCCTGAGGTAAGTAACCGGAAAGCAAACTGCTGAGAGAAACAAACTATTAACTTTAAAAAAATATAACACTTTAAAAAGATTAACATAATTATAATGAGCAAACTCATTTTACAGGAACTATCAAGATTTGGGAGTTCTGTAATTACTCTGAAATCTGGAAGAAAGGTGAGAAAAGTGTGTTAGTTGCTTCATAGCATCTTTTTACCTCACTTGCATATGCTAGCCCACACCTCACATGTATCTTACTCATTTGCAGAAGTCTTAAGTGCTTTTCATAATTAATTAGGTTTTCATTTAAGTTACTTTCTGAACTGATAAAACCATTTCATAGGTGACTGAGTAATGGAGATGCCAAAATGTTGGCACCTGACACTTGAACTGAGGGATCACTTTGAAACACTCTGAAATCTGAATTACTTAGGAGTTCGCTGAAAGCTTTCACGGTAAATCCAGTGTAGGTGCCAATTGGCTTTGCTGTTCATGCCAACCTGTATGCAACATTGGATGCTCAGCTATGAAATAAAACACCCCATCCATTTAATCTTTATAGGCTCATGGCCTTAGCTATCACTTGCAGTGAACACTGTCCTTTGTCAAGTATTGCCAAGCATAGAGAGGTCCAGTTCTTACCTGAGATTTTGTATGTTTGTGCACCTCTTTGTTTCTCTCAGATGTCTGTTATTTTTATCAGAAGTCAATCCCTATATTTCAGCTTGAAGGTTACTTAGTGCTTTTTCAGCTGAGGGAACCCCAGTGTCCTGGTTATTCTGACATACCCTGAGAACTGAGGTCCTCCATGTGAGTACTGAGAAAAGCCTCAGCACTAGGCTGAGAAGCTGTGCAACTGGTCTTAAACAAATGGTGTTTGACTTCTTGCTGTTAAAATGCGCAATGGAGAAACCCCTGGAAATGTAAATGCTTCTACATGAGGTTAGGGTGCATAATCCACCACCTGAAACACAGGCTGGTTTCTGCTTGAGTGTAAGTGAGGCCGTTCTCCGAGCAGTTGTGTTCCTTCTGTGGCACCAATCCAGTCCTCACTCCAGCTTCCTCTATTATCTTACCCCTGAGAAACGTTTTGTATTGGCAAGAGATTTATTTGACTGGCCCCAGCTTCTTGCAGTTCTCCAAATGAAATGTCTGACGAATAATTTTGTTAACCAATATTCTTATGAGGTAGGTTGCTTTCTCATTTCTCCTTATCACATTTCTATATGACACTAACTATATGGACAAAATTTGGTTTCCATTAGGGAAGCTTAAGACAGTCATACACTTGGAGATATGCTTTGCTAATCCTTGTTCTCTGTCTCCGCAGAAAGAAATTGTAGTGGCAGCAGAGAGAAGTTCGGTGAAAGCTCGACTTGGTGGAAGGCTTTTTGTCTACTCACTCTAAAGTTTATGGTAGCCTTTAAAATCAGGACACAGCTGGTCTTTTAGCAAAGAATCTCTGTAGAATCTGTGATACTTTCCTTAACTTATACAAACTAGCAGACAGCAGAATTTTTTATAGATGTTCCAGACAGACAGGGTCCTAGATAGTATTAATGGAGGGATGGTCACTTTTTTTAAGTGAAGGAGAATATGAACATTCATGGTGGCTTTGACTTACAAACCAACCAAAGGTTTGTCAGTCACATAAAAGCACAAATCAATTCTGTTACGAGCAGTAGTACCACTTAACCTGGAACAAGCAAGCTGGTCTCAAAACCTTTTAGTGGCAGAAATGAGCTAGATTTTGGTAGCAATATTTGGCTGTGTAAGGTATGCTCAGTGGTCAGCTTCTTTATAGGTCAGATTTTAATATTTTCTTCACAAAACCATGGAAGAATATCATGTAATTTACAACTCCTTGTACACTGTGATACAGACAAGGACTCCTAAGTTATCCAAAGCTGTTGTCAAAATAATAAGCACGAAGGAGGAGATCCTCTAAGCCAGACAGAAAGGTGAGTGCCAATCAAAAGGATTGCTGCTGTCTCTAGCAAGTCTGGAGGCCTGCATTCAGGGTGCAGAACAGCTGGAATCTCCCAGGAAGAAAAGCACAAGCAAGACTGATTAAGTTAGAGCAAATGCTTTTTCACTTGTGCTCAAGACTACTCTGACATCCTGTCTTTGGTTTTTCATAAAATTTCATGACCATGGTAATTCGGAATTGTTAACAGCTATTACTGTCTAACAGTAGCGTCATCAACTAATTAATCTTGTATGACGCAGGTTTAACATGCATCAGTTATCTATTAAACAGCTTAAGCAGCAAGATGTGATGCTATTATTACCAACATGAGTCTGTGCACACATATATATGCATTTTTCCCTCTCTAACCTCCTTCACAAAAATAAAGCATTATTTTTATTTTAAATAACACAAGTCAATGAAACAGCACAGAATTCTTGAGGCCATACTCCAAGGTGACACTCCTTACCTTACTCTTGTAGGAACTGTCTCTCACAGAGATTTGGTCATTTTTAAAAAAAAAAAAAAAGGCAAGCAGGGTGATGTTATGATTTTGACTCATTGAGCAGCTGATTTCAAACACAGCTGCTCACACAAAACTCCTACACACCACTGTCCTTTTATTCAGAGAGAGAAAGAATTGAGGTGAAGAGAGAGGCAAGGCAGGACACAAAACCCAGAAGTGAAAATGAAAAGAGCAAACCCTGGAAGCAGGAAGCACCTCATGTCAGTCTGAACTCCAAACCCCATAATCCTTTGCCCCAGCCAGGTCTTTCCTTATGCAGCAGGCATGGTGTTGAATACCAGTCAGCTGACTCAGTTCTCTTAGTTCATATTCATTCCTAGATGAAATCTGGACATTATCCACCCTGTATTCTATACCATCTACATCATGCCCTGCAGCAATTGACACAACATACCTTATACAACATGCTACAGATCTCATAAAACATGACATTCACTGTCTGGTCTCACCCCAAATGAGATCAGTACGCAATGGACTTCTCCATCTTCAAGTGCTCCTGAACCTTACATTGCCAGTCCAGCTCCACCTGTGCCATTCCAATCTTAGCAGCTTGATCTATCTGCTAGTTCTTTTGAAGTTCTTCGGTGATTTGATTCTTTGCCACAAGGGCATCCACATGACATACTTTGACAACTTGACCAGCAGTTATCTTAATTCAGCAGCCCAGATGGGTTTACCTCTGTCTGCCAGCTGCTTTTCTTCCATTGCTGTAGCCACCACCATAAAGCATTTGCACCCATCCATGAGTCTGTATACAGATAGAGCATGGGCCACTTCTGTTGCTCAGCAATATCTAAAGCTAGTTGGATGGCTTTCACCTCTGCAGACTGTTGAGCTTTTCCCTTAGCAGCTTCTGTAATCCATTGTGTAGGATTCCACACAGTGGCATTCCACCTTCAGTGTTTCAGCACAATGTGACAGGACCTGTCAGTGAACAGTGCATATCACTTTTCATTATCCAGCAATTTGTTGTATGGTGGAGCCTCCTCAAAATGTGTTACCTCTGCTGCTTCTGGTGACATCCTCAAACCTCTGCCTCCAGAGGATGAAGGTGACTTGTGCTAGTTTCTCAATGACCTTGTCAATGCCCCCTTCCCTAGACATGGATCTCAACTGTTTGTCTTCCCGATCCTCTAATTCCAAACCACTGACCCCCATTATCTGATCTTCAGAGCAGCTAGGTGGTAATTTCCTTACCTGGATGGCAGCTGAAGTCCTTTTGTATGTCCTGAAGTTCACCCAGGGATAAGACCAAGTGATTACCCCTGGCTTGTCCTGTTTTTCCCATTATGATCTCCTGGGACAGTTTCTTCACAGCTGAAACACAGGCCCATACAGAGGACTTGCTGGAGCCTGCTAGTCATTTCATCCAACATTGTCTTGGCCATCTTTCAAAGTCAGGGAGACTGAATGACTACCTCTGACTCTACCTCTTGTTCTCATGATGACCCTGTTTCATCCTTTTCCAGAGGAACTACTTTCCTTGTGTATTTTGTTTTCTGTGCAGGGGCAAATGAACTCAGGCCGGTTCTCTGATGCAGTTGCTGTTCCTGCTCATTGTGTTAAGGGCAAGATCCTCATGTTTGCCCATCTCAGAGCCCAGGACTCTTACTGGAACTATCTGGCAAAACTAACATTTGTCTCCACTTTTCCGTGCCTTGATAAGGACTTGTTCTGACACAGATCAGAAAATTTAAATAATCAAATGGTTTAATCATTCAAATAGATAACAACAGGGGATTGCTGGTGATAAATGCACTAACTGCAAAACAATGTCAGGATTAACACACAGCCTGGGTAACATCCAATAGATGCAAATCTTTGCAATAGTTCTAACAGAAATGCAGCACAAGTTAAACTGTATATTGAAAGCGCAATTCTTGCCAAGAAAGTTGTCCCTCTTGAGTGGAGGAAAATGAGTACAGCCTTTGACCATCCTAGCCTGTGTTCTCCCCCAGTCTCACTGGCTGCTAAAGCTTGTGCTGGTGCGTACTATACCCCTCCTCACTGACCCTGGTACCAGTGCCCAGCAGCACATGTGCTCCCTAATGGCAGAGACAGCATACCCCAAGATGCCCCTCTCATGGGTTTTGTATCCCAGTCCAGGTGGCCCTTGCCTTTTATGTGATGCCTAGCATGATTGCACAGGAATTTTGAGTAACAGTCATAAGTTTAGCATGTACTTGATTTTCCTCATTAGCATATTAAGGGTTGTCAACTTCAATATTAAAATCAGAGTTAATTAGGCAAAGGCCTTTGTTGGGGCTCCTTCAAAGTTGGGCTGATTGTAAACGACCTTGGTCTCAATGTGTGGTAAATCAAATTGCCTTCCTATTCCGTGGCCATCTAGGCAGTTTCACAATACTGCTGTTGGAGTCTGAGTAGCTGCAGTTCTTGACGGTCTGTAAGCCCAGAGATCTTCTGGGTGCACAGAACAGTGATGAGAAGAGCTTGATAGGCATGGGCCAGGCCATAACACATCATGGCAATTTGTGTCTCTTGGGAATTTCCAGGCTGACTACATACTCTTTCCAAATATTTTACCAGTTTATCAGTATTTTGCAGTTGTTTGGGGCTGAAATTCCAAAACACCAGTGCAGATCTCATGATGGGTATTCTTGGGAAAGATTTTTATTGCTCTGGATTCACAACAGAAGCAGGTTGGTTTGGGTGTCCCAAGAATATTCTAAATTCTTGAAAGATGAAAAAGTGTTTTCCGATCCATTTGTCAGTTGGGTGAGATTACTGATAAATGATGACACTGCATATAAGTAGCAGCTTAACAAGGTGACCAGACATGATTTGATAGCATGCACTACAGCAGCATGATAATTCTGTTTTCCTGAGGTGAGAGACATCACCATAGGGAGGGCAGAGTACATAAAGTTTTATATAATGTAACCAGGAAAGCCAATGCATTAAAATGGTGAAAGTACTAAGGGAAAAAAAAAATGTATACCAAATTTTTTAACAAGCTTTAGTTGAAATTTCTTGTTCTCTCGACCCCTTGGGCCCCACACTGAGCACCAAAAAAAGACCTATTTTGGTTTTGACTCAGCTGGCAGTTGAGTTCCAACACAGCTGCTCATACAAAACACCATACACCACACTCCTGAAGGAATTGGAATTGAGAGAAAAAGAATTAACAAAAGCCCTGTGTCTTGAAAGAAGGAGAGTTTAATGCAGTAATACAAAAAAATAGAGGAATTTTTTTTTCCCCAAGAGAAAGAAGCAAGGCAAAGCAAGAGGCAAGAGAGGGCATAAAACCCAAGCAGGGTTTCCCAGGTATGCAAGCCACTGTTTTTATCCACTGAACGTTTAGACGATTTTTTTTTTTTTTTTAATCATCATCTTGTAACCGCTTCCCTTGGGGAATGCATCTCCCAAAGCTATGTGAAACTACTGAAGACGGCAAATGGCTTTCTATGCAGCATACACCTCGGTGTACGGGATAAGAAAAAAAACGTGAGAACGTTTAAAAAAACAACAAAACAAAACCAACAACAACAACAACAAAACCCCAAACAAACCAGAAACAAAACCAAAACACCCTCTGTTAGAGAGCATTACTGAATCTAGGAGAGAAGCCACTGAATTGGATGTCGCGGGACAGGTCGCGGAAGCCTGTGCCCCCAGAGCTGCCGCTTCCTCCGGCTCTCTGCTCCTCTGGCGTTTCCCGACCGAGACAAACCCTCAAGTCAGCCCCAGTCACCAGCTCTCTCCCTCCGCTGCTGGCCAGGCCGCTTGCGAAGCAGCTGCTCTGGCGACTGGCCGTTAGTCCCGCTTACAGACCCCTTCAGCCTCCCACCGCTGCCCCGGCAAGGCTCGGCCTTCCTCCCTCTTTCGGCTCTTCTGACACTTCCCTACCTCAGCATACCCTCGGGGGACACAGTTCTCTCTCACCGCTGCTGGCCAGGACGGTTCCGAAGCACCTGCTCTCGCCGACTGCCGGTTAGAGACCTTTGCAATCTCCTGCCGCTGCCCCGGCAAGGCCCAAGCTTCCTGAACCTGTGCCCCCACAGCTGCCGCTTCCTGTGGGTCTCTGCCTCCCTGCCGGTTCTCGACCGAGAGAAACAAACCCTCAGTGCACACAGATCTCTGTCTCCGCTGTTGGCCAGGCCGGTTTTGCTCTCGGCGACCGGCGTTTAGTCACGGCTACAGACCCTTAAAATCACTAGGGAAGAGCCCAGACCTTATCAGACTGTCCCGACAAGATCTGCCAGCTGCTCGCGGCTGTCTCTTCGTCTGGCATTTCCCGACGGAGAAACCCTCAAGTCAGCCCTAGTCCTCCCAGCTCTCTCCCTCCGCAGCTGGCCAGGCCGCTTGCGAAGCAGCTGCTCTGGCGAATGGCCGTTAGTCCAGCTTACAGACCTCTTTAGTCTCCCGCCGCTGGCCCGGCAAGGCTCGGCCTTCCTCACGCGCTCCAGCGACACCTGCCGCTTCCTCCGGCTCTCTGCTGGTCTGCCATTTCCCTGCCTCAGCATACCGTCAGGACGCCGAGGCCTGTCTCAGCGCTGGTGGCCAGGCCGGTTCCCAAGCACCTGCTCTCGCCGAGAGGCGGTTACTGCCGCTTACAGACCCTTGCAGTCTCCTGCCGCTGCCCTGGCACATGGAAGCGGTGAGGCACAGCTTGCCAGTTGTGCCAGGAAGTTACAGTCCACGCACTGCAGGAACCTCCAAGACTGCTCCCTCTCTGCTGTGTCACCTTCTAGCAGACGTCAGGGAAGTTGAAGTCCCCACGCGAAACCAAGGGATTAGTGATCATTGGATTTCTAGCAGGTACCTAAGGAATATTTTAGCTGTCTCTTCATGCTGGTTGGGTGGTATATAGCAGACTTCCATCAGGATTATCTGCCTTGTCTAGCCTTCCCCGTCATTACCCATAAATACTCAAGCCTATTATCACCATCATTAAGCTCAAGCAATCAAAAAACTCCCTGAGATCCAGGGCTACCTCACCACTTCACCACTTCTCCTTCCCTGCCTATCCCTTCCTTCTGCAGTGTAGTCATTGATTATAGTAGCCTTCCAGTATCTGAAGGCTGCCTACAGGAAGGCTGGGGAGGGACTATTTACAAGGTCTTGTAATGACAGGATCAGGGGCAATGGGTTTAAACTGGAAGAGGGGAGATTTAAACTGGATGTTAGGAGGAAGTTCTTTACAGTGAGGGTGGTGAGGCACTGGAACAGGTTGCCCAGGGAGGTTGTGGCTGCTCCCTCCCTGGAGGGGTTCAAGGCCAGGTTGGACAAGGCCTTGAGTGACCTGTACTAGTGGGAGGTGTCCCTGCCTATGGCAGGGGATTGGAACGAGATGATCCTTGAAGTCCCTTCCAACCTTACCATTCTATGATTCTATGATTCAAGAACCTAAAGTCGTGCTCCTGATATCAGGATCAGTGTCAGGCATTGAGATTTGCTGCTTCTTCCTGTTTATTCCCTCATCACTGCCCACAACTGGAAAGACAGAAGAGAATGCTACTGGTGTTCATGATCCCTTAACCAGAAATCCCAAGGCTTGGAAATCTCTTCTTTGTTGCCCTTCAACTTCTTGTTGATACTTCATTCCTGCCTACCTGAAAGATTAACAGTGGAGAGCAATCTGATGACTGTACTAGGGAAGGAAGCAGTGTCCAGGCCTCATCAGCCTGTCTGGTAAGACTTGCAGACTCCTGTCAGGTCTCTACTTCCCTGGCATTTCCCTACCAAAAGGAAACTCTCTGGAAGCCCCCTGTACACCAAGATGTAGCTTTCCACTGCTAGCCAGCTGCTCTTGCCAACTAGCAAAGAAATTCTTTCTGCCAACAGGAAAATAGTATGGCTTAATACCTCTAAGAAAACAAAGCTTTGTTTCCTGCCCCAGCTGCAAAATTAACATCCACTGTTGTAGAAAAAAGCCAACAGAATAAGTTATGTAGATCTTGACAGGCATAAAATCCAAGAAGTGTCAGCTCTACTTTTTCACTAGTATCTGTCTACAGTTCATTAATAGATACTGTAAATTATGTTCTATCTCAGGGATTGTAAAGATCAGGTTTTTAAGATTTCCTACCTATTTTGCCAGTAGCATTTGAATTTTTCAATCTTAGTTTTCCATCAGTCCATTAGTAAGATTGTTTGTTTGAATTTTCACTGCCAGTATGTTCTGTATCAGTCAGGAAGAGAACAAATTTGGAAAGATGAATAGGTCAAACTCCTCATCTGCTCCAGACTTTCTAGGCAGCTTCAAGGAAACAGTTAACTGCTGCAAGTAGCGAGGAGAAACACAGCAGTATGCTTTGGAAGGGATACTGGGAGGTAGAACTCATCGCAGCTTGAAAGTAGCTTCAGCCTGGACACAAGAGTATGTCAGGAATACAGAATGCAGTGATGGCAGTGATGACTCCTAATGCTTTTTCAATTCCTTGTGAGAGATCAAGTTTGGATGACTATTGCCCTTCAGAGCAGGTTGACATCATTCATGAGAAGGTTCTCAATTGACTGGCTTCAGTGTATGTCACTCGGGATGTGCACTTCGATTACTGGAGCACCTCATCTTCTTTGTGACCTTTCTTTATGCGCTGCCCTCTAATGCAGTGGTTTCATTTGAACTGCATGCGAGCTCTGGCTGCAAGGGCAAAAATGCTGTTGTTTCAGCAGCTGCTACTAGAACCCAGGCTGACCAAGAGCTAGATGACAGCTGTATTGCCATCTCCAACTCAGCTGCATCTGGGTTGGTACCTGTTCGGCTTTCTTCAGACTAGTTTGGGATTAATGTTTTCACACTCTTGCTCCTTTTTAAAATTGGTACAAGAGAAAGTAATTACTTTTTTGTCCCCAAAATGTACTTTTATTTCACCTTTGGGGTTTTTTTAGGGGTTTGTTTGGGGTTATTTTAGGGTTTTTTTGTCTGTAAGAAAAATACAATCTGAAAATAAATGCAGTTATGCAATTCTATTTTTTTAATGGAGTTTGATGAGCAATAAACATGCTCCTGAGCTGCTATGTACCTTTTCAAAAATTTCATCAATGCCATTAAGACACTAGGTTTACATAGCTTTCTTAACTCTGTGCTCAAGATGACCAGGCACCCCCCACTCATTTCTCTAGAGCAGCTTATGACATCTGCCCCATTCACAGAATATAATTTCTATTTATACTCCATTGCATTCATATTGTTTAGAGTATTTCACTGATGACTCACTGAATAACCATAATGTGTAGACACTGGCTTGGTACCTTCATTTTCACGTGGTTTTGAGGATAAAAAGTATGCATGCATATGCATATATGTTGAACTCTGTAAGAAGCTGAATTGATCTTTTCTTCAGGGGAAAAAAAACCAACTTCATTAATGTCAGCAGCAAAAGCTTCTGTATCAGGTTCTTAGTATTGCTTTTTGGAAAACACCACTTTTAGAATCACTGAACACAGAAAACAATTTGGTTCTGGAGAGAGCAGCCACTTTCAGAGGTAAAAAACAAAACATCATCACACAGGATTTGAGACTGCAACTTAAGTAAGAAAGAAAATACCACATAGCAAGTACTTTTATTATAATTAAGTTTTGCTTGTAATTAATTTGTTAATACTAGGATTTGCTTGACAGACTTTGTGCACTTACACTTTTTTACTACTTTTGTTGACATAATTACATATTTGCAATACAGGCCTTTATTTTAGAGTATTTATTCCAGTAGAATAAATGCCATGACCTGTTTGCTTTGTGCTTATGTATTCAGTCACAAAGATATGGCTGCCCTTGGATCCAAGATCCTTAACACTTCATAAACTGCATATAGAAACTTTAGTCGAGGCAGGTTGCATACTACTTTTCCTCAAGAACCTGCCTCCTGGTTCAAATGCTGTAAGGCTTAGCCCCACCAAACACAAGCTAAGGAGGCAAAACTGCATGTAAATCAAGGGAGATCCTGTTTACCCAAGCTCTTCAGGGTACTTTCTTGAGAACTTGGAGGGGGAAAGGGACAGTTTTAAAGAAATTGTGAGATTTAACAAGAATGTGGGCCCACTGCTTTCTACAGCATGCAACTCATTCGTCCTAAGCAAAGAATCCTTATGGAAAGATCTCATGCCTTGCCAAATTTACTGTCACATCAGTCCCCCTCTTCTTTTTTCAATCAGAAAAGCACAGGATAGCTTGACCTTTGTCTGGCCCAACACCATGCCATCTTCTCACTGCAGTATTTCAGCACCATTGATCTGCACTTCAGAACAAACACAAAACCACACATTTCTCTTTCCTCCTCCTCCAAACAAGCCTTTCCAAAAAAATCAAACTTCAGTCGAAGCAGCTTCTGGCTTGACAGACAGCATCACAGATCAGCACCTAGAGTAAACAGGTCTCAAATCTTTCCACACTGATAAGAAACTGCCAGTTGCTTCTAGTAACCTGTCACACTTAGCAAATACTCAGGCAGTACCCTCCCAGCTGTTTCATACCCTAAAGATTGGGCCAAAGAATAAATGTCCTTTTTTTTCCTCATGTTAAACTCAGAGATCTAAAAGCCAATGTTATTGCTCACTCAAAATAAGGGTAATTATTATTTCTGGTTTATTGCTGATTTAGACATCATGCATCACAAAAATGTGTTTCAGAAAACCTGTTCTCTGCAAGAGATATGGCCTTAAAACTCCATTTAAAAGGATATATCTGGGATTGATTTTCCTTTGACACATCAGATTCCTAAATCTGCAGCTCAGAACTCAAATTAGTGATAAATGCTGACTGCTGTCATCCTTTAAGCTAGCAATACTGTTCTCCCAGAAAGAAGTGAAGAAGTAGTTGACAGAAACACTTGAAAGGAGAATGCCCCCCAAAGTAAGAATGTGTGTGTATGTGACACAAAAAAACTCATGGTGGAGGTGAGACTACTGTGGAAAGCATGTTACCAGTTTCCCTTATGTTTCTCTCTTTTTCTCCATAATAATTAAAATCTCACTGTATATTTTCTTTGGCACAAAATATACACTAAGTTAGCAAATGTAAAAATTCTTGTAGTTTTCATTAAGGAAGAACAAACATGAGGGAAGTATCCAAAGTCCATCCTGTAACAAAGTCTCTTTATTCCTGCTTTTCCTATTAATTTGTTAATGCACTTCTGCTGAGCCCAAATGCTTCTGCTTTAAGGCTGTTCTTTACCTCCACTCTTCCAGGTGCTGGTTGGGATTTTTTCAAAACTGCAGGAACCTAGGCAAAATACAAAACAGCTTATGTTTACATAAGAAGCTGCAGGTCCACAGAGGCCCGAATGCTGATTTTTCTCCTCTAATTTCCACAACACTGTCTGTGGCTTCTTCCACCCTAATCCCCTGTCAGTACATTTCTCATTGCTCTATGTCCCCCCCCACTCTACTACAGCTTATTTTGTGTTTAGAAATAGACTGAACATGCAGAGCCTGAAGCAGAAGTCCTAGCCAGCCATACGTACGTGAGGAGGGAGTGGAGGTTCTAGGTGCCGCCCAAGGAAGGAAAGCAAGCGTCGCCATATCAGACCGCTTCCCAGAAACATAATCCCCGTCACCAGCCAAAATATTCTGGGGTCCTACCAACAGAATGCTTCCATTAGTCATGCAACTCTCTCTTCAGAGCAGGGTTTATCCAAATCTCTCATTCTCCACCAATGATCTCCTTTATATGAAGTGGTAAACTACCATCAACAACTTAGCCCTACCTTGGGAAAAGGGCTGTTCCACAGCAAAGTATTTTATTTAGGAAATCAGCATATTCTATTACTGTCCCATGAAGGTTTTCCTTCCATTCTTCATCACAAATTTTGGAAATTGAACCATTCTCTGTACAGGATTTGGAAAGAAGTGTTTGCTTTCATATAATCACAGAATGGCTTGGGGTGGAACAGATCTGAAAAGATCTGAGTTCCAACCTCTTGCCATGTGCAGGGATGACTTCTACTAGATCAAGTTGCTCAAGGCCTCATCCAACCTGGGCTTGAACACCTCCAAGAAGGGGGAATCCACAACCTCCCTGGGCAACCTGTATCACCCTCACTGTAAAGAATTTCTTTTTAATATCTAGTCTAAATCTACCCTTTTCCAGCTTCAATCCACTCCCTCCCATCCTATCACTACAAACTCTTGCAAACAGTCCCTTTCCAGCTTTCCTGTAGGCTCCCTTCAGGTATTGGAAGGCTGCTATAGGATCTTCCTGGAGCCTTCTCTTCTACTAGGCTGAACAGCTCCAATTCTCATAGCCTGTCCCCATAGGAGAGACGCTGCAGCCCTGTGATCATCATCATGGCCCTCCTTTCAGCAGTTACGCCTTTCTTAGCCTGAGCAGAAGTGGATGCAGTACTTCAGAAGGGGTCTCTTCAGAGCAGAGGGGAAAAGTCATCTCTCTGATCCTGCTGATGACCCTTCTTTTGATGCAGCCAAGAATATGGCTGGCCCTCTGAGCTGCAAGCATGCATTGCCAGCTCATCTTGAGGTTTTTTTTCCAACGGACACTCCCAAGTCGTTCTCCTCAAGGCTGCTCTCAAGCCACTCCTTGTCCAGTCTGTATTTGTGCTTGGGATTGCCTCGACCCAGGTGTATGTAGGACCTTGCACTTGACCTTGCTGAACTTCATGATGTTGGTTTGGGTCCACCTCTCAAGACAGTCCAAGTCCCTGAGCATGGCATCCACTCCATGCAGCACGTCAAACAGATCACACAGCTGGGTGTCATCACAAGCTTCCTAAGGGTGCATTCACTTCTGCTGTCCATATTTCTGACAACACTGGTCCCAGTACTGACCTCAGAGGGATGCCACTTGGCACTGGTCTCCATTTGCTTTGTTTTGCTTGCTTGTTTGGTTGGGTTTTTTTTTCCAGTTTAAAGATAGCATTATGCAATTGTCAGTTTGCACACCCAACACCACTGATGTGAGTATAAACATGCAATTGACAAGAGAGTATTTCCTCTCCTGCTGGAAAGCCCTCGCTGCCTGCCAGCTACCCTTTTATCTGGAAAACAAAACTGATCTTTTCACTAGAACAGATGATCATTACAAAACTCTCAGCACTGCTTTAGAGTCAGTCCTTATACAGCCATAAATCTGTCATTTTCCATGGATATTAACTAGGAAAAAAGGCTGCAATACTGTGCAGGTAGCCATTCACTTTTTTTGTAAGCAAATTAGTGTCTGTATGAGCACAGGAATCACTGGACTAAATTATGTTCACACATGAATATACATCTGAAGCTTTACCTATGGAAGAATGTTGTACTGAATACAAAATGCACTATGAGAGTAGGGCCCATGTTTTATGTCACTGATAAAAGCAACATTCATTTCTTACCTCTTCAAGAGATGATTCCAAGTTCATACCAAAGGCAACTCCTATGAGTCCAAAGAGAGAGAGGGAGAAAGTCCCCATAGTCAGCTGCAAGTTCAGCCTCATCATCACATTACGGTGGCTAAAGAAGGGAGAAACATCTGTAAGGGGAACCCAAAAGTTGATCTGCTGCCTGAATTCTCAAATTCCATACAGCATGCACTAAAACCAAATAGTGAGGCAACCCAGTGACAAAGCTCATAAAACAACAGTCAAAATGGTAATCATATTTTTGTAAATTGCTGCACCAGGATCCCTCAGTAGCCTAAACAGACTCTTAAATAACTTTTTTTTTCCCTGAATTAAGAGTAAACCCTTCTGAATAGAATTTTATTTTGTCCCCGAATTTGCAGACATTTCCTTTGGTGAATAGCTCTCCAGGAGGACCTAGAGGGAGCTTGATTTCTCCTGTTAGAGAAAACTGACACTAACATAGAGAGGCTTTTTTACACATACTAATTAGGGCATCCTGTTGCTTTGCTTTAGCCACATCACTGATAAAAGTAGTGTTATGCAGCTTCTTGTGCAGTGACTTCAAATCCATATAAACCCTTGTGAAGATGGAATTCCCCAACTTTCCTTGCAGGCAGACTCAAGAATGACTAGGCAGCATTTAATTCTGCTCAACTTCTGGCAGTCCAACAGATAGGGTAGCTAACCTGTCCAGGTTGATAAAGATTATGCTTTCTGAGTCGTCAATCAGCACTCTGAGTTCACGAGCTTCATTTGCAAGATCTTCTGCTTGTCTGTAATAGTTCTCCAGCAGCAGTTCCATTTCCTCTGCATGGTCAATCCCAGACGTACTCTTCTCACTGTGAGTGACAATGTATTTTCTGGTTAGCTACACTTTGTACAGAAGTGTGCTATTGATGTGTTAAGGCACATAAGGTTTGCAGGGAAGAGCCAACAAGAGCGGTGTTAGACACTAGATCTCAAATTCCAATCCCTTCAGTAAGGAACTTCCATCAATACCAACCACTTAAGATAAAGGTGTATTTTTATACCCATCAGCAGATCAGTATAGGAAATTGAGTAGTTAGCATTTGATATGCCCAAGCCATGCACAGCACCACAAATCTTACTTTCTCATACAAGCTATAAAGTTATATAGATCTTGTATTATTTATAAAGTTTGTATCACCATATATGTTTGTATTATTACTATTATAGATTACTGACAATTATGAAAAGATATGTTTAATTTCTTGAAGTCCTCAAGTGATGGAAGCTGGTAACAGTGCAGTCAAAACCTCCTAGGACTAAAACATAACCACACAAGTCAATATGCAAACAATTACATGGTGAGAGAGATGTTTTAGGTGTATATTGAAATAGTTTAGGTGTAAAGTGTTTCAGCTATACACAGTAATTGCTGCAAAACATTTTGGAAGCCTGGAGTATCCGAAGAATGAGCATCAAATTGAAGATGCTGCTCTTGTAAGTCAAGTCTGTCAGAGAATTTAATCCAGCTTCATGGTTTGACTACTGGCACAGCAGCAGCCTCCTCTAGAACAGCTATGTATGTTTCTGGCAGTGTACAGGATTGTTCACGCTTGACAGATAAAAGCTGAAGCATCTGAGATCCATAAAAGCTTAGAAATCATCAGCAAAGCCAGGAAGATTCTTCATTTTTTTTTTCCTTTGTTATATGACATCATCTCTCTAGAGAGACTAAACTTTTTCAAGAATCTCCTCCTGACTTTGCTGACTGTTAAAGAAACCTCACTGGAATTTTTCTTCCAAGAAAGCTGTATGTCTTTCTTCCTTTAAGAGAGACCTTATTTTCTCTCTTACAGGGCAGAAGCCTGGAGTTAGCTAGGCTGATTTTAAAGCCCTTCGAACCCTGAAGATTTTACTGCACACAAATGAGAGGAGTTGTCAACTTGAAAGTCTCGGAGCACTATCTGCTGTATTACAGATCAGCTTAAGGTCTTATTTGATAAGTATCTTTGCATCAGTTCCTCTGTGAATATACAATGGGAAAGAGGCATAGAGGGTTGAAAATAACTGCCAGCTGATTTGCTTTCATTAACTAGCCCACATCTATGTCCTAAGCCTCCAACAGTCTGCCATTTCTTCACAGAAAGATACAATGTCTGCCTCATCTTGCCTTTCTGGGCTCAGCTCACCATTCCTGCTGCAAATCACCTCTGGTGGCACCTATATGCCTAAGTGGTTTCCTCCACATGTCCAACTCCTTCAGCTCAAATATTAGACATCATCTGCATTGGTCCTGGGTCTCACAAACTGCTAGCCTGCCTGCAAACCTGCTGCTACAGTTACTGTTTCCTGGTGTGCCTTGTGCATGGTCTGCTTCACTGCATCCTGTAGCATAGCTCTAGCACTCTCTATGTGACCTTCCAGCATTCTCCTTCTCTTGTGCAGTAGTGTCTGAAAGAAGGGATGGTTTCAGGAGTGTAAGGTGACCTTGGTATCTTTCCTAGATGCTCCCTACACATTGTCTACCATGAGGCGGTACCTTGCATTAACCCTAAAGGAAGGCTGTGAGCAAAACCAGGATGAAGACTAGTTGCTGATCAGAAGCAGCCTGGAATGCAGAACCATCCCACCACTGCTTCAACAGATATATTAGAAATGCAATTTGTGTCCCATTCTGCTGGGTATTTAGTTTCTTGCCCTGTAGAGCTTTGTCTATCTCCCAATTTCAAACCCATGCTACTGTACAAACAGTACTAACATCCACATGCAATGTGGTCATGCAAAAATGGACTCCAAAAGGCTGTTATCTGCTTAAAGATAAACCACACCCAAATGCCCAAGACTTAAATACAATTCAGCCCAAACCATACTGAGATCTGCTAGACATTATCATTTTGCTTTTACATTTTTGTTAAAAGAACTGGTGCTGTTGCAACTGTGCACTGTCCTTCACTGGAATGTGAGAAAGTGCACCAGGACTACTTCTGCATATACGCTCTTCTGAAATGCTGCTCTTCAGGTGCGCAACAAGATTGCTCCAAGGTCTTTTTCCTTAAGGTTCTGCTGGTGAGCAAAAAGCTAGGGACAAGGTATTCAGAACACTTCTTACAAAGGCAGTGTGGTGTCTGGCCTATTCAATACAAGCTCTAACACCTGCTTCTCAGTCTTTTGGTGAAACTGAAGAGAATTCTTCCACAAAGTGTTAACTTGCATTAAAAAAATTACATCTGCTTTTTCTCCTCCTGCCACCCTGCTTATACCCCATTACATAGTAGATGAGGTGGCCTCTTATGCCAAGAACTATTTGAAACTGCATAATATGACTAGGGCTAGTGAAGTCCTTCTTCAAAATGGTAAGTGTAATGATTTGTAAAGCAGCTAGCACTAGGATTTTAAAAAATTAGAAAGTCTTTTTCTTTTTGCCTTTTGACAGGGAACACCCAGTTTAGTGCTCGAGTTCTCCTTAAGCAAAACACACTGTTAAAAACATACGCAGTTTCGAAATATACATACAATACTTGTGGATCAGTCCATTTAGATAGACAGAGCTCTTCTATTAATTCTTCTTCATCTAAGATCTCCAGAATTGTTTCTTTGAAAACTTTAAGATCTGTTTCCAGTTCTGACAAGCTGAAGAAAGAACAGGCAAAAGGTCAAGTAATCCTCACTGGCACTAGTGCACAAATGTAATCTTTAAATGAGTTTGCCAGCCAGCACCCTTGCCAGATGGAGTGGCCAGGGAAGACTTCCTTGCAGGGTTCTAGAGTTCCTTTGAAAAATGCTCTACAGGCCACACACATTTAGTAGCGGCAGTGTTCTGTCCGTGGACCAGCAAGGTAAGGACACAAGCGAGACAGGATTCAGATGTTGTTTTCTGGATATACTTGTAAGTCAGAAAAGACAAGCAGTCCATGACCATGTAGCAAGTGCATATCTGCACTGTCATATCAGAGAGGCTAATACATGAAACTACTAGTGTTTTAGTACTAGTAACCTTAAAGTGTAGGTCCAGAGGCTAATCTTATATTATGTGAAGATTCTGGTGATGCTGTTTTGTTCAATTAGTTATTACTTTGTTCTTTCAGATGCTATTTAAGGAGCTCAACTGTATGTCTGACAACTTGGAACAGACTTCCCTTTTCCTGCTTTCCCCCACATCACTAGGTATTTAATATACTGATTTTTCACAAATATGTTGCACAACCCAGCATTACGATAATCTAGAAAACCAGTATTAGATAGCATTTTTCTAATATTCCATTGCACACAATTTTCTATGGTCACCTTGCAGACTCTTCAAGGCTTGCTCTTATTTACCTCTTGCCATTTTGCAGGAGAATGTGTAGTTTACTCCTATCCACAGACAAAAGCTTGGGGTCCACTAGAGCTTCCAGTGTCTCAAGGATCTGAGGCTGCAAAGTGTTAAGTCTCCCTTGCAGTTTGCTGATCTAGATAACAACATGATCCTTCATAAGAATTAAAGCAATCCCTTTAGAATGACCTGGGTATCTAAGCTCTGTCTCTGAGCACAGAATTCACAGTAAGAGACAGTGCAATCTGTTTTCCAATGCCCGGGAATAGGTGCTATAGGGATGACATTTACACGACGAAGCCAGTGCAAAATAGTATTTTATAAAAGGGATTTGGAGTGAACTGAAACTCGGTGACAAGCACACCAATAAGACTGACAAAAGTTTAAACCGCCATTTGTAGACAAGTATCTTACTAGCATGTTAGATTTTTTAAAGATAGCTAGAAATCATTATCAGACTCCTGCTTGAGAGTCCAAAAAACACAGTGCTTTTGAGTGACTTCTATTTCAGCTACAGAACGTCTCTAGAAAGGTACCCTGACTTGTTTTTTAATTGCCCAAGCAATGGTGAAGCCATTGCATCCAATTATCACTTTCTTGGGACTAGAGTGAGAACATGCATACACACAAATCCATTAAAAAAAAAATATGAAGCAACAAAAGCCAAAACAAAAAAAAGAGCTCCTATAGCAAGTGCGAAATACATATACAAATGTGTACAAATATTAACAGTAATAAAATATTGTCCTTTTTATGAAACAACAGCTTCCAGAATAATTTAAATAAAAATGAAATAGCTCACCCGATACTGCAGGATTGCTTCTATGGCTCGGAATTCAAAAGGCAGGGAATATGTAACTAGTTGGCCTTCCCCAGCCAGCTGAGATGCTAGTTCATTGATAAACCAGTGCTCCAGATTTAAATTACGATAATCTAGTATCAGAAGAAACTCTGGTGTTATGACAGCCTTCAAGAACTGAAAAAGACAGTACATACAGGAGCCTGAGAAAAAAACTCTGAGGATTTTTCACAATTCTGTAGCGTATTGGATAATTTAGGTTTTAGTAAAGCAATTCTTCACATAATCCCTGCAGGCAGGCAAATAGCAAAATCTCCTAAGTATAAACAAGTGGATTTGTGGTTCAGACACGGCACTGTGCTAGTGGTGGTATGACTGAGAAGAGGCTTCTCGCAAGTCCTTACTTCTACGACAGTGATGGTAATGTTTCTCCTATGCTCAACTAGGAACAAAGTCATTAACATGTACTGTTGGTAAATCCCTACCTCTGACTGCTAGGCACAGTTCCAAAGACACTTTTACTGCTAGACTGCATGCCATAGAAAGCGCGTATTAAAAGAAACATAGTGTAAGAAAAGGCAAGTGGCAAGACACAGCTCAAGATTACATTCAGCTACAGGGAACTAATTACCTCCATTCTCATGATAATCCTGTTGTTCCTAGTAGCAATGCTCATTAGGTGCTGAAATCTTAAATCACGAGCCTGAAGACCCAATTCCTGATACAATTCAGTTTTCTTCTTTTCTATCATAGAAATATTTTTAGATTCAGACATTTAGGGCAAAAGCATACATGTTCTGAAATTAGATTTCATTGAGTTACTAAGTCAGACAAAAGGGAAAAAAGAGCCGTAATATCTTTAAAACTGTTTGCCTCCCATTGATTCCTCAACAGAGTTTAGTTTTTACAAAGGTCAGGTGACTCAGTGGAAAGAAACCAAGTGACTTGTTTGAGAAAGCACATGTCATTCTACAGTAAAGGAAACACAAGGCAGGGAAAGTAGCATGCTGGTCAAAAAATGAAAATATAAAGTAAAAATTAGGTTCCTCTGAGAAATAGTATATGCTATTTTCAAAGTATTATTTAAGAATATATAAAAATGGTAAAATTTAAGATGCTAAGAACAATATAAGGCACCAAACCAGAGGAAACATTGGCAATATCCCAAATAAACAGAGTGAAGTATTCCAAATTTTCTATCCCATGTAGATTTCCCACCGGGCATTTCTGTATTGGACAAGGAAAATTAGATAAAAAACATGCAACTAAACAAAACTATAATGAAAACTTACCAAAACAGGTCGTATTTCCCTCTTTGTCAAGCTTCATCTAAAGGAGTGGGGGAAAAAAAAATGTTCACAAAGCTAGCATAAAACAAGAAATTCCTAAAAATGTTTGCACTTGCCCAGAAGTCATATGGAAAATACATTATAAAGAAAAAGCAACTTTTTATGCCCCCTCTTCACAGTTCTTATCAATTAAGAAAAACGTTACACCGCATTGACATACATTTAACTGTGGTTTTATACACATGGGACAAAAACGGTGTCACCTGCATGACCACTTTCCTATGTAAACTTTGGGAAGGAGGTGTTTACAGAGGCTCAGACTCAGAACAGAATGGATGAGACTAACTGACTATTTAAGTTGAAGGGCCTTACAATGATCTTTAGTTCAACTGCGTGACCACTTCAGGGCTCACCATGTTAAAGCATGTTATTAAGGGCATTGTCCACATGCCTCTTAAACACTGACAGGGTTGGAGCACTGACCACTTCTCTTGAAAGCCTGTTCCAGAGTTTGATCACCATCTCGGTAGAGAAATACTTCCTAATGTCCAGTCTAAACCTTCCCTGGTGCTCTTTTGCTCGTAAACCATGTAGTTTAATTCCATATTACTGGGAGCTTTCCATGAACTAAATATACCTAAGTATACATTCCACTACAGATTCAACAGAGGTTATATGGTCAGAAGGACCTAGCTGCATGTATCCTAGTGCAGGACTGCTTTTTGTTCTCAGCAAGAAAGCTTACCTTCCCTCACAGGCACTAACATCAGTGAAGCACTTTAGAAATGGCTTTCAAACTCATTTTGAACCAACCAACCAGACCCGTGCAGAGCTGCTTTTCCCCCAAATCCTAGGCTTGTTTAGAACTGCAGCTACCAAGACACAAGAATAACATTTGTAAAGGCATTCACAAACTTGACTGCAGCACTTCAAGCAGTTGACCTGGATGCTTGATTATAGAAAAAAAATCTTGATGAACACTGTATACCATAACTGGTCAAGTCAGAGTCCCTTACACCAACACTTTTGAAGAGCGTTCTCTGAGAGATGAATCCATCTGCTTCTATGATACGTTAAGAAAAAAAAGTGCACCATCATCTTGCAAAAGGTGCCCTCATTGATGAAAGCACCTGCACATACTTACCACGGCAAAAACAGGAGACACACTAGCCAAGGTGGCTTGGGAGGCCTCTGTCGTGGCATGTCGATAAAATTCACCTGAAGAAACACAAGATATTGCTACTTCCAGCACATCGCAAACCGCCAATTACATGGTGCCCTGCTATTAAGCTATCTGCAGAATACACTGGCACGGAAACGAAGAAGCAATGATCGTGGTAAGGCCGCTACGAACTTGACACCCGTCCTGCAGCGTCCGGGACGGAGGTCGATACAGCATGCGCAGCTAATGCCGGTCTGGCCGGTCCCAGTCCCCAGCCAGGGTGTTCGTCATCCTCCCTCCCTGACGCGGGCCCGCACACCGAGGACTGACCATAAGGGGAACCGGCGACGAGCTGGCCTCAGCCCTCCACTTACCCGCCCATGGCAGCCCCCGAGCGCACGGCAGCACTGTCAGCCCCGCGGGCCGGCCCCGGCTAGGCAGCAGCCCCAGAGCGACCCGCAAGGCAGACCCACCGCCCGCCCAGCGGCGAGGGCGGCCCACGGCGCGGCGGAGCAGACCGGTGCGCAGCATCAGCGCCCCACACGGCCCGGCTCTTACCGCGCAGTCGCGGCGAAGGAGGAGCCCGGAAGGCTGCGGGATTACCCCTGCGCTGCCTGGGAAGAGGGGGGCAGGGCCACCCGGAGCAGTTTAGGACTGCCCTTGCCGGCAGGGCCGGAGATCGCTACAGGTGTGCGCGTGGAGCCTATTACCGAGCAGTGGCTTCTGCCTGCGGCACCCCAGGTGCTCCGCCAGCTGCCGTGGTGCTCCCGCAAGACCCGGCTAGCCTTCCGTAACGCGCGTATACCGTGCGGTGTCCGGGGTTTGCCTCGCTACCTTCGGCCACTTTGGTTTTACTTTTAAAACGGGGAGGGGGGGTTCCAACCACAGAACAAGTCTGCCTTCAGGGAAGGTCTCGCAGTTAAATTTCCTTGCCCTACTCTTGTATCTAAAGTAGATAAGGTGGTTGATTAAGATTTAAAAGCTTAATGAGTAACATACTAGCTTCCTTATTACTTATTTTTAAACCGTAGCACGCAATGATGACAGAACACTGGAACAGGTTGCCCAGGGAGGTTGTGAAGTCTCCCTCTCTGGAGATGCTCAAAACCCGCCTGGATGTGTTCCTGTGTGATATGGTATAGGTGATCTTGCTCTGTGACGGGGATAGAACTGGGTGATCTTTCGAGGTCACTTCCATCCCCTGACATTCTGTGATTCTGTGTGATTCTGTGATGCTGATAGTAGTATCCTTCTTTTGGCTGGTTCTGCTGAAGCATGTAAATGAGCATGAAGGCAAAATCAGCGTTCAAAACCATGCAGCAGGACAGATGAACAAAATGTACTTAGAATCATAGCATCATTAAGATTGGAAAAGACCTTAAAGATCATTGAGTCCAACTGTAACCCAACTACCATGACCACTAAACTATATCCTGAAGCACCACATCTACATACTTTTTGAACACCTCCAGGGACTTTACCACCTCCCTGGGAAGCTTGTTCCAATGCTTCGCCACTCTTTCAGTAAAGAAATTTTTCTTAATACCCAATTTAAACCTCCCTTGGCACAATTTCAGCCCATTTCCTCTCATACTATTGGTAGCTACCCGGGAGAAGAGACCAACACCGGCCTCACTACAACCTCCTTTCAGGTAGTTGTGGTAAGCAGCAAGACCTTTAGCTTTCTATTCTCCAGACTGAACAGCCCCAGTTCCCTCAGCTGCTCCTCATAGACATCCTCCAAGTCCTTAATGTTTTTCTTATGCTGTGACACTCAGAACTGAACATAGTACTCATACTGTGGCTTCACCAGGACTGAGTACAGGGGTATGATCACTTCCCTACTACTGCTGTACAGTTTTTGATACAGGCCAGGATGCCGTTGCCCTTCTTGGTCACCCGGGCATGCCTCCAGGTCCTCTTCCACAGGGCTGCTTTCCAGCCACTCTTCCCCAGGCCTGTAGCATTGCTTTCGGTTGTTGCAACCAAAGTGCANTAGTAGTATCCTTCTTTTGGCTGGTTCTGCTGAAGCATGTAAATGAGCATGAAGGCAAAATCAGCGTTCAAAACCATGCAGCAGGACAGATGAACAAAATGTACTTAGAATCATAGCATCATTAAGATTGGAAAAGACCTTAAAGATCATTGAGTCCAACTGTAACCCAACTACCATGACCACTAAACTATATCCTGAAGCACCACATCTACATACTTTTTGAACACCTCCAGGGACTTTACCACCTCCCTGGGAAGCTTGTTCCAATGCTTCGCCACTCTTTCAGTAAAGAAATTTTTCTTAATACCCAATTTAAACCTCCCTTGGCACAATTTCAGCCCATTTCCTCTCATACTATTGGTAGCTACCCGGGAGAAGAGACCAACACCGGCCTCACTACAACCTCCTTTCAGGTAGTTGTGGTAAGCAGCAAGACCTTTAGCTTTCTATTCTCCAGACTGAACAGCCCCAGTTCCCTCAGCTGCTCCTCATAGACATCCTCCAAGTCCTTAATGTTTTTCTTATGCTGTGACACTCAGAACTGAACATAGTACTCATACTGTGGCTTCACCAGGACTGAGTACAGGGGTATGATCACTTCCCTACTACTGCTGTACAGTTTTTGATACAGGCCAGGATGCCGTTGCCCTTCTTGGTCACCCGGGCATGCCTCCAGGTCCTCTTCCACAGGGCTGCTTTCCAGCCACTCTTCCCCAGGCCTGTAGCATTGCTTTCGGTTGTTGCAACCAAAGTGCAGGACCTGGCACCTGGTCTTCTTAAACCTCATCCCATTGGCCTCAGCTCATCAATCTAAGCTGTCTAGATCTCTCTACAGTGCCTTCCTACCCTCGAGCAGATCAACAATCCTGCTCAGTTTAGTGTTGCCTGCAAACTTGCTGCACACACCCTTGATCCCCTCATCCAAATCATTAATAAAGATATTAAACAGAATTGGCCCAAATACTGAGCTCTGGGGATCACCACTTGTGACTGGCCACCAACCGGATTTAACTCCGTTAACCACAACTCTTTGGGCTCAGACACCCAGCCAGTTTTCAATGCAGTGAAAAGTGCATCTGTCTATGACATGGGCTGCAAGTTTCTTGAGCAGAATGCTGTAGGAGATGGTGTCAAAGGCTAGTAAGTCCAGGTAGACAACATCCACAGCCTTTCCCTTATCCACTAGGCACATCACCTGGTCATAGAATGAGATCAGGTTAGTCAAGCAGGACCTGCCCTTCATGAACCCATGCTGCCTAGGCCTGATCCCACTGTCATCCTGCACTTGCCATGTGAGTGCACACAGACTTGCTAGCATCCAGGTGGCTGTCACAGTCCAGAGGAGAGAGACTATAAATGTCTCTGTCCAGAGGAACAAGATTTATTCTTATATATTTCCGTGTTATGGAATTAAGGTACAAGTGAGACCAGATATCAACAGCAAGACTACTTGTTAATGGATAAAGTGAACAAAACAGAGGGAGAGAAGGGGAGAGAAAAAAATGGAGAAAGAGACGAGAAGAGCAGGAAAGGGATTATTGTTACCACACTCCACACACCCCCAGGATGCTTTCTTTGGCTGGAGAAGGTCTGGGAAGGGTGCTGCTGCTTTTGGCTTGCAGGAGATGTTCCCGGGTTCATCCTTGGCTGGACAAGGGGAGCAAGGGAGTCGTCTCCAACGTCTAAATCCTTATCAGTTTTGTGTTGCCCAAGGGATTTCTTCTTCGGGAGCTCTTCCTGTGTCGAGCAGGCATCGCTCAGGGCACGGCATGGTTGTTGCTGTTGGTGGTGGTGGTGAAGAGAGGGTCCCTGGGCTGCTGCTTCCAGGCTGGATGTCCGTGGTGATGTCTTCTCCCAATCACTCACTCACTCTCTCATATGCTTCTTAAAGCTGGTATAGGCCTAAAGAAAAACAGAATTATGTTGCTAATTAACTGATTTGTACAGTGTGGCTGCTCCAACAAGAGTGCACAAATCTAATCGCTGTCCTGAAACCTGGGTCCTGCAGAGACCTCACAGCATTTTTCTGCAGAAGTGACTGTCCTGGTAGGGTATAAATTGTGCCAGGCTGGTTTAACCCTTGCTCTCCTCCTCCTGTTGCAGGTCCAGGAGTTGAGTAGAATGAGCAGCAAAGCCATGAGGACTAGGAGCTTAGCACCATGTGTCAGGTGTCTTGTGCTGCTCCTCAACGTGCCTGCATGGTCACAGGAGGCACGAAGCTTTGAATTCCTTGGACAGAACAATGATGCTAGTGCCTATTAGCTGGTTTCATTTTCAGAATGATGTATTTAATGGGGGATGATTTAGAAACTCTGCCTTTCTGCACTGACCCTCCGCCAGGAGCAGTACCCTATTTGTGGCTTGTTAACTGGGAATCACAGCGGCCATGTGTTTGCAGCTTGCACCAGCAGCTTAGCAGCAACTCAGTTCCTCTCTCCTCCCCTCTGCCTGGAATATTTTGTATTTTACCANGTGATACTGTGAATTTTCCCAGATTCTTTAATAAAAATTAACATTTATATGGAAATACTGTAATTCATAATAGATTATTAATATCTACAACAGTGACCCTGCTTGATGCTGTGTTGCTATGTCACAGGTCCATTCTCATCACATTGTCATGGAGGCAGGGAATTAATGTGGCCAAGTCAGGAATTATAAAAATAGAATTATTTTATTTTCCTGAAAGCCCCACCCCCAAACTATACACAAAACTAGTTTAGGTTTATTTACAGGTTCTAATTCGATTGGGAATTCTTCAAAGGATAGTAGGGACAAATTTAGAGATTTAGGAAGTCAGGAAATGGAAAAGGCTAAGCTATAAATACAGCTGTACCCCACTATCAATCAGGCTGAGCAGAGAATTAAGGGACCAGCAGGCTTTACTCACGAAGGTGAGATAGATAGTGGGCGATGATCCCTTGCTGGATTTCTCTGCTGCTCGGCTGCCTTCTGAAGCTGCAAGCAATAGCCAATAGTCTGGATCCAAATGGCAGAAGTCCAAGGCAGGTGGAAAAGCCACCAAAGTCAGCAATGTCTGGAGACACAGCTTCCACAAGACAGGGATTCGTGGAAGTGACACTGCCTCAGCAGCAGCAGGGGAGAGCCAAACTGCTCGGGTCTCTCCAGTTTTGAATAGCAGCCAGGAAGTTGGCTGCTGTATGGTCCAAGAGTGGCCGGGTCCGGTGCCACCGGCAGCTCTCTCAAATGGACCCCAGGACTTGCCAAGGTTGCAAATTTGCACAGAATGGTGCAAAAGTGGAGAGATGCATCCAAAGGCAGGGACAGTGCAAAGCCGAGAGCCGTGTAAAAGGGTAGGGGAGTATTCAAAAGTGGGGATGGTCCGAAACGGGAACTCAGTCATGGCAGGAGCTCTGTCATGGCAGGAACCTGTCCTGTTGGGAGCTCTGTCCAGGCAGGAACTCTTTCAAGGCGAGCACCTCACACCTTCTCCCTTGCTCTGTTTATCCTTTTCTAGACAAAGTGGCCATTTGCCATTTTATACTGGGCACAAAAACCCAGCCAACCACCAGCCTGATTCCCAGCGTGGGCTTCCACATGGGTCAGTACACATGTGTAAAGGTGCCTTTTACTGTTCCCCCTTCAAACCTGCAGGGCAGGGGAGGGGAGAGCAGTTTTCATGCCGCCTTCTCCTCCCTATTCAAACCGGCAGTGGAGGGGCGAGAAGGAAGGAATTTGGAGTGCTCCAGAACACACATCCCCCAATATGTGCTTGTTATGTGACCTCAGGTGCATCATGTGATCTTGACACACAACCTGATTGACATGGTGTCATACATCAACCTCAAGTAAGATGAGAGGTCTGACGTTACTCCATCATTAAAAAAAGAGATTGTGTCAGTGAGTTCAGTAGCTTGTCCTACTACCATTGAGAATGTAATAGGAGATTGCTTAGAAATGAAAAAAATAGTGAAGATAAAGAGGTAAGGCCCTGGAAAAGCTAGAAGGAGCAGATTTTCATGGGTGAAAGGCCTAGTATCAGACTGACAAGTTTTGGGTTCTTCTTAGCTTTTCAGGCAGTGATTGTATTTAGGCAAGATGGAAAACATGCTAAATTTATACACTATTGAAATCACTGTGGCTTTGTGTTGTTTTGTTCATATTACTTAAGAAAATAAAATGCTTTGTTCTGAAAAGGCTGATGTGAAATTGTAGCTCACGTTGAGCTGAACAGTAGTTGTTGGTTTTCAAGGTCTGAATTTGAAGTTGTTGCCTTAAGAATAAAATGGTGAGATTCCACTGCAGTGTAACTAAAGGGATAGAGGGCAGAAATGCAAGCAGTTGTTTTTGAAAGATGGAAGTTTAAAAAGGCATAGCTATTAGCTACATAAAAGTTAAACTACAGACAAAATTCTGGATGGCAATTCTTCAACTGACTTGTAACATGTTCCAAATTTTGGGCAAATATTTTCCTCAACAGTCATAGGCTACTTTAAGGCTAGCAGTGGATATCAGTATGCAAGGGGTATCTTACTGGAGTCCACTGAAGTGATTGTAACTATCACGGCCACGGTAAACATCAATAGTATTTTGGAGCAGCAAAAGTGTTGAAATGGGTGCCTGAGTGACAATTTCAGCAACTTAATCCCATACCAAAGATGTGTGATTACAAGTTAGGCCTAAGATCACTGCAAGTGGTAGAATCTGGCACAAAACAGATAATTGACATATTACTACTTGACAACAGAACAGTGTGAAGGTCATCAGTATTTTTGGGTTTTACATGTAACCATATTTTTAATAGAAAGTTTATTTTCAGGTTGCAATATATCAAAATTAAACAGTATTAATTTGAAGATGGTAAATGCTTTGTTCTCTCCTTTATCAGTTAGAAGAAAACCAGGAACAAGTAGAGAAATTTAACTGTTAACCAGTAAAGGTAGCATATTTGACTTTCTCCACCCTGAAATTGCTCTTTTTGTAATGGTTAACTGCCCTGTTGTAACTCGCAGCAGGGGGGTAATTTTCCCATCAAAGAGGTAAGATAGAAGGAAAGAAAAATTCCTTCCATCACCTGTGTTGAAATCTAATTGTAAGAAGAATCATTATTGTACACTAAATTCCAGGCAGGAAGGTCTAGACCAGTTCTAGTCTTACGACAATCAGTGGGAAACAGGGGCTGTCAAAGGATTTCAGTTTGAATTTAAGGCATTTTTGGTCTATTTTCTCTCCCATTTTATGGCTTCTTGTACCCAAGGTGTGGCAAAAATCATGCAGAACCGAAGTCTCTGTATTTTATTATGCAGCTTTCTGCAAAGAGCAAAACAAATAGCATTAATAATTATAGCCAAAAGTCTTATCTCAAGCATCTCCAAGGTGTTTTCACATAAAGCTTATCTATACTCAGAATTTGTTTGGACACATCAGAGACTCATCTGCTCATTGAAAACACCCAGAAGATTCATGCTTGATTGTTGCACAATTTTTAATAATCTGAGGAAATGTAAAAGAAATATCTACTGTTCTGATAATATCCAAAGTTACTTCCTAAACATTGGACAGCCTGGAGATGTGTGGCTGAGAGTTAGCAAGGAAAATACAGCTTCAAGTGGATCATTTGTTTATGTAGTCTTAAAAATAGTTTAAGATGAAAATGGTGTAAGGATGATTTTATGATTGGATGTATTTATCTGTGAAATCAAAGGAAGTGTTTTGATGATGGTAAAGGTTAGATCTGGTCCTTAGTATGTATATTAATGTACTATTTATACACTCTGCAACATATCTACTATGTAGAATTATAGAAATTGACTTAGGAAACAGTGCAACGTTAACCCAATTTGACTTTACATTATGCTCTTTAAATCACAATTATTTAACATTTTCTGTCTGTTGGTTTTCTGTTTTATTCCGTTGATATACTTTTGTTAAAAATAAATTGTGCTTAATGATATCCTGATTTATCAGGCTACCGTTCGTGGTGTATTTCATTTTCAGCTTAGTTTACTGTGGCAAGGTCTTACTAACTGAAATTATCCAGGCAGAACTGCAGGTGTGGGCCAGACCACCGAACAAGTGGTAATCATGAGATGTTAATAATGAACCAAAGGCAAAATCAGGCACCAAACAACTCCATCTCCAGACAAGAAAGCATGTATCAGAATCGGCAAAGGAATACGTAAAAGAAACCTGGGCAGAAAGCCTGAAGCAGTGGCTCAAGTTGTAGAAACTGCTTTTTGTTTACATCTGTGGCTTCTCCTTACCTCCACGTCGGGCTAGCTGCCTAGCGTTGTCACGACCTCGATCTGGAAGATCTAGTACAAGTCTGTTGTATCCTTGGAAGAACGGACCCATTCGGTAAGAAATCCCAGTAAGATGTGTCCAGACGTGAATGGAATACGTCGTTTTCAGACACTCTTCTCCTCAGCCCTCCCTGGCTCACCCAAACGCGGCACCGCGACTGGACCCGCCTGCCACCGCCGCCAACTCGCGCCAACTCGCGGCGGGGCTCCGGGGCAAGACTCGCGAGTGGTTCACACTGCACTGACCGACGCCCGTGAGCAGCGCAGCCCCCGCGCCGGCGCGGGGCAGCGTTACCTGCAACGGCCGCTCGCCGCCAGGCCGCCTGAGGGCACGCGTCACGTCACGACAGCACCACCTTCTTTCACTCGCCCCGGCGGTCGCCTTCTTTCCGCCCAGCCGGCGCTGCTCGGTCTGGGAGCGCCAAGCCGCCTCAGCGTTTCCCCGTTAACTGTCGCCGCTGCCGTTGCTTTACCCTGAGGGCAGTTCAAACCGCTGGCCCTTCGCATGTGGCGGGGAGTTCCGGCAGGAGGCAGCACCGCGGCCTCCGGTGAGAAGGCAGAGCGGGTACTTAAAGTCACAGAATCATTTCGGTTGGGAAGGAGCTTTAAGACCACCTAGTCAAATCATTATCTAACTGTCAAGTCTGGTGCCACGTCCTTCAGTACATCTTCTGGCTCAGATGTGGGGCCCTAGCTCCAGTTCCCTTTGCCTCGTGTTGCTTCCCGTCTCTCAGCATGCCGCCGCCTCGTCCTCCTTGCCCCAGCCATCCGTGTTTTGTGCTGGCCTCTGCATTGTCCTGATGCTAGTGTAGCCGGTAGCTCTGAGTGCCAGGTTCCTGCCTGGCTGGGCGGGGGGTTGGGGGGCGGGGGACGGGACACTACGACGAGCACACGCTGGGTAAAGTTCCCCGTGGAAACCATGGTGGGAGCAGCAAGCTGCTTCGTGATGGCAAAGACGGAGAATAAAGACTATGGTAGGGTATGGATCTTCATGCAGCATTTTCGTTTTGCCTGAGTAATCCTCGTTAACCTCCCCTGGCACCAGGGAGCAGCACGAGCTGGTTGCCTAGGAGGAGCCGCTTTGCAAGGCTCAGCAGAGCAGTGCCGCAAGCCTGGGGGAGGCTGTAATCCCTCCCCGCGGCGCCGGGCTCCCTCCTCTGCCTCCCTGGAGGTGGGCCCTGGTGCCCAGGCCTCGGCTTGAGTGTGGGCGCTTCACCCAGGCAGGGAGTTGTCAGGGCGGAGGTGAGAGGGTGCTCAGGCAGTAACCCTGTCCTGTGTAAACAGGTGCAGGCAGCGCGTTGCAGTGCCTGGGCTGCACAGGAGGTCCAAAGCCACCAAGCATGACAAATGCAGGCACGAAAGGATCGTGGCTGTCGCAGCCGACGGTGAAGAGTGTGCTGGTGTATCGCAATGGGGACCCTTTCTTCCCGGGGCGTCGTATTGTCATCAACGAGAAGAAAGTATCCAACTTTGAGGTATTCCTGAAAGAGGTGACAGGCAGAGTGAAGGCACCCTATGGAGCTGTGCGCAACATCTATACCCCCCGAGGTGGGCATCGTGTTCGGCAGCTGGAGGAGCTTCAGAGTGGAGAGCAGTATGTGGCTGGTGGCAGGGAAGCCTTCAAGAAACTGAAGTGAGTGGCTAAAAAGTAACACAAGATTTATCTGGAACCTGGATATCAGAATTTGGAGTTTGGTACTGTGGTAACACTTCATAGGACCCCTCTCCCCCCCTTTTACTAAGCATTGCAGAAAGAGGATTGAAAGGCTGTCACCCATGGCAAAAAGGAAAGGTACTTGTAACAGATAAAACCGCAAAAGGGCTTCAGAGGGGACCCACAAAAAGGCTGCTGTTGTGACTGACTGCGAAGTGCCATCTCCTTGATAAGATGGTAGAGAAGGAGAAACATCCCTTTAAACTGAAGGAGTGGTGGCAATGACATTTTGTTGTGATGTGTGTGCTTGACTGAGGCGTCATTATTTGTGCTTAGTGGTAACAGGGAGAAGCTGTAGTATTGACAGTTCTGCCGTGGAGTTGATGAGCTTGGGAATTTAATTCCCAACACTTCCTTTCTTGCTTATTTGTTAGAAGTCCAAAATATTTCACCCAGCTATCCACTTCATCACTTCTGTTCATTTTGGTAGGCATGTAGCTTTTATATTGGGAATAGGCAAATCCTTACTTTTGTTTAAAAGATGACTGACTGCTTGTGTTCCCCTGCCTTGACACTAAGAATTAAGTTGACAGTTGCTTTGTTTTCTAGTGAGTGGAGCAGATCTAGGCTGTTAGGTGTGTATCTTGAGTGGCTCTCCATGTGATCAGTAATGGTTCTTAATTCTGGTATTGAATTTCATAGTCTCAGTGAACTAATTATGTGTTTTGTTCAATATTTTGTGGGCATTTTTCCTACAGTTGAATTTTAAAAAAGAATCTCAAAATTATCAGTCTGTTTCTGGAGGTAGTTGAGAATTCATATGCTAAACTGTCAGCTTTATAGGACCCTGCTCATCGTCATTTTGTAGAATTGAGGACAGAAAATTTTTAAGCAGAGCATGTTAAGTTTCAGGACAAAACTTTCTGTAATGTTGCATTTAGAGAAGGATAAAATTGGTAAGAGATGAATCCCCCCTTGCTTTCCAGCTGGTCCTCAGAGACTAGAGGGACTAGGGATGGCTAGACTTAGCTCTTAATAGTTATGCCAGTTGCGGGTACTACAGGGCTGATACCAGATACCCAAACAGCTTGTCTGCTGTAGGCCCAGCCACATGCACAGGAAGCAATGGGGAACAAATAGCACAGTTTATTTACATGCAGCATGCACAGATTCTTTAGGTTGCCAGTGATAAACCCACAACCACAGAATGGCTCTATAGCTCCAATCTATGATTGCAATCACACACTCAGTCTCCTGGAGAAGCCCTCAGAGTAGCTAAGGTCACAAATCCCACCCAAAAGGTGTTTCTTCTAGGGGGGATGGTGGGAGAGTGAGGGAGGGCAAACCCGTTGATCTGTCCTGGCCCTTTGGTGTCGAGATATCAGTCCTCTCCAAATGAGATACAAAATTTAGGCAATACCTGTACCTCATTATCTACAATTGTGCAGAGCGAGTGGGTGTGACTTCAGTCAGGTCATTGTGCCTAGTGGCCAACTAGTTGTTTCTTTATCAGTTGCACAAGACATTTCTTGGGGTTTTTTTGGTGGTCAGCAGTGTTGCAGGTCAGAAAGGGAAGAATGGAGTGGTGGGCCTCTGCCTTAACCCTTCCATTCTGCCCAGTGCCATNATTGGTAAGAGATGAATCCCCCCTTGCTTTCCAGCTGGTCCTCAGAGACTAGAGGGACTAGGGATGGCTAGACTTAGCTCTTAATAGTTATGCCAGTTGCGGGTACTACAGGGCTGATACCAGATACCCAAACAGCTTGTCTGCTGTAGGCCCAGCCACATGCACAGGAAGCAATGGGGAACAAATAGCACAGTTTATTTACATGCAGCATGCACAGATTCTTTAGGTTGCCAGTGATAAACCCACAACCACAGAATGGCTCTATAGCTCCAATCTATGATTGCAATCACACACTCAGTCTCCTGGAGAAGCCCTCAGAGTAGCTAAGGTCACAAATCCCACCCAAAAGGTGTTTCTTCTAGGGGGGATGGTGGGAGAGTGAGGGAGGGCAAACCCGTTGATCTGTCCTGGCCCTTTGGTGTCGAGATATCAGTCCTCTCCAAATGAGATACAAAATTTAGGCAATACCTGTACCTCATTATCTACAATTGTGCAGAGCGAGTGGATGTGACTTCAGTCAGGTCATTGTGCCTAGTGGCCAACTAGTTGTTTCTTTATCAGTTGCACAAGACATTTCTTGGGGTTTTTTTGGTGGTCAGCAGTGTTGCAGGTCAGAAAGGGAAGAATGGAGTGGTGGGCCTCTGCCTTAACCCTTCCATTCTGCCCAGTGCCATGGCAACATAGACCACCAGGTTTACACCCAGCCATACAGTTCCCCTATTCCCTGTGTATTGCCATGTCAAAGGCAGTGCTCAACTCTCAAGGAAGATCTCTTGGTATTAAACCCTGATTCTGTGGATGGCTTAAAGTTATTTGTCAGTACATTGTGTTTCACATCCCTAAATGTGTTTTATGTTTGACAGACAGATTAAAGATTAGTAANGCCCAGCCACATGCACAGGAAGCAATGGGGAACAAATAGCACAGTTTATTTACATGCAGCATGCACAGATTCTTTAGGTTGCCAGTGATAAACCCACAACCACAGAATGGCTCTATAGCTCCAATCTATGATTGCAATCACACACTCAGTCTCCTGGAGAAGCCCTCAGAGTAGCTAAGGTCACAAATCCCACCCAAAAGGTGTTTCTTCTAGGGGGGATGGTGGGAGAGTGAGGGAGGGCAAACCCGTTGATCTGTCCTGGCCCTTTGGTGTCGAGATATCAGTCCTCTCCAAATGAGATACAAAATTTAGGCAATACCTGTACCTCATTATCTACAATTGTGCAGAGCGAGTGGGTGTGACTTCAGTCAGGTCATTGTGCCTAGTGGCCAACTAGTTGTTTCTTTATCAGTTGCACAAGACATTTCTTGGGGTTTTTTTGGTGGTCAGCAGTGTTGCAGGTCAGAAAGGGAAGAATGGAGTGGTGGGCCTCTGCCTTAACCCTTCCATTCTGCCCAGTGCCATGGCAACATAGACCACCAGGTTTACACCCAGCCATACAGTTCCCCTATTCCCTGTGTATTGCCATGTCAAAGGCAGTGCTCAACTCTCAAGGAAGATCTCTTGGTATTAAACCCTGATTCTGTGGATGGCTTAAAGTTATTTGTCAGTACATTGTGTTTCACATCCCTAAATGTGTTTTATGTTTGACAGACAGATTAAAGATTAGTAATGGCATGCACTGTGTAGAGTATTAGACATTCTGGATTTATTTTGGGTGAAAAAAGCATTACTTTTTGTCAGAGTTTTATGGTGAGATCTTTTCAGGCTATTACAGTTGCTACATACAACAAAGTNAAATCCCACCCAAAAGGTGTTTCTTCTAGGGGGGATGGTGGGAGAGTGAGGGAGGGCAAACCCGTTGATCTGTCCTGGCCCTTTGGTGTCGAGATATCAGTCCTCTCCAAATGAGATACAAAATTTAGGCAATACCTGTACCTCATTATCTACAATTGTGCTCAATGAAGAAAATACTTATAGAAATGGTAACCTAAGGGAACTGGTAAAAGCAAATTGTTTGATATGTTCTTTAATAGTATGCCATAGTCCTGTGCCATAGGGAGGGCAGACAGGATGACTTGAGATCTTCTGCATTTCTGAGCGAGTGGGTGTGACTTCAGTCAGGTCATTGTGCCTAGTGGCCAACTAGTTGTTTCTTTATCAGTTGCACAAGACATTTCTTGGGGTTTTTTTGGTGGTCAGCAGTGTTGCAGGTCAGAAAGGGAAGAATGGAGTGGTGGGCCTCTGCCTTAACCCTTCCATTCTGCCCAGTGCCATGGCAACATAGACCACCAGGTTTACACCCAGCCATACAGTTCCCCTATTCCCTGTGTATTGCCATGTCAAAGGCAGTGCTCAACTCTCAAGGAAGATCTCTTGGTATTAAACCCTGATTCTGTGGATGGCTTAAAGTTATTTGTCAGTACATTGTGTTTCACATCCCTAAATGTGTTTTATGTTTGACAGACAGATTAAAGATTAGTAATGGCATGCACTGTGTAGAGTATTAGACATTCTGGATTTATTTTGGGTGAAAAAAGCATTACTTTTTGTCAGAGTTTTATGGTGAGATCTTTTCAGGCTATTACAGTTGCTACATACAACAAAGTAAGTATTAGAGGTCAATGAAGAAAATACTTATAGAAATGGTAACCTAAGGGAACTGGTAAAAGCAAATTGTTTGATATGTTCTTTAATAGTATGCCATAGTCCTGTGCCATAGGGAGGGCAGACAGGATGACTTGAGATCTTCTGCATTTCTGCTTTCAGAGGTGGAGTTCTCAGCTATTAGTATTTATTATTTAAGACAGACTGAAGGGCTAAATGTTGATCTTGTTCTTAACTGGGTTGTAAACGGAATGACAATTATGGAGGCATCTTATCCAGAAAGTCAGAGGAGAGGTTGATTGAAATGGACAGTTTTCTGAATGGAATTGAAGAAATTGAAGAAGGTGTGTTTGTGTATGTGTCACTGGCAAAGATAAAACAGTTGTAACTGTGGGAGACCAAAACGTCTGCCTTAAAGTATCCAAGTCTGATCCTGATAGCAGCAAGAAATTTGTGTATTTTTTACTTTTGTTTTTTTTTCCCCGTGATGCCTGTTGGATTAATTCATTGCTGTGATAGACTATGAAGGACTTTTCTTTGCCACTTTTCTTAATTCTCCTCAAAGTAATGTACAGATGCCCAGAAAACAACCACAGTCAGCAGCTGTTGTTACAGGATGTTGAAACTATTTTGTCTGAGGCATTTATTTATTTTAATTATTGCCAGCTTTAGGACTTCTTAGTTTTTGCTGTCAAGAGAACTTGTTCCTTTTTACATGGAGAAGCTTGCAACAGTTGTTTTTTACACATAAGGTTTGGATACCTTTTTTAAAAACTTTGACCTATGTCTCTACATTTACCTTTTCCAAAGCATTGATGAGCGCTTTCACACACTGCCTTGGAAGCCTTGCTGTGTCTTACTGTCTCCATACACTGAATTGCCTTTCCTTCAAAGAATGAATTATGCTTTTTTTTTTTTTTTAATTTATTTCTTCATTCAGTCAGGTCCTATGAATTCTCAAATGTGGCCAGGCAGGAAAGTTTCCTCTGGCGAACAAATCTTATCCCAATCGTTAACTACAGAGTATGACATTACTTGGGGGTTGCAGATGTATTATAAATTTTGAGTTCTTTTGATGAGCCTGCACTGATACTTTCCAATCAAGCCTGACACTCTCACCTAGAATCTTCTAGTCTTAAAAGCCTGTCAAAGCACCTGTGACTTCCCAGTGAAAGTGGGCATAGGGACAACCTGTAACAGGTGCCCATCATGTAATTTTGGATTAGATACTCCCAGCATAGAATAGATGCTCCATCCATTGTTGTTCTTATGCATGGCTCTTGGGAGAAAATGCTGAAAGGTGCTACTGTACTGAGTTATAACTGCCCACAAAGGTTTCTTTTCCTACACTGCTGAGAACTAGAATCATCCTGCAGTACCAGCAGTTACTGGGAGCAGCATTCTCTGGAAGAAATGTTCTTCTGGCTCTCTGAGTGCTGAGGAAGGAGTTAGTGTAGTCAGTACCTGGACAGTTGCCTATTTGACAGTCTATGGGTTATTCATGCTTGAAGGCTTATTTAATTCTCTTTCTTTGGAAAAGCAACATACAGCTAGCTAATCCATCACTATCTTTTAATTAACACTTTTGTGTTAATGGAGTGTTATTGTGGAAAAATGTGCTCTGGTGGAGCACAGTTTTGTTTAAATGGATGTGTTTTGTTTTCTTGTGCAGTTGAGGCTTGTGTTTAATCACAAAATTATTTGCAGATGCTGTTAGTTCATCATAGGTGTGAGAAACCACAATACACAGTGTTCAGATATGTGCATGTCCTATTGAAGCACAAGTACTGTAGATCTTTTTAAAATTTAGCTGATGCCCTGGGTTAAACTTGGGTTTGGAGGAAGGCTTTAATATCAGGGACTTACTGTGAGAAACCAAGAGGCAAGATGATAATGACTTTGGAAACTCCAATAAGTTGATACTGTGCTGAGATTTATTAATCCACCTCACAGTAATACGTGAGCATCTTTCTGACAAGGGGATTATTGATGGGTCTGTTCTAATCACCATTGGCTTCAAGGTTTATGGTTAGTTCTCCCTTGTCTTTTGTGATAAGCCAGAGGGATAGCCTGCAGATTGATATTAACAGTTCTTCATTAAAAGCTCTAATTTAGTTACTTTTTATGTTATTTTGAAGCATGATGAACTTTAAAAGTTGAATGTTTTAAAAGATTGGTATTAACAGTTCTTCATTAAAATCTCTAAGTTAGTTACTTTTTATGTTATTTTGAAGCATGATGAACTTTAAAAGTTGAATGTTTTAAAAGATTGGTATTAACAGTTCTTCATTAAAATCTCTAAGTTAGTTACTTTTTATGTTATTTTGAAGCATGATGAACTTTAAAAATTTTATGTTTTTTAAAAAAGTATAGAAATATTTGTATTATGTGAGTAAGTTTTCATTATTTACAGAAATATCTGTTTTCCTTCCACAGCTATTTCAACATTGGAGAAACAAAGAAAAAACCTGCTGAAGTCAATAATGAGGTAGGATGTCTGAAATATTCGTGAAGTTAGCCTGCACTTAATGTTAGTGGCAAGCCTGCATTTATTTTCATTTTTTAAAGTAGATACTGATTTAGTTTAATAATAATAAAATTAGTTATCATTTGGAACGTACTATTTGAGCGATCATTACTCTGGCTGCTCTGATCATGATGTGCTGAAAGTCTTCTGCTTAGCTTTCTGAGTTGTCACATCCAGTCAATAACTTTCAGGCAAAAGAAAAATCTCCTAGTGTTGGAGATATTTGTTTTGGTCATAAATCTAAAGGAGATTTATTTCAGGCAGAAAAATATGGTGAAAGTGAAAATTTTAGGAGTTTTAGATCAGCAAATTTTCCTAAACCTTGATATTTTCTCTGGAGAAGGGAGATTTGAAAAAGTCACACTTAGTTGAAATGCTTTTTCCAATTATTGCCAGTGTCGGTTGTAAACTTCTAATTAGTTCTAGTCTATAGTTCTCCAGAGCTGGCTTGTCATAGAGCAAGTTTTGGAAGCGCACTGATGCTGGCCTGGTGGTGATGACAGTTTTTCTGTACCTGAATAGTGCCATATATCAAAGATCTAAAAGCTCTAAGAAGGTGATACATAAAGGGTTTGAGAAATTAATGTTCAGTGATTAAAACTGGTGTCATCATGCTTAGATACAAGAGTATCAGCTCTGGTTGTATGAAGCACATTTAATTTAGATTTCCTAGCTGATGAGAGAAATACTCATCACAGTGCAGGTTTTTCTCCAGTAAAGCAATTACAAATATTTATTTAAGTTCTTGTTATTGAGGAGGGAGGGAGAAGGAAGAAAACTTCATACAGCAGCTGTGCATTGTATATTTGTATGCAGCTGTAGATTTTCTTTCTTGTTAAGCTGTCAGTTGTTTGACATTTGCTTTTGGGAGTGCTTCAACATATTTCTTCAAAGACAACATTTCTATTACTTTAAACCTGCATATACCTAGAACATGTGTGTCAAACTAGAATTAAACAAGAAAGAAATAACATTTAAGATACAGTGTAAATATGGAGACTTTCAGAAAGAGGTGCCCCATCAGTAGCATCAGCATCCTAAAGCAGAGCAAGACAGGAAAGGTTGGATTTCTACTTATTTTTTTTCTGGTGTAAAAACTGCTCATAGCAGTTTCATTTTGATGGTGTTTTTTTGTTTTTTTTTTTCTAAATAGTTGAAGTTTGACTAATAATAATGCTCTTAAAATCATGCAAAGTAACTCTAGTTTTAGTCTGTGAAGCTTAACCATCAATCAGCTTAACCAACACCAGGCTGGTGTGCCATACAGCTCATTTTCACAGTGCTGCAAATTCACTTGACTAAGGATGTGCATCATGGTCAGAAGGGTGAGCTGCAGGTTACAAAGAGGAGAATAAAAAGATCAAATCAGAGAAACTGCCTGTATGAACAAATTTATATCTGGCTCAAGCATTCTACTGACATGACAATACTCTTTCCCTTCTGTTTTGCTGTTTATCCCAGCAAATAAGTTATGACAGATCTCTTGCACTGTAAAGTTGTGGTAGTTATTCTTCATGGAAGGCTGAAAAGGTTTCCCAGAAAAGGTCTGATTTTTCAAATGGGCTGTGCAATGTGTTAATCCCCTAAAAGTATCACATCCCATCTTAGTTTAGTTTTTAGGGAGTGAGCAGGTGCATAGAGCAAGTTCAAATTTCTACTTTCTTCCTCTTTCAACCAGGGTTGAGCAGGGTTGACCCTTAACCAGCAGTTAAGGGTCAAAGAAGACACTTGTCCCAGAAGCGTGGGAAAAATGCGTGTCAGTCTCAGCAGATGCCCACCAGACTCTTGGCTGTTTTAAATCCTCTGGCAGAGACCTCACACTGTAATGATACATCTCAAAACATTTTTGCATTTATGTTACTGGTAGGTGAAGGACCCAGGCTAAAGCTTTGATGCAAACAGTTCCTTAGATGTCTTTCCATCCATCGCTTCTTTTGACACCTGAGCTTGTTTTGCAAGAGAGATCCTTTCTGTACTCAAGGTGATCTGCAAGTGCAAATACACTTTAAATTATGTTAGTGAGGAATCTTACAATCTTTTGAGGAAGTATTGGCCAACAGTTACCATTTGTTAATGATAAGCTTAATTGTTTGTAAAAGTTACTGAATATTATTCTCCAATTTTAATGTGCAAAGTATGGACATTTATATTTTTCTAGGCACCATCCCTGATCTAGGCAGCCTCTCTTTGTGCACTTTGAAAGATGAATTTTCCTTGTCATCTGGGCTAGGCAAACTGCCAAAGAATTAACTGAACTTTTGTATTTGCAAATCCTGTAAGCAACTAAATGTTTTAAATTGTCTTTCTTTCTCAAAAGTGTGTTCATCTGAAACCTCCTTTTAACTTCTTAATGACAGTTTTTTGAACGCATCAAAGTAAAGGGACTTTGCAGTGTTCTGTTGTAAAAACAAAAAAAATTACAGGCACCTAAGATAAATTGATACATTATGATACTGAAGAAGCAGTCTTTTGCAACTGAAAGAAAAAATGAAGGTTATAGTGTCTGTATGAAACAGCATCCATTATCAAAAGTTCCTAGTAGGCCTGCATTAAGCTGCTATACTGACCACATAGATGGATTTGCTTGATAGCAAGACAGATTTTCTTAGGTAGTGAAAACATTGAGGTTTTTTGTTGGGATTTTACTCATTCGTTTGGACTTCTAGGACAAGGTAATTGTATGACACAAGTGTTTTTTGGGCTGCTCAAGATTCATTGCCATTTCTGTTTGATTCTTTTACTGACTTAGATTCTAGAAAATCCTTTATAGAACCATTTAACAAAACTCTGCTTAATGTTCTTACTCTACATAACACACATTTAAGAGGTAGTTCTGTACTTTGAGTGGTGGGTTCATTCCAGAGTGCTGTCATTTAGCATTACAAGTGGCTGTGTATGGCTCTTGGACTGACAGATTCAGTGGTGCTTGTAAGGGGCCCTCGTGTGAGGAGTGCCCACCTCTAACTAGGTCCTGTACTATCTTTACAGCCCCAGGTTCTTTCCATGTTCAGCCTAAATACCCTTCTGCAGTTCTGTTACTTCACATGTAGTAGTTGTGTTCTGGTCATGTTTTTCCAGTGATTTATCACTATTTTTGGACTGTTTTGCATAAATGTATTTTATTGTACCATAATTCTTATTTCAACTGCTTCATCTTTTATCAGGCGGTTTAGATGTGGTCATGTTTGGAGGAATATTTGTAGAATGTAATAATAAATACTTTTACTGATGGTTCTCCATAAGGTTAGTAAAGGTTCCTCAAAGCTTTCATACAAATATGACCTGAATATTTGTATCTTCATGCCATCCCAGAACATATTTCACTAGTGAAAACGCTCAAGATTCACAAGGATTTGAATGAGTGTTTGCATATTTTGAAACTTTTTCTGATCCAGTGCCCATCAGTCCTCACATTGATCACACCCTGGATGACACAGGTGTGTTCTAGGACATGGACTACGGTGGTTTGCGTGTTAGGGAACTTCACGATGTATTGGTTCCTGTAATGAATCATAGAATCATAGAATGGTAAGGTTGGAAAGGACCTCAAGGATCATCTAGTTCCAACCCCCTGCCATAGGCAGGGACACCTCCCACTAGTACAGGTCACTCAAGGCTTCGTCCAGCCTGGGCTTGAACACCTCCAGGGAGGGAGCAGCCACAACCTCCCTGGGCAACCTGTTCCAGTGCCTCACCACCCTCACTGTAAAGAACTTCCTCCTAACATCCAGTCTAAATCTCCCCTCTGCCAGTTTAAACCCATTGCCCCTTGTCCTGTCATTATAAGACCTTGTAAATAGTCCCTCCCCAGCCTTCCTGTAGGCCCCCTTCAGATACTGGAAATTTCACAGATTACTTTGGTATCTTTATGCTAGATGTACCTTGTCCTTTAGATACTTGTATTTTTTTCCCCAAGTACATTCTCAAGAAAAATGCCAGTATTTTTAAAATTCCAATATAACTATTGTTAATTTCAAACCTAGCATTTATCATATCTGATAAATAATGGGCATGTCTAATGTCTATAATCATAAGAAAAAACATGTCAGTGACTATTGATTCACTGTAACTTTTAACCATCAATTAGAAATGATTCACTGATACTTTATCTCATAGTTTTGAGGGCAGGAAAGTGCCTGAATACTAAAAATATTTAATATAATTCAGAATAATTAGAATTATTAGAAATTATGGAAGCACCTGCAAATTGCAAGCAACTTATGTTGAAACAATCTATCTTCACAGGATATTCCTTCCTAATTCTTCCTTTGGAATTAGAAAGAAACAAACACAATTTGTGCTACCCAGGTTTACTGTTCACAAAATACTTGTACATCTGGGAGTTAATTGTGTATATAGGTCCCTTCATATTTCTATGACAACAGGAAAAACTAAACTCTCTTTCTACTCCATATCTCACCAGTTGTATTGCTTCTCCTGCTGGTGTCAGACTGAGAGTGATGGTTTGGGAGTTCCCCACCACTCCCACACTTTNGATGATAAATTAATTAGGAATTTTACTGTAGATGTAGTTCAGGGAGTAAGACTGTCAAAATGAAAAGATTTTTAAAAATGTGATACACATTTTTCATCTCCTGAGCAGTTTCTTTAGTAGATAAATTGTATGTGTCATTGTATATGTCATACTCTTCCTGAGTGTTCATGATCTAATACCAGGAGGAATCAGAGAAGGACTGCCCAGACATCCAGTTAAAATGCAAGCTGTTCCTCGCTTCTAATTGAGTATGTGAATTAATAAAATTTCTTTTCTATGGTTCTGTATACCTAAATTAGACAGTTTTGAGTATTTTAATTAGCATCTTCCTTATAGATGGATTTAGTGGATTTGGAAGCAGCATAAAGACTTTTAGAGGCTTTGGTTCATGCCACTGGAGGATTTTGTTATCTGTATTTAGACCAATATGAAACTTGAAAGTCAGTCCTGTCCTTGATTAACATGTCTACCTTATTGTGTAGGGTAGCTGCTCTTTCTGGTCTGTCAGGAGGTTGGAAGAGATGCCAGTGCTGAAACTTTTAACAGGGCATATTAGTCTCATTGAAGACTTGTTGCTGCATACCAAATTGAATTACAGGAAAAATCAACTTTTACCTTTGATTACAAATGATGAAAAGGAAAAAAAAAAAAAAGACTTTTAAGGCATTTCTTCTGTTCTTCAGCTGTCACTGCTCATAGGTTCAGGCCATTCTAAGGAGTCATAAAGGCCAGAGTCTTCCTTTAGTTTAAATGAATGTAAAGAATTTAGGGAAAATGTACAAATCATGAAAGGCAAAAATGGTCAGAATTGTCAGTATTATGTCAGTGACAGAAATGAGTATCAGGATCTATTTTGCTCAAATAAAATTTGTGTTATTGATGCCATCATTGTGTGTGCTGTAAGCAGTGTAGTGATAGCATCATGCAACTCAAAGGAAAAATAAGAGCTGTTCTGGGGATCCAGAAGCAAAGGAAATGCGATTTGTTTTGAAGCCCTGAACAATCTGAGTGCCTGGGCAGATGAGGCCATGCCATTGCCTGATTTATCTCAGCAGAAGATATGGCCCTTAATTCAATGCTCCAAAACTATGACAGTTCCCAGATTAAACGTTTTTCTTTCTAGTGCTTAGATGGGTTGAGCCTTACTCCTAGATGCACAGGAGATATGAACTTCATTTCACTTACCATGGCTGAAAGGGAGGGTGATTTCCCCTGGAGGTGAGTGTAGTGACTATAAACACTTTGGAAATTTTGTAGGAGCTTTCCTGTCTAGAAGGCTCCCTAAATTAATATGTGACTGGCATAGTTAATTTCTGACTCACTGGTGCTTTATGTGCCCTGAGAAATTTGTGTACTGCTGTGGTGTTGTGACCTATTTCCATTCAGTTAATAGCTGTTTGAATGGTGCTTTGTGTCTACACCGGTAGGAAGGCTACTGGGCTCTTGCTCAAGGCTGGTTTGTACTATCCAGTGTACCATCTAGCAATGCAAAGTAACCAGGAAAACACAGATTATCCAGGATAATTACTGTGTATGATAACTGAACTGGTTTTGTGCTGACCAAACACCTCAGTGAGTTTGATTCTGCATATTTCATTGAAGTGTATAAAAATGCCCATTAAAAAAGTCATGTTTCTGTGGAATAGGTGAGATAAGATGTTTCCTGTGCTGTAGTAGCTTTAGAAAGCTTATCACTCTGATTTGCTTTTGACCACTGAACCTTGAACATTCCTTTCTTTCACATCACAGGATGGTGATGGTGTGTATAAATGAAGTTTTGGTTCTTTTGACCCCAGTTCTACCCTAAGGGGAAGCAAATATTTGTTCTCAATTTTCCTGGGCACATTGATTAACAAACAGGCCATTGTAACAAACTGGCAAAGCCATGGCTCATTGCATGAGCTGATATATTTGGAATGTGACATGGTGTTGAAATATTTAAAACTTCAAAAGGTTAGTTATAAAGTAACATAAGTAATGAATGAGATGTTCACAGCATCTGAGGCAATGTTAATACAACAATAAGCAAGGCCAGCTCTTAAGCCTGTATAAATTAAACCCAGAACATCTGTTTCAGGGAGGTTACATTTTTTGACTGTTCTGCTGCCATCCAGTATGGCTTTGTGTGCAGTTGCCCCCTTTGATGGGGGAAACTTCTGGTAAGAAAAGGTGATAAATCAGATAGTCCTACTATTTCTTAGCTAGGATCACTAGCTTGTGGCTTCATGGCAGCCTGTGAAAGTGCTGCCAGACCTTTGTATTTAGCTCGTCTCTTAGTATTTAATATATGTTGGAAGGAAAAGAAAAGCTAAGAACGACACCTTTCTATTTGAAACTATTCTCAAGTGCATAAAACTCACCTTTTTAGAAACTAAATATGCAGTATGTTCAGAGGGCAATTAAAATGCTGTTTAATGAGCTACATATTTTTCTGATATGCAAGGTTTGATTCTCTCAAGTGTCACACTCCTCTTGCAAGACCCGAGTAGGTGGCAGGAAGTTGCATATTTTTCCAGGTCTGTACCATGTTCCAGTCTATATTCAAAGAAGTGTGAATTTAGAATGTAGCATTTTTAGAAGAAAAATCTTTATGATGTCCCTCAGGAGTCAGTACTGGGACCAGTGCTGTTTAACATCTTTGTCAGTGACATGGACAGAGGAATGGAGTGCACCCTCAGCAAGTTTGCAGATGACACCAAGCTGTGTGGCACAGTCGACTTGCTAGAAGGCAGGGATGCCATCCAGAGGGACCTGGACAGGCTGGAGAGGTGGGCCCAAGCCAACCTCATGAAATTCAACAAGGCCAAGTGTAAGGTCCTGCACCTGGGTAGGCACAATCCCAAGCACAAATCCAGGCTGAGTGGTGAATGGCTGAGAGCAGCCCTGAGGAAAAGGACCTGGGGGTCCGGGGGGATGAAAAGCTCAACATGAGCCTGCAGTGTGCGCATGCAGCCCAGACAGCNAGGGGGTTGGAACTAGATGATCCTTGAGGTCCCTTCCAACCTTACCATTCTATGATTCTATGATTCTATGCCTGGTGATCAACAAATAGATTCACACCAACCAAAAGAAATACACATTTTTTTCCTAGATTTACATTTTAGGGATTATGTTTTTTACCTTCTACTGATTAATACTTTTCTGAATAAAGAAGTGAAAAATATTCTTTTTATCTGTGTATTTCAAACCAATGTGTGGGTTGTTCAGAGTCCCTACATCAACAGCCATTCTCAGTGATGCTCTCCCTGTAATACCAAATACGTAACATTCTCCTCCCAATTTAAAACTTCTTTGAATTACAAGCACCGCTTGAGCAAGCCCATCTGTTGTGTTCTAACAAACAACATGGTTTTAGCTGATCTTCAGCCTTTCAGGTGGTCAGCTGAACAGAAACATAAGAGAAAATTTTGTAGGAAAAAGTGTATTAAATTGTTGTATACATAGACACCCATTATGTATGTATACACCTGTGGTAGTGCACGCACTGATTCAAAGTGACTTGCAAAACTATCTTTCATATGTGTACATGATAGTATACTTGAGGTAATGGTTTGGCTACTGATCATTTTGGTATTTTTCTTTGCCAGCAGTCAATAGTGGAAGATGTAAGTACCTAAAGTAGGTTATCTGATACATTGCCTATATTTGCTGAGTGTTTTGTTCCTGTTCGCTACATTTTGTGTATATTTAGCATATTTTTTATGAGAAAAATGTGTAAAATGTTATAAAGCAATGTGAGCGTGTGAATTTTTTTCCCCATGTTTCAGTTAGATGCTGATCTGCATCCTGGCTTTATATTTTCAAAGGGATGTTAGGAGGCACACAGCTACAGCTACCATTCAGCAGCTTGAGTTCAACCACAGTGAATTATGACCCAAGATGAAAGCTGGGCACTGAGAGACTGTGTAGAATGTATTCTGAAATTCTAGTGTTTATCAAGATCTCTAACCCCGCAGATTGATCCCCACTCCCAGAACTTTGCCTCTGTTGAGTTTAGCTACTTTGTTTTTCCCAAACTGTGCAGGGTGCTTTACAAAATTGTGTCACAGGTGTTAGCCCCTCTCTGAAGCAGAAAGATCTATGCTGCTGGTGGTGCAAGAGGCACTGTGGAAAGTAACAAATTCTTTTGTAGAATTTGTATGCTGTCATTTAATAGATCAGAATCTCATCACAAATGATGGAATATTTGCAGCATTTTTCAGCAGGATATGGCAGCTGCCCTTGAATGGGTCTTATCAAACAAACTGGAAGCGTATGACATTTAAAGATAAAATCATAACGGGGTCAGATGGTTGCTTAATGTAACTCTGCTTACAATTGCTGACGTACAAATCGTGATTTACAGTAGCTGAGAATGTGGCTGGTGGGTGAAGTTAAAAGAAATTAAAGGGTTTAGGGGGCTGGCAATGCTGCTCTCTCAATGTAAGCAGAAATTTTCACCCAAGACCGCATCGTTGTTAATATGTAACTCTGCAGTGCCAGAGGGGTCAGGCTATTCCAGACACTGCAATGCTGTAGCACCTACTACAAACAAAGTAAGAGCAGAGCTATGTATTTGTTAATTAAGTCCTGGTTCAGGTCTTCTGCTAGGGTGGTTTGGCATAACTCCATATACTTCAAAGGGAGTAGACTGATTTGCAGTGGCTAAGCACTTGGTCTTTTATTAATGTATATTTCTGTGTATTGAAATTATGTGGCTTGCTTTTCTTAATCATAAATAGTTTGATGTTGCTCAGGCAGAAGTTATTCTAAATGGTGGTAACTTGAAGACTATGAAAAAAAAACAGGTTAATTCTAAGAATAGTATAAAGGTGAAGTATTTTGCTTTTGTTTTGTTTTGTTTTTTTATAATCACAATTCAGCATAGATCTAGCCAAAGTCTTTTTAAAAAATGTGGTTGCAGAGCAGGCCGAGATTGCTTGTACTGAGTTTTCACACTTGTACTTGGAGAGCTTGGTGTACTGTGCAGTAGACAGAATATACACTGGGCATCTGTAAGAATTATCTCTTGTGTAATGTGAAATACTATATTACACTGTATTGTAGTTGCTTGCATGTCTGCATGCTTGCCAGCTTAAAAATTAAAGCTATTGTACACAGCTCATTTGCAGCACCCCTCTGTTGACACATCCCTCTGAAGTTCTTTTTCCCCTCTTTTTGTTCTTTTGTTTTGTTTATTTGATTAATTTTCTTGTAATTTATGTATTTATTTTCTCCTTTCCTCCTTTCCTGTCTTATTTGCAGCATCAATGGAACTCTGTGTCCTGGATGAAGATGAAGAGTTTATATTTCTTTTGGCCTCTAAAGCAGATCAGGTGTAAAACAAGCCTTCAGGAGGCAAACAGTCCCAAAAATGTTAGTTATCTCTTCTCTTCCAGACAAAAACCCAACAACCTAAACATCTGCCTAAGGGCATGCATGTGGACCCCATGAAAAGATGCACTAGGCTTGCCATTGCTGTTCACCTCAGGTGTGAGAAAAGACTACTCAGACAGTTCTGTGCCACTGTGGTCCAGCATCTGCTTAATTTAGTCTGGGCTACTCTGTTCCAGGTTCCCAGAAATGGAGACTTTGTGTATGCACTGTGCTAAACACTTGTGAGTGTTTTAATAGTATCATAGCCACCTTGGTGTTTCCATGCACTGCTTTATGTGGTGTTACATTAGCAAATGTAACATTGCACTAAGATATTCTTTCCATATTTTTAATATAGGAAATGCATTTGATTTAGATTCACTTAGCAAAACAACTCAAGATTGCATTTTGTTCTCATTTAGGCCTTACTTAGGTAGAAAAGACAAATATTAAGTCTCTGCCCAAGCTGGTCCCATGTTAGATTCTCCTGCAATTTGCTTGTGTAAGAGCAAGGCAGACTTGTTAGGCCACAAAAAGCTGCCAGAAATACTAATGACTCTTTAAGAGAGTAACCCAAGATTTGCAAGCTGATACCATGGTATCTATTATTGGCAGAAATTCAATCCTTTGAATAATAAATGAGCTCTTTACATATGTCACGTTGCTTGTTTTCTCAGGGGAGGCAGTGACTGGGCTGCATGCAATAACAAGATGCCTTCTGAGAAACCTACAACAAAATTAATGGTTTTAGCAGGTTGCAAGATCAACTAAATAATTTGGCACACCTGGGACTGTCCTAAAGGGCTCCTTTCCTTTATGCTTAGTAAATGCTTACTATTTTCAGTAAAGTGTGGATCATTAAAACCTCAGCGCAGACCGGATCAGAGAACTTAGTCTGATGGACTATTTGGAGTGTGTGAGAGCTTGAGCAGGGATATCAACAGCATAAGTGAGCATCAGGAGTGGTTGAGGAATCTGAAAAAGTGATACAAAATCATAGAATCATTTCGGTTGGAAAAGATCTTCAAGATCAGTGAGTCCAACCATTATCTAACTCTATGTAGTCTGGTGCTAAACTATGTCCCTTAGCAGCACATCTCTCTATCTTTTACATGTCTGCAGGGATGGAGATTCAAACATCCTGGGAAGCCTGTTCTAGTGTTTGATAAACTTTCAGTGAGGAATTTTCTTCTAATATCCAACCTAACCTCCCCTGGCACAATTTCAGGCAATTTCGTTTCATGCTATCACTTGTTATTAGGGAGAAGAGACCAATACCCTCCTCACTACAACCACATTTCAGGTAGTTGTAGAGAGAAGTTAAGGTCTTCCTTCAGCCTCCTCTTCTCCATGACCCCAATTCCCTCAGCTGCTCCTCACAAGACCTCTTTTCCAGACCCTTTATCAGCTTCATTGCCCTCCTTTGGAAGTTATGCTCTGAGAACTATGCTTTACATGAGTAATGGGTTGTGTTGAATCTGTTGCTGATATTCAATCCCATGCTGTCATCATGCCAGCTTCAAAATGAAAGTGGTGGCTGGAGCGAAGTATTAGGAGGCTTGAAGTTCAGATTGTAACATGAGAGGCTTCCTCTTCCAGTTGCTGCTTTTGGGATCCAGGGTTGGGTGTGGTCTCTCCTGCTGGGCTGGCTGCAGCAGAGTGCTGGGATTAGCTCATTGGCTTCTGCTGCTGTTTTCTGCATTTTGCTGTGCTTTTTCTGCAGATAGGCCATGGTAATTGTGCCCTGTATTGTCGCATTTTCCTCATGAAAGCCCTTTATCTCAGCTATTTATCTTAACCTGAAGTTTTTTGTTTCCTTCTCTCATTTCTGTGCTGGAGGGAAGCAGAAACTGTTAACCCATTACAAAATGTGTCTTCAAGAATGACTGAGCTCCTAATTATTTGTCAGTCTCCAAAAATGCCTTTGCCTCATCTAATGAGCTGTGTGATTACAATTTATCCTCTTTTCAAGCCTGATGGACCTCCCAAGACAGTTCCTTCACAGCTGAAACACAGGGCTATGCAGAGGAAGAGAGACATTCCTTGTATTGCCAGAGCTAGTCATTTCATCCAACATTAGCCCTTGGCCATCTTTCAAGGCCAGAAATAAAGATTGGATGACCACCTCTGGCTCTTCCTCATGTTCCCATGATGACCCTGATCCACCCTCATCATTTGCCAGATGAGCTGCTTTCCTTGTGTGTTTTGTTTTCTGTACAGTGGTGACTGATCCTGGCACAGGCTGGTTCTCTGGTACAGCTGCCACAGTGCCTGCTGGCTTATCTGCACATCTGGAGATCTTCTCTTACCCGTGGGTGCAATGAACAGTGATGAGGAGGGTTTGATAAGATTTCTGTCTCTCAGGAACTTCCAGGCCAACAACAGACTTTTCCCAAATACCCATTTGTCAGGATTTTGCGCTTGTTCAGGGGTGAAATGATGGAGGCACTTACTGTCCCAGTCACTTTTCCATATTCTCCCACATGCCTGCCACTTATCCAGTCTTGGGGCAGATCTCCAAGTGGTATTCTTGGGCAAGACCTGTAGTACTCTGCACAAGACCTGGACCATCAGGTCAGGCTGAGATTGGCCAATCAATTATCTGCAATTACATCTAAACCAAGTGGCTAGTGGAATAACCATGTCATAGTATGACAGTATCCAGTACAGCAACACAATAGCTCTAATGCATTCTCCTGAGCTGATAAGCACCACTAGAAAGAGCACATTGAGTACAAGTACATAAGGTTTTATGTAATGTAGCCAGGACTGGAGCCCAGCACATCACTCCCAGCTGCCCCTGGAAAGCAAATGCATCAACATGGCAAGCATTCTACAGAAAAAGGCATACAAAATTCTTTTAACAAGCCTTAATTCAATCTTCTCATCTCACTTCTCAGCTATCTCAGCTGTTTTGTGCCCTGGAGTGTGTACTCTGCTATGGTTTTTATGTTATGTATCTAAATGTCAAGATTGGAGGCAGCCTGGGCTGTGGCAATCATGCACTGGTGAAGTTTGCAGCCCTAAGGGATATGAAACAGCAAAGGAATGTAGTCAGGACTCCGAATTTTGGGAAAGTGAACTTCCAGCTTGGCAAGGAGTTACTCAGTAGGTGACCCCAGGAAACAATCTCAGGGACAGGGGAGCAGAAGATAGCCATCAGACCTTTAAGGACACTGTCCTTAGTGTGCAAGAGCTCTTCATCCCCAGGGATAAGAAATCAGGCAAGGAAGGGAAGAGACTGTCATGGCTGAGTTGGGACCTGGCTGGTGAATATAAAGAGCAAAAAGGAACTGCACAAACAATGGAAGCAGGGACAGGTAACGTGAGAGGAGTATAGGAACACTGCCCAGTTGCATAGGGGTGAAGTCAGGAAGGCCAAGGCATGGCTGGAGCTGAACCTAGCAAAGGACACAAAGAATAACAAGTATGGCTTCTACAGGTACCTCAACTAGCAGAGGAAGGTTAAAGAAAGTGTACCCCCTCTGAGGAGTGAGAATGAAGACAGATGAGGGGAAGGCTGAGGTACTCAATAACTTTTTTTGCCTCAGTATTCACTGGCAGTCTTGCTCCACACCCCTCCCAAGCTGATAGACCACTAGGTGAGGACCATGGGGGTAAAGTCCTTCCAACTGCAAGGGAAGATCAGGTTCAGGACCATCTGAGGAACCTGAACATGCACAAACCTATGGGACCTTATTAGATGCATCCCATAGTTCGGAAGGAATTGTCTAATGTAGTTGCAAAACCACTTTCCATAATATTTGGAAAGTCCTGGCAGTCAGGTGAACTCAGTGATGACGAAAGAAAGGGTAGAAAAAAAGACCCTGGAAATTACTGAGCTGTCAGCCTCACCTCTGTGCCCAGAGAGATGGAACAAATCCTCCAAGGAAGTATACTAAAGCACAGGGAGCATGAGAACGTGAAGACAGCAGCACGGCTTCACCAAGGGCAAGTCCTGCCTCACCAACACAGTGACTTTCTACAATGATGTAACTACAGCAGTGGACAAAGGAAGACCAACAGATGATATCTATCTGAATTTCTGTAAAACCTTTGACACAGTCCCCCACAACATCCTTCTCTCTAAAATGGAGAGAGCTAGATGTGATTGGTGGACTGTTCAGTGGATAAAGAATTGGTCGGGCGATCGCATCCAAAGGGTAGCGGTCCACAGCTTAATGTCCAGATAGAGGTGGGTGACTCACCAGTCATTAGTGTCCTTTGGGAGTCTGTACTCGGGCCAATATCTTTATCAATGATATAGACAGTGAGATTGAGTGCACCCTCATCAGGTTTGCAGATGATACCAATCTGAGTGATGTGGTTAGTAAGAATGAAGGACAGGATGTCATCCAGAGGGACCTGGACAGACTAGAGAATTGGGCTAAGGAGAATCTCGTGGGGTTCAGTAAGGTGAGGTACAAGGTCCTGCACCTAGGTTGGGGCAATCCTTAGTTTTAGTACAGGCTGGGGGATAATAAGATGGAGAGCAGCCCTGCAGAAAAGCACTTGGGGGTACTGATGAATGAGAAACTGGACATGAGCCAACACTGCACACTTGCAGCCCATAAGGCAAATTGCATCCTGGGCTACATCAAAAGAAGCATAGCCAGCAGATCAAGAGAGGTGATTCTGCCTTTCTGCTCTGGTGAGACTGTGCCCAGCTCTGGGGCCCCCAACACATGAAGGACATGGACCTGCTGAAGTGAGTCCAGAGAGGGCCGTGACAGTGATCAGAAACCTATAACACCTCTCCTACAAGAACAGGCTGAGAGAGTTGGGGATGTTCAGCCTGCAGAAAAGAAGACTCTGGGGAGATCTTATAGCTGCATTTCAATATCTGAAGGGGGCCTACAGAAAGGCTGGGGAAGGACTGTTTAGAAGGGATAGGATGAGAGACAATGATATTGTACTGGAGCAGGCTAGATTTAGGTTAGACATAAAGTTCTTTTCAATGAGAGAGATGAAACACTGGAACAGGTTACCCCAGAGATGTAGTTGAGACCCCATCCTTGGAGACGTTCAGAGTCAAACTTGATGTAGCCCTGAGCAACCTGATCTAGTTGGAAAGGTCCCTGCAGGGCATTTGGACAAGATGACCTTCAAGGACCCCTTCCAAGCCAATGCATTCTGTGATTTCATGAAACCTGCAGCTGTGATTATGCTCTCTGGAAGCTGAAGCGGAGTGGAATAAAATGCATGTTTTAAAAACAGGAACTTCCTTCTGCAGATACACTTCTCTCCTTGCTGGTGGTGGTCAAGGCACCACCCCAGTGTGAAGGCTGAGTAATTTCTAGTTCTTTTTGTCCTTGTAGGTCAAGCCAGTTACTCACAGTAGAATCACTGCGTCAGCACGGTTTTGGAAACCACTGCAGGAGCCCTACACTATTTTGTAAGTAGAATTTTCAGTATAATGAACTGCCATTTCAGGGATGGTGGTGTCTTAACTTCAGGTGAGATTTATTTTTAAAACTCTTCCAAATTATTTTACTTTGCTTTATTTCAGCCTGATTGCTAATGGAGACGTTATTAGCCCTGTATTACGCCTCCTTATTCCGAGGAAAACACTGAATCATTGGGATCACATTCTGGAAATGGTTACAGGAAAAGTTACCCTCAGAAGTGGAGCTGTTCACAGGTATCAGAAAGCTGAATATGTGCAAGATGCATTTGATATGTGTAGATATGTTTGTAAAACTCCATAGGTAGATCTAATGGATTGTTCCTGCTTCACTGGAAATTCCACGCTAAGAAAATTGAAGTGCAGCAAAAAGACACAAAATGGAAATATTTTAACTCCAAGTAAGCTTCAGGTTTCATTTCAACTGCTGTTTAAACAAAGAAAATGTCAGTTTGTTCCAACTGTTGTTTGTTGACTAAATACATACTTAGGAAGCATTTACAATAATAATGCAATATATGTAGTATTAAAAATTAAGTTACATGTCAGAGTCCAATGAGCATGGTAAAGCTGGTGAAGGTGTTTGGAATGTGCAGTCATGTTATGTTTTAATTTTGATACTTCTTTAAATTCATTGGGTCAAACAATTTAAAGGAAAAGATTATAGATTCTTTGGAAGATTTGTGCTATGACTAGAATGTACTTTATACTCATCCAGCTCAGCCTCCTAATATGAGCCAAGGCCCAAGCCTGTACTTTGGGGTTTGCAAGTTCCAGTATCTCAGCTAGTATGAGCTGTTTTGGTATCCCAGGAGTAAGAGGTGACCCCTTGGATAAGTAAGTTTCAGTCCCTTAAGGCTTTTGCAATGCAAAATATTATCTCTAAAATAGGATTTCATGGTTGTTTTAGGTTTTAAAGCAAAACGACATACGCCGTTTCCATGAGAAACATTGCAGCTAAGTAGGCTGCCAGGGTATGTGCAGGCAAATTGTTGGCATTCCAACGTTGCCCCATGCAGTGCACAGTACAGGAATATGTTCCTCAGATGGGAAAGGGCCTTTTGTGGAAAATCATTCTTCACAGCTTACGCAATGTCTGAGGCAAAGCTTGCAAAATATTTCTCAAATCAGTGAAGATAAGTTAGTCCTTTGGGTCTTCTGATTAATTCCCAGACATAAAACATTAAGGTAATTATATCTGTTGACTGTTAGCTCTCATCTAATTTTTCCTCTCACCCCTGTGTTTCCCTGCTCCCGTTGTCTGGCTACTTAGCACTTTTACTTGCAGTAGAGTAAACCTACACACGTGATGCAGCTTTCTGGATGTAATCCAGAAGTGAGCAAAGTAACAACCATTTACAACATACTAATTCTTTCTGCTCTCAAGTTGCATGACCATTTAAAAACCTATCACTTTTTTTTCTCATTACTTGATGTTACTCCCTGGTGAAACTGAATAATGTACATGAAAGCATAGATCATTCTGTACATAGCTAAGAATGCTTTTGTGAAGTTGCCTTCATAGCTTAGCTTTAATCCTTTAAGATAACGTACGTATAATTTTGAATTATTGAATGTTTCACTTTTTCTGGTTTGCTATTAACCCATTTTTCATTTTCTTTTCCTTAAAATGTTAGGAATACATACTGAATGCATTAGTAAAGTGATCATTGTTCTTTAATAAGTTACACATTAATTGCTGGGGTTTGCTGAAACTATGTCAGTATTAGGGGAGGTCCTTTAAGACCACTGATGCTGGGAAAATCTATTTTTTCATTAAAGAAGGATAGCTGCAGTTAGGAGAACCTACATTATGTATATGGCAGTTTTTCTTTTCCATGTTATTAGAAGATACCCAAAGCTGGCAGGTCTTACATGTGGCTTAAAAAAAAAAAGGTGATCATTTCTATCAGAATAGAAATGTAAGGAAGAAATATGAATGAGGAGACAAGGAGAAATCTTTTCTGCTTGCCAGTTTGTGCATGGGTTTGGGGTGCAGCATCCTGATGGGCAGGTAACTGGTACATCAGCTATTCAGAATTTGGGGATATTGGTCCCACAGGTTCTGGCTTTGCTGTCTCCTTTGTCAGTTCTGTGTGCTTGCTTTTTTTTTGTCTAGCCCTTCTTGGCTTTGATTCAGGAAGGGAAATGGAAGTCCATTGACATCCCACAGGACAAGCCCTGGGTCATTGCCCAGTGACCAGGTGAAGTGACCACAGGCACATATTTATTGCATAATACTAGCCAGAGAGAACCCAGGTGGTCTGTGAATAATAAATGTATCCAAACCTGTGTGATGGTTGTTAAATCAGTAGTTAGTTATTTACTTGAAGTTCTTTTATTTTTAAATGCAATTTAAATTTCACTTCATCTTCAGTGGCTGATTATGATTGATTTAGTTATTGTGATTACCATTTCTAGAGTGAGAAATACAGCTAGAGATTTTCAGATAATTCATAACATTTCCAGGAGTTATATTAAGCAGAAAACATTTAAACACAAGCAAAATGAAAGATGAGGAGCAAAACTCTACAGTTATGTTTGTATGTGCTTCTGTATACTTAGGGCACCATGCAAAGATATAATCCAGATCTTAAACTTCAGTACACTCATTTACTGTTTTTCCCTCTGAGTTCTCCAAAGCAAAATGTAATCTAGCAAAACACAGGGAGATTAATTCAGAAATAGGCTTCTTGCTGTTTTTCAGATGGCTCATTTTAATTGTTCGTGCGTGACTGATGTTGTCTGTGGTAGTGAAGCATAAATTGCCCTTTGAATTGCTGGTATACCTGTGAAATGTTTGCACTAAAAATTAAATGAGGAGGTACTGCTGAGTTAACATACCTCTTTGCAAGGAATCAGCTGCAATCTCAGCTTTGAGAACTTTAAATTTTTACACTATGAAAACCAAGGTACATGTTGGGAAGCACCTAGAAAATCATATGAGGGGAATATAAGAGACATGACCACACCGAAGCAAGCATATCAAAGGGCTACAAAGATGAAGAAGGGACCTGTTGTGGGAAGGGCTGGGAGATCTGGGACTCTACAGCCTGGGGAAGAGAAGGCTCAGTGGGGCTTTGTTAATGTGCATAAATGCCTGGTATGAATAAGTGAAGAAGTCATCACTAGGCTCTTCTTGGTGGTACTTGGTGGCAGGACCAGAGGCAATGGATACAAGCAAGTAAGTGGAATTCAGTTGAACAGAAGGAAAAATTATTGTAAGGATCATTACACAATGAAGCAGATTGGCTAGAGAGAGGCTGAGGAGTTTCCATATTTGTGGTTATTCATAGTACACCTGGACACAGCACAGGGCAACCTGGCTTCCTTGCTCTTGCTCTGCACTGGGTCGTTGGACTAGGCAGTGTCCAAAGCTTCTGTGCAACCTAAGCTGTTCTATGTTTCCTGGTTCTGTAAGCTGCACCTTTTTTTCCCTGAGTTATCTAACTTCAATGTCAAGGTTTGTTGTATTATTTTTTTGGTTTTCAGACTTTATACTTTAGATGGAAAGCTTCTTCAGAATGGATCAGACTTGGAGAATGGGCAGATTTATGTTGCAGCGGGTAGAGAAAAGTTTAAGAAGTTGCCGTATGGTGATCTGCTCTTTAGCAAATCTACAACAAGAAGGCCACCAGGGTAAGTTCTATAAGTGTATGATATACTTCTCTTGTGTTTGTGTGTGTCTATATGGTTACAAAGTACCATCAGTAAAGTACAAAATGATAATTCCAAGCACAGTGGGTGAATGGATGGATGCAAACATTTATTGACAACTTCTGAGAACATGGAGATGCAAAACAAAAGAATAAGGAAATTCAGAAGACTATTTCACCTCATAAACATGCTGTTGATCATATATCACATAATTAATGTAAGACAAAAGGATTATTCTGAATTATCTTAATTTGTTTGGTTGGTTGTCTTTTTTTTTTTTTTTTTTTTCCTGGGATAAAGATGTGTGCAGCTGAATGGGATTAAGTGCAGTTCAGATCTACTCTTGCTTGGTAGTGTTTTGAGAGATATGTACTCCCTTAAGAATGCTTTATGCTTGGATCTGTGTCCTGTGGGCTAGAATTATCACATAATAGAGTCCTAAACAAGATGTCTGTAAGAGAAAACTTGGTCTTTTGGTATCTCTGGAAAGCACAAAAACTGAGAGCTATTTTATTGAAATGAATTTTTAAAAATGACACCTTTTCTCACTAAGTGGTGTACTTTAGAGAATTTGTCCCATATTCTGAATATGAACTCGGGTATAATTTATATATATGTATATATTTTTTTAGTGAGCACCTGTTGACAATATGAATAACTGGAAAATATTTTGTGAAACAGCATTTGCAGCAGATGAGTTTAAGGATGGTGAAAAGTTGTGTTAATCAATTGTTGTAAACAGTTCTGTTGAAAATGCTTGAAGATTTGATTATAGTAAAGTTCTTTCACATGGTGATTCACTGCATACTGCTCTGCAAATTTTCATTATATAAAATCATAGAATGGTAAGGTTGGAAGGGACCTCAAGGATCATCTAGTTCCAACCCCCTGCCATAGGCAGGGACACCTCCCACTAGCACAGGTCACTCAGGGCCTCATCCATCCTGGCCTTGAACNTTTGTGTTTGGGATTGTAAAATGGATTTGTTTGAATAAATAAATGATTATGTGTTTAAATATAGACTAGGGAACAGAAGTGAGTGATTCTTAGTAAACATGCACACTCAGTAAAACCATTAACTCTGTTGCCATAGCCAACTTGATGTTACCTGACTTGATTATAGATGCATAGCATCAGTCATATTAACAGCATACATGACTCTAAGATATGGCTTATTTCTGCAGTTCCAAAACCTCTGTACTGCCTCCAATTGTGGGATCTCGAAAGTCCAAAGGCAGTGTAAGTATCAAGTGCCATAATAAGTTTGCTTCTAATTTAGCTAAATTCCAGCAGATGGGAAGTCCCTGTCCTTTGGGTTTTAATTAAATCTAAAGAAAGACAATCCACAGCCACCTGGTGGTATTCTTATTAAAGCCCGATGAATCTGCAGTTGCTTGCAGTGTCAATTAGACAAAAGAAATCTGATAAAATATTATTGCAATAATGGCTGCTTTATTTTTTATAAAACCTTTCATAGCAAAAATCAACTGCTGCTTTGAGGTCTTTCCTATCAACTTTGTTAACTTTGTGATTTTTTTGCATTTATTTATTGAAATTATACACTTAAAGGGAAAACATAGACCCTTTTACAAAACAGAAGATGGTGTTTCTGCATGTTGAATCCAAATAAGGCCCTAAAACAGTTTCCTATCTGATGTGTTTTGACCTAGACCTTTGTTGAGGAGCATTTAATCATTCAGATCCTATAGAAAGTCAATAAGAGAGTTACAGTTTTCTCAGAGGTGTAAGATATCATTTAACTGTGCTGATTGTAAATTAATGTGCTTCTTTAACACCTGATTCCAATCCTTAGTATTAAAAGGTTGAAGTAATATAGAAAATTAAAAAATCAACTTTGTCATTTTCATCAGTGATAATTACATGCACTTCTTTTCAGGGAAATGATCGGCACTCTAAATCTACTGTTGGATCCAGTGACACTGGAGAAAACAGTTCCTCGCCTCAGCTTCCCAAAGGGAAAGACAAAAAAAGCCAGAATCCAAAGGATTCTGTGTCCAGACAAGACTCTTCTAATACCTCTACAAAAGTGGAACAGAATGTAAGAGTAACAGCTTCCACAGGACACCTTCAAGGTAACAGTCAGTGCTGAGATAAACACTGTTGTAGCACAGAGGCATTTGATCTTCAGTTAAAGTAGTGAAATAAAGGAATATTTTCTTGAATAGTTCTTAGTTGTCCATTTACTCTGGCTAAATGAATTTACAGAAATGCCTTCTGCGTAGGAAATGCACCTACGCCAAGGCCAATGATAAGAGGTTCAAAAAGGCTGAGTGTTTGTCCTGTACTTGAATCACAACACCCCCAGGCTTGGAGGAGAGTGGGTGAAAAGCTGCCCAGTAGGGAAAGACCTGCTGGTGTTAAACAACTTGCTGAATGTGAGCCAGCATGTGCTCAGGTGGCCAAGGCAGCCAACAGCATCCTGGCTTGCATCAGGAATAGCATGGCCAGCAGCACTAGGGGAGTGATCGTTCCTCTGTGCTCTGCCCTGGTGATGCCTCACCTTGCATACTGTGTCCAGTTTGGGACCTCTCACTGCAAGAAAGCCATTTAGGTGCTGAAACATATCTATAGAAGAACAGTGAAACTGCACAAATCTTATGAGGCATGGGCGAGGGAAGTGGGGTTGTTTAGCCTGGAGAAAAGGAGTCTCGGGGAGACCTTGTTGCTCTCTACAGCTGCCTGAAAGGAAGTTGCAGTAAGGTGAGTCTCTGTAATAAAGTGGTAGGACAAAAGGAAACAACTTAAGTTACACCAGAGGAGGTTTAGGTTGACTTCAGGAAAAATTTCTTCACAGAAGGGGTTTTTAAGCATTGAACCCAGGGAAGTGGTGGAGTTATCATCCCTGAAGGTATTTAAAAGATTTCTAAATGTGGTGCTGAGGGGCATGGTTTAGTGGTGGAACTAGCCGTGCTTGGACTTGATAATCTTAAAGATCTTTTCCAGCCTAAACAATTCTGTGACTCTATGATTCTGTGCAAACTACTACAGTCCTTGCTTCATTTTCAAAAGGCTGTATGTGATTTTTAGTACACCTTGGAAGTTAAACTAATGTCATGCTTTCTTACACTTTTGATAAAAGCATAATAGAAAACATATTTTGACCATTTTTATACTGTTCTGCTCTGAAAAAAATGAGAAGGTTTGCTCCAAGGGCACCTTTGTATCCCTGAGGATCCCTGGTTAGCTGCCTGGTTCTGAATAACAAAATGACTAGACCCTGGAGGGATAACACAAACACAAATTCCCCTTAGCTAATAGCTGCTGGGACTAAACATACAGTGGGGATGCTGGAGGCACTTTCAGAATTTCTGCCTCACTCTACCACGGCAGCAATTTAGAAATTTAGTTGTAAACATTCCCTTTTAGAAACTGTTTTTCTTATTTTATGGTGTGATTTTATTTTATCCTCCCTCCCCTCCATTTATTTTAAAGGCTAGAAAGCTATCCCCTCACTATAGATATTGCAGCCATGCTGAGATGCCTGTTTTTCCTTATTAGTCATTTATACAGACCAATTAATATGTGCCAGAAAAAATAAATTATACTTTTCATAGCATCTGACATTTCTTCTCACTGCTATTTAAGTGTCAGGAAGTAAGTCTGCAAAAACACATTGTGGTCTAAAATATCAGTATGTGTTATCCCATAGCACCATTTTGTACCTCTATCTAAGATCATGAATTGTAAATTTATTTGGAGTCAGGAGCAAGTTTGTAAATTTGAGTTTTAAAGGATTAAAGAATTACAATATTTTATAATCTGTCTCTTCAACTTCTAGCTTTGTTGAATTTCAGATCACCGTCCCTGGAGGTGTTCAAGGTGGGTTTGGACGTGGCACTTGGTGCCATGGTCTGGTCTCGAGGTCTGTGGTAATGGGTTGGACTTGATGATCTTTGAGGTCTCTTCCAACCTTGCTTATACTGTGATACTGTGATACTGTGATTTGAATACCATTCTAACTTTTTGCTGGTAAATGGACATAGTTTTGCCTGACACTTTTTCAGTAATTTTTTTTTTCTGAAGAGCTGGAAACATTTGTCCCTTATTGCTCATGAAATGACTGAAGATCTTCTCCTAGAAAACCCCACACCTTGCGTGCTTACCATACCATTTTTAAAAGCTTGGAATCATTACATAAGATACAAAGAATGCAGGGAAATGCTTTTACATGTAGGCTGTTGTCCACCATGCATATCTTCAATTGTTGCTATGGGTTTTTTTGTTTGTTTGTTTATTTTGGGTTTTTTGTTTTTGTTTTTCGTGGGTTTTTTCCCCCATTTTGTTTTTGTTGTGTTTTAAACAGATACATTGACTTCTGTTGTTAAGTGGCAAGTACAAAATTCCTTGTACAGAGATTAAAACCTGTATGTTCTGATCTATTGTCTTGTTCAGACTACTGAACTGGTCTGTACCTCTGTACTGAGTAGACAAACTTCAGACAGAAGTTGTCTGTTAAGAACAGCCAATCCATGCATCTTTTAGATATAGAATGGTAAGGTTGNGTGCCATTATGGTGATTTTCTGCATGCTGCTTTTGTTTTGCCTTAAGGAGTTTTGTAAGTAAAGTTTCTACGGATTTTCTGAAGCATCTAGGAGCAAATGGACTCCTCTTCCTAAGCTGAGAGAAATTAATTATTTGCCTTTGTTAGCCTGGCTTTAGGTTATTGAAGGTTTCTGATTGCTTTCTTTCATTTCCACGTTGAGGGAAGAATAGTAGTAGCAGCAGTTTCTCTGTCCTTTCAGTAGACAGTGACTAAGAGACAAATATTACTCCAATGGACAGATATATAGAGAGATTTACTTCTCCTTATTTAGTGCTATTGCTGCTCCACCTGCTGGGATAAATGGTTGGAAATCCACCAAGTTAATTGAAGAAGTGACAGCTTGCTTCTTGCTTCAGCTTTTCTGTGCTTTGTGTCATGCATAAACAGGAGAAACTGTTCAAGGCAGCCAGTTCTCTTGTTTGAGCTGAAATATATGTTGGGGGAAGCTCTCTGTTCTTTCTGTGCTCCTTTATTTATCCTCCATCTATGAAGACCTGCTAGGAGAAGCAGGAATAAACAGTTCTGCTGTACATGCTGTTCTGCAAGTCTAGATAGACCTAGCTGGTCGTGCAAACGGTGAGGGAGATGAATTCTGTAGGTTAAATTCAGACAATTATATGGGATGAGAAATCCAGAGCCATGTAATGGATTTTTGATGTGATGCAGTTCCCGCTCATGAGGAGATGTATACTAAGCCAGTGAGAACTCTTTTAATTTGCCAAACACAAACCCCAAACTATCTCATGCTCCTGCAAGTCTTTGGTGAATCACACTGACAGCTTCAAGCTTGTGCACATCTAGACCTGTATTTCCCCAGGTAATCTAGGAAGCAGTTGCCTTAAGCTTCTCATCACAAAGCTACTATTCAAAGTGATTTTCCACCCTGCTTGTGTTTTAACAAGAGGTGCATCCTTATTATTACGTTATTCTAAGTCAGCTTGCATGTATTTCTTTGCCACATGGTTCAAATTAAAGAGCAAAATTAGGATGTCAAATTTCCTGCATTTTGCTTTACAAGTACTCAATAATAGTAGCTAGGACCCTATATTCACCATTTCATGTGAGAAACCATATGCAGTTGTTGTGAGTGGAACACTATTTTGCTGTCACATATTTCTAAAGAACAGATTTATCATTGCATGGAACATAGTTGAAGGATACCTGAAGCGCTGGAGAAAGATTCCACTTGTCTTTTTCATTTAGTCATTTTGGCTGGAAATTTGTAAGGAAGTGCTCTAAGTCCCTTAAAATCCACAGAGTTTTTTGTTTGTTTGGTTTGTTTTTTTTCCCCTCTCTGGCAGAGATGCAGCTGTGCTTGGTGCAATAGTTTTTGGTCATAGTAGTCAAGTAATATATGTGAACCACATTCTTTTATTCATGATGAAAAACTCAACGTGAGCTGGGACTGTGTGCTTGCAGCCCGGAAAGCCAACCATATTCTGGGCTGTGTCAAAAGAAGTATCACCAGCAGGGAGAGTATGGTGATTCTCCCCTTCTACTCTGCTTCTGTGAGAACCTACCTGGAGTACTGCATACACTTCTGCTGCCCACAATACAAGAATGACATTGAGCTGTTGGAGTGGGTCCAGAGGAGGGCCACGAAGACAATCAGAGGGCTGGAGCACCTCCCTTATGGGAACAGGCTGCTGAGCCTGGAGAAGAGAAGGCTCCCAGGAGACATTTTGGCAGCTTTTCAGTACCTGAGGGGGCGCCTACAAGAAAGTGGGGGAGGAACTGTTTACAAGGGTTTGTAGTGATAGGATGAGAAGGAATGGATTGAAGCTGGAAGAGGGTAGATTTAGACTGGATATTGAGAAGAAAATCTTTACGGTAAGGGTGATGAGATACCAGAACAGGTTGCCCAAGGAGGCTTTGAATGCCGCCCCCTCTCTGGAGGTGTTCAAGACCAGTTGGATGAGGCCTTGAGCAACCTGGTCTAGTGGAAGGTACTCCTATCCATGGTGGAAGGGTTGGAACCAGATGATCTTTGAGGTCTCTTCCGACCCAAACCATTCTAGGATACTTTGATCCTGAAACAGGTGCGTGCCTTTGTAGAGATGGTAGTTCAGCATCTGCATTTAGTTTATTTGGTAAATTGCCTGAAGTCTCACAGACTGGCAGAGTTACCCAACCTTTTGATAAGAGCTGACGCTGTTGGCAAAATGTCTGAGGTTTCTTTTGACCCACTGAGGTAAGTGTCATGTGTCACCATTTAAAGAGAAGTAGAAATGTCCTTCTGGAAGTTGATGGTACTTGAGGCACAGTGTCGGAGAGGTGGTGCTCAGTGATAGGACAAGGAACAATGGGTATAAGCTGAAACACAGGAGATTCCACCTCACCAAAAGGAGACACATCTTTATGGTGAGGGTGACAGAGCAGGCTGCCCAGAGAGGTTGTGGAGTCTTCTTATCTGGAGTCTTTCAAAACCCTCCTGGATGCATTCCTGTGCGTCCTGTCCTAAATGATCCTGTTTTGGCAGAGGGGTTGGACTCAATGATCTCTAGAGGTCCCTTCCAACCCCTAACATTCTGTGATTCTGTGGTATTTTTCTGGTCACACATCGGAATAGAGTGTGCCTGAAACAAAGGCCAGGCATGCCACAGGAGGTGAGCTGTTACTGTGGAGTGCTTGGACTTCAGTATCCTCCTTTCCAGCCAACCCTTCATGTCAAAGACTGCCCTCAGCAGAAAGCCAATTGGATCATAAAAATACAGGGTCGCAGATGTCAGCATTATATTAAAAAAACCCCAACCAAACAACCCAAAAAACCCCACCCAAACAAAAAAAAAACAAACACAACCCCAAAAACCACAGAAGAAAATAATGTTGTAGACAGGCACAGGCACAAATGCACATTTCTCCCTATTCTTCACAGCAATCTACTCAATTTAATGCATCACGGATTTTTTACATTTTGTTTTTAATTTGACTTAATGGTTTTTTGAAGGCAGCCTCTGTGGCAAGTCACATTGATTTTTCTTTTTCATAGTCACATTAACTTCCTTGCTTACATAAAGAGCTTGCAGTTAGTAAATGCCTCTGATTTCCATAAAACATTCAGGGCAGGCTATTATTACAATGATTTTTTTTTTTTATCCCTGCTGCTAGACTTCAATCAATGTAAAATTTGAAATGCATTAGTACTGTATAATGTTGTAATTTGTGCTGCAATAAGTGTTTTGCAGTTAATATTCTGTTGTTGGGGAGCTTATGTAAGAGGTGTTAATTGCTGTGCTAAATCATGTAAAATATATAGATATTTTATGTGTTAGTTCAGTGTATAACTCCATTACTATTTAATAAAGTCATAACTTTCTTGTTTATCAAGTATACAGAAGCATTCCAGCTGCAATATTGAATGGCATCAGACAGAAAATTACCTTGGCACTTTACTCAAGGTTTGCTCAATTATACATGCACCAATTTGTTGCTGCATTCTGTACATATGGTACTGAGTGACAGCACAATTTACTGAACATCTGTGTATTGAGACAACTGGTAATGTGTCAGGTGAAATATTGTTAGTCAAAATGTTTGAGCATTTATGAATTTACTGTTGCTGATGATTAGTCTGTTCTGTACTTATCAGGAGATTAGCCAAAAGTTTAAAAATACCTGGAAAGTATCCCTGAATGATGAGTGGACTCCCTTTCAAGTGGATGTGTTCTCAGGGACAGCAAAGCCACCAGCATAGCTGCTATGGTTAAGAGACAGGACAGAGTAGGCAACTGAAGATTAAGATCCTTGGCTACTAGGAGGTCATTATATTACAACTTGCAGTGATCCTGACATTGTTTTAAATTGCATTGAGTCGATTTGTCCATTGCAACAAAGTCATAAATGGAAGGATATGAAACAGAAGATTCTGTTGTTGGGGAAGGTGGGAGGATAAGATTGGATACACATAAGAAACTTAGCTAACACAGGGAAGATCAGCCTGTTAGAGTCCTGTTACTAGCTACCCCTGTTAATATAGTGAATCCACAAATAACATATTGCTTGGGTATAGCCAATCAGTGGATAACACATTGCTTGGAACGACTCTTGGAGGCTATATAACGCTGCTTTTTCTTACCAATAAATGGAACCTTGTTTGCATCAAACAGTCTCCCTGTCCCTCATTGCGACAGTCATAGAGGTAAAAATACTATAGGAGTACAGTACTACCTTTACTTACCTTTGGTGGACTGAGACACTTAACCTTGTCCAAGTACCAAGTCAGAAATCCTCACTATATTTATCAGCCATTATTCTTTTTGAAGTTCTGGTCCAAACCCGACCATTCTGCCTTTCTCCTCATACCTTCTAGACCTGATTTCTAAAGAGCTAAGCCTTTTGAGAATGTCCTCTGTCACGTAATTTCACCACTTTTATCTGCTGAAAATGTTCTTTTGTTGTTACTATTTGTGTGACTCCATTGATGCACGCTCTAGATGTTAGACATAAAGTGGGTGCCAGAGTTTTAGTACCTGCATCATTTGACTTTGCTTAGGGCAGAATCAGTTGGTTCACTGCTGTTTTGAGACACTAGTTACCTCTCTTTAGCAGAGCTGTTGTCAGGCTTCAAGTATTTCTGGTAACCCTCACAAGGCTTTGGGGAATTCAGAGCCTGAAGCAATCTTGAATCTTTCTGAGATTTCATTTGTCTTTCTCTCTGTGGGATTGTGTAGCTGGAGAAGAGGTGAGGCAGAGCCTAACTCTTGAAGAAGCACCATAGAAAAGCACTTGCAGTTATAGCTTTTATTCATCCTTTCAGCCTGAAGTCAAAGAATGCTCTAATTCTTTCCCTAGACTGTAGAGCTGCTATCCAGAGTCTTATAAGAATAAATAAGATAACAGTGAGCTTTGGTTGACAATAGCAGCATTTACTGTGGCACAGAGAACCAAGAACCCAACTGAAATACATCCTCTGATTTATACTTGTCAGCTAATATGCAGGAAGACATTTTGGAATTCAAAGTGCCCTTGAATCCTTTGCTGGCATCATATTCTGCTGTGGTTGGAGCAAATAGATAGACCATGCCATAGCTCGACTGTAAAGGCTTGGTCTACCTTCATTTCCGACCTCCTTTTAGAGATCTTCTGGCCCAGCCTTGCCATGAACTTGATGGTGGCCAATTCTCAATTAGTTTGAGGTCCAAACTAGCTTTTGTAATGAGGAGCATGTTTAATCTGCAATATTTTATGAATCATGGTGGGCAGGTGTAAATGTTCCAGCTAATGGAAGTACTGAGGATTCTTTTTTCAGTGAGATACACTACTTATTTCTAACTTCAGCAGAGATTGCAATGTAAGCCCATAACACTATAGAAAGGAGACTTGCAAAACAATTTTTTTTTCCATTAAATTTATAGCATTTTGTAAAATGGCTTGGGTTTTCCTCCCTTGGAGACATGTGTAGAAACTTACTAATAATTCAGACAGAAATGTGAACTATTAGAGCAATAAGACTTTTTTTTTTTTTGCTAATCCTAAAAACATTTCCGCAGTGGTACCTATGAAATATGAGGCAGAATTAGACAACCTAACACATTTGCTTGGGAGGTACTTGTGCTGGTTTGAGGCTAATTGGAATATTTGAATGAGAGAAATTAGATCATTGGTTGTAAAAAGAAAGTAGTGATGAAGTCTGTATCATCCATTGGTATGCTGAGAAGGATAAAAAGCTCAAATGTACACAATTTCAACACAGTCTGTTCTGTGTTGCCGAATCTATTTGCTTCCTCTTAACTCTGCTCTAATATCTCTCCGCTAATCTTGGCTAACAAATAACAATGTAAGCTTTGCTGCTTGTTTGGTTTGTCTGTCTGGGAAAGCAGAGGGAGAAAGAGAGGGGTAGCTTTGAGCCCCTTCTGAGCAGTTTCTTTGTCTGGGAGGGAGTTTGGATTTTTGTATTATTACTAATTTGTAAGTGATTATGAATACTTGTAAATATATTGTGTGTATATGCTTGTAAATGTTGCTTTGCTGTAAATACAGCTTCATCTTACTTCCAAGCCATCTGAGCTGATCTGGTAAATTCCAATAGTTGGGGGTGGGGGAAGTTCCTAACCCACCACGGTACTGCTGAGTAACTCTGCACTGATAATAGTGATNTTTACAACTTCTGTGTTTCTTTTCACTTTCAATATCAAAAGACTCTATGTGTGCAGTAATGTAACACTAATTTCTTGCCATTTGGAATTTTTTGTTCAAGTGTTCAGTTAGTGTGTTATTTATTTTTAATGTATTTTGATGCATTTCAGGCCTAAATGTTTTACTTCCTTCCCTGACTATAAATGGTACATCTGGTTTGGACATTTGTCTTCCCTGCTTTCATATTTGTGTAGAGTTGAACAGTTAATTTCCCTTTTGTTGTCAGTTTTCTTTTTTTTCCCATAAATTACTTTTCTGACAATGTTTTCTGCCATCTTTTTTAGAATCCAACAACATAGTTTTGTGCTGTATGCATTTGGAATATGCAAATCTTTAACTACTTTCCCATTTTGTCTGAAAACACTGTCCTTGAAGGGCTTTTTTACTTCTGCAGTCCCTAATATTTTCCTTTGCAGTCTGCCATCTAGTTTTGGCATCCTCTACTCTGTGGAAGAACAGGAATTCTATTCCACTTTAGAGTAATTTCTGTGCAAGACAATGAACAGTATGCTTAAGAGGTGCTGGAAGGTTGTGCAGAGTTCAACTAATCGCTTTTCATTTATCACCAGCTTTCAGAGCAGATTCTTGTTAGAAAGTGCTTGAAGGAAATCCCATGGGGATTTCCATTTTTGCTGATTGCACTTCCCCTGTGGAGATTTTTGGGTACATTGTTTTGAATGGGGAAATGGTTGTATGACTCAGGCAGAAATGTAGTGTTTTCTTCCCTCTCTCCCTCTTTGTTTCATGGTTAAGGTTTTTGAAAATACTGCAACTTTTGTCTCCATGTACTGGGTAGGTCAGCATAGCCCTGAGGCTGATCTAAGTAAGGTACATTAAAACTGAGAATCTTTGACTCTTGAGATTAATTTAGTGGTGCTGTCCTCCAGGGCCAAAACATGTTTGTCTACCTTATACTTCTGCTCTGCTGGAGAAAAACCTGGTACGAATTACCTCTGCACCAAAGTCTTTTTACCTCTAGAAGCCAGACAAACCCCATTTTGGTTGAAGGACTTGGGGATCTTGAAGGCAAAGATGTTATTATTGAGTCTAAATGGAATGATGGTGATAGTAAATGGAGTTCTGTCAAACAATGATTTGGCTTTTTATAGTTCAGTGAGCCAAGGAAACTAGGACAGGGTTATTTTCTTAGGTATTTAAGGGAAGGTCTTGAATCAGGAGAGTCATCATGATGATTTTCAAGAAACACATATTTTCCTCTCAGAGTATGGTGGTGATCTATATCTCAATAGAGTATCTATGATGAGAGGCAGCATTGGTAATATCAGGTAAGAGAAACAGAACCTTCTGTCCCTTAGGGAGCTCAGGAAAATTAAAAATGTGAAATGCACTGATTATTTGAAAAACTACAAGTTGTACCTATTCAGATACATTTTGTTGCTGCTTTCAACCACTCCATGTTTTTATTGCTGAAGTTTTCAAAAAACCCTGTCTGTGCAAAGGGGCTCTGCAATGAGATACGTACAAGTACAGTGTCCAAGATTTATTACACTGTCAGCAAATGTTGGATGTCCTTAGTTGGCTTCAGTGGAATGTACTGCAACAGATACATTGTAATTTAGTAATCCACAAGAAAAAATAAGGGAAATTAAGAAAGAAAATTATGATTATGTGACTAAGTATGAAGATGGGACCTTTTTCAAGGTGTGTGAGAGATTAAGGATAAGAATCCAACCAGCAATGCTAAGTACCCTGTGGTATTTCCAATGCTGGTGCTTTCAGAGGACCAGTAGTATAGATCTTTAGGTGGGATGGGAGGTTGCAGCCAGACTGATGCTGAGGTACTCAAGCTTCTGCACTCATCAGAAAATCTCTGAGATGCAGCCAGCAGTACCACTCTGCAAGATCATTGTGATATTCCACAGACTCCTCCATTTCTGGCTCTTTGTTTCAGACTATGAGAATGGCTTTCATTTCTGCTCCTCTGGTCAGTGTCCTGTCAGTAGACCTGTAAGGCTATCTGGATGAGCTGGTACCTCCCCTCTAGTTGGCCATTTACAGTGGTATGGTATGCCTCAGAATTTTGTTCCCATGGTAAACTCTTTCATGGCTCTTTTGGTGAGGAAGTAAGTGGAAAACTAGCTTCCAGAGTAGTCACTGGTGACTTTTTATGCAAGTGGACTCAGGATTTCACTAAATCTTGAGGGGTTTCCCCATTATGTTAACTCCTTAATGTTTCTGTGAATGGTTCAGTGCTACAATAAGAGTGTTTATTTAACAGTGTCCAGCAATGCAAATCAATTTGCTTGGTCAGTTGATATTATCACAATCACATTATTTGATAAATAATTAAGAGACAATTTGAAGCAGCACAAATATTTTTTCCTTTTTCTTAATATAGTCACTTATTGTGTTGGGTGTGAACGTATCAGCATAGGACTATGCCTTTCCTAGGCAGATAGAGAAAGAGTGGGGTGGCTGGGAGTAACCTGTGCTTTTAATTTCTGATTTTTTTTTTCAATTTGAGGGGAAGGGAAAGAGAAATGTGTGTCACTTGGAAATTGTTTCTTTTCTGTATGTGGCTGTCTTCACTTTCCAAGTTAGGTCTTACTGAAAGACCTGTATTAGAAACTTTGAAGAAGTTATTACCTGCACTTGGGAGAAGAAAACTACTCACATGAAATAATGTAAAATATTTGCATTATTGAATATTATTGTAACCTTTAACCTCATTAGCTAATCTTTTTTTATGTGAATGTGGAGTTTCAGCTAGAATTCTACTTGCATGTGCCCAGGAGTGGGAAGCAGGATTCATCTCAACTGTTTCTGTTGATCTTTTACTCCTCTCCTGATCACTGATTGTAGAAATAGAAGTAATATGTATTGTATCAAATTCAGATACACTCTTCACCTTTCCCAGAAGTGAAGGAAGTTCAGATCTTTATCAGCTTTATTCAGTCTGTGCTCCCTTCCCTTCCCATTTTTTAAAAAGAAAGGAAAACAAATTGGCAGTAAGGGGAGAATAAAAACTTAATTGAAAGAGCTGAATAGGAACTGGTGGTCAGCTCAGAAACCTGCTTTCAGAAACAAAATTGAATGCAGTTCGGTAGTTGTACCACACAGTGTCACAATTGGTCTTCACTTTCTATTCTGTATCTCTTCCCATTGTAGGTGAAGATCTTTACAAAGCAAGAGAAGAATCTGAAATGTGGGGGGCAGCTGAAGTGCAGGAAGATGAAGATACTCATGTAGAAGTTCCGCTGGACCAGGTATTGATTGAGCTTTAAATAAATGGCTTTTCTTTTAGGATCACAGGTTCTTTTGCTTTCTGCAGTTTCAAGTGTACAGCATAATTCTGTGGGGATGGTTGTAACAGCTCAATGGGATGGTTTATTTTATGGGAGCTATAGGCAAATCTTCCTTTCTTTATTAATGTGTCAAATATCAGTTATCTCTTCATCAGCTTCAGAACTGCTCTGAGAGCTTTTTTAGTCCCTACTGTCAGAACCTACACCTGGTGGAGCAGCATAAAGAGACTAAGGCACAGAATCAAGGTCAGCATTATTGTAGTACTCAACCACAAACAGGTGTGAATTTGTCTGATTTTTATTCAAGCTGGCAGCACTTTCTCCTGAACAAGGTGGTACTTAGTTGACAACTTTTAAATCATAAGACTTATGTGCAATAAATAGGTCTTGATAACTTAAGATTATATCCCCTTTATTTTACTTTGATTTCTTTTTAAAAGAAACTCATGTGAACTAAAAAAGTGCAGGAAATAGGTAAGTCAAAGTTTATTCCAATTCAGTGGATAGCAGAATTCCATAAATTAATTTGCCATAAAAGAACTGGTTTTTTCTGCTAGTGAATCTCTGAGAGGCTAGCCCTCCTTTTTATCTTACATGTTTGTAGGACTTTGCCAACTTGTTCAGCTTTGTCCAGGGTCCTTAAGATGATGCATTGTGCTTTTAGTGTCTGTTGATAATAGCTTGGGGCCTGCCACAAGACAATATTTTTCATCCATGCTTCAGTGTAAGGAATCACAGTTTACCAAACAGATTCCTAAGGCTAAAATCCATCCTGACAACATAAGGGATTCTTGGGCATTTTTATGACTTCCGGTGGTCAGCTCAGTGCTGAGAAACTGTTGTTAGTGGGAGATTGTAACCAAATGGGACAGAGTTAAAAAATAGTTGTTTTTAAATACCCTTTAATTATCCAGGGTAATGTGATGGAGTACAAACAATCCAGGGGATTTCTGGGGTGTGTTGGAGAGAATTTTTGATGTAGGCAATGGGATACGTGGTTAGGAGAGCCATTCTGCTGGATTTTCTACTTGTTAATAAAGGGGATGTGATAGTGGCAGTCTTAGTTGCAGCATCCACGAGATGATAGAGTTTAGGACCCTGAAGAAAGTGAGAATGGAAAACAACAAAATAAATATCCTGGAATTCAAGAGAATAGAATTTGTCTTGTTTGGAAGACTGCAATGCTGCCCTAAAGTGCAGAAGAACACAGGACGTCTCCTTGATTTCCAAGGACATCTTCAAAATGCAAGAATTAACCCCAGGTCCAAGAAAACCATCAGGCATAACATGAGGTTGATTTGGACAGAAGACTTCTGACCTTGTACTGGAAGAAGCAGAGTGTGGTAGGTAGAAGAGGGGATGGACTGCTAGGGAGTAGTACAGAGAGATTGCCTGGGCGTGCTGGGATGGAATTGGCAAAGTCAAAGCTTGCTGAGAAGTGGAAAATAATCTACATGGGTTTGCTGTGGGCAGATCATACTTAACCTCAGTGGCTGGCTCTGACTTGCTCTCTGGATGAAGGGAAAGCAGTTATTGTTATTGTCATTGATCAGATAGTGCAGACAGCAACTCTGTCCATTTTGCCATGTGAGGAAGAATCACTAGGGATGGGAGAATCCCTCTACCACTTCTGTACTTGGCAGCTGTAGCTGCTGTGTTTGATAGAGTTGCCAGTGAGCATTTGATGTTTTGGAAGCTTGCAACAGTGGGAACTTAACTTTGTACTTCCAGGCTTATATACCAAGGCCCACACATTGTCTCAAATGGAAATATTCTTCAGGTGCTACCAACTGATGTTGCTACCTGGATGAGGAACTCAAAGAGGGTGTATGTGAGGGGGAAAAAAAAATAAAATCAGTCACACACACTATTAATAATTTGATTTTCATATTTTCAAAAAGGACAAAACACCAAAATTTATTGCAACTCAAGCTGTGTTTGGTTTATAATTATAAAACTTCACATGTAGTTTCTTAGGTAATCTGGCCAGAAGCCAGGTCTTTCTGAGTAGAACAGAGTTCTTTTTATTCTCAGATAACTGAAGTTACTCAGACCTTGGAAGTATTTAACATTTAACATGTTCAGGTTCTTATTAATGACCATTTTACATAACTTTAAACTCTGTGATATAAAGCTGATGTGGGTTTGGGAGTTCCCCGCCCCCCCACACTTTGTAAAATGACCCAGGCTAAAACTCAGCCGGCTGGAAGTTTAGATGAAGCTCTATTTACAGCTCAGCACAATGTACAAGCAGATATATACACTATATACAGGAATATTTACAGAAATATACAAGGTAAAGGTAATACAGAAACACAACACCCCTCCCAGAAATCAGAGACCCCAGGAGGGGCTCCCAACCACCCTTCCACCTTCTCCCCACCCCTATACCTTACCCCAAGGTTTTGAGGATCGGCCAGAGGAGGAGTTAGAAGAAAAGTGATTAGTGAAATTAATTTGTCGAAGAGAAGAAGCCAGAAGTTGCAGGATAGCCCCAGACAGTGTATCCCAGAGC
>WBNM01005710.1:117560-157933 GCA_013399055.1 Ramphastos sulfuratus
AAGGATCATCTAGTTCCAACCCCCTGCCATAGGCAGAGACACCTCCCACTAGCACAGGTTACTCAAGGCCTCGTCCAACCTGGCCTTGAACACCTGCAGGGAGGAAGCATCCACAACCTCCCTGGGCAACCTGTGCCAGTGCCTCACCACCCTCACTGTAAAGAAATTCCTCCTAACATCCAATCTAAATCTTCCCTCTGCCAGTTTAAACCCATTGCCTCTGATCCTGTCATTACAAGACCTTGTAAATAGTCCCTCCCCAGCTTTCCTGTAGGCCCCCTTCAGATATTGGAAGGCTACTATAAGGTCTCCTCGAAGCCTTCTCTTCTCCATATGGAAAAGGACATCCAGCCAGGGCTTGACTATCTAGGATAATGCATAAATATTTACGTGCCAGCTTTCACTAGGATGCTGACACTCCTGATAAGCTATCGTTTCCATCACTCACATAAATGAGATAGTGAAGATAGAGCTTTACTCTTTTTTATGCACCTTCTCTGTCTTGCCATTTGAAGTACACAGTTGAACAAATGCCAGATTAGCCATTAACTAAACTTAATGTAGTACTGGCTAGACACCTGCTTATGTCCTCTTCTGTGAAATGCTGTCTGCCAGTTGAGAATACATTGAAAGAGCAGGATTTGCTTTCCTCCCAACTAGCTGACAGTTTTAATTGAACATCAAGGCAGAAAAATCAGCGTTTTGCCTAAAACCAAACCAGATCAGTCTGTTCTATATTCTGTACCAAGACTTCAGCTCCCAAACCCAAAATGAATAGTTTCTTCCTTTGACATGCAGACTTACTCTAGACTGGTTGTTTACATCACCGTGTCAACATCTGTGGGAACTGATGGCAGGCTATGAAATCAATTGTGCAAATAGCAAGAAAACAAGGTGAATTTATTGCAGTTCTTGGTAGGGAGGCAGGAAAACAATATAAAATTATTGTATAAAACAGTAATTCAGTGTCCAAATAGCAAGGGAACCAGGTGATTTTGTTGTAGTTCTTGGTAGGGAGGCAGCAAAACAATACAAGTCTCTTATATAACACGATAATTAAGTGTGTTACTTTGAGTTTACTGATAAATATATTCAAAATAAGTCTTTATGAGATAGAAATTTTTCTGATTTGTAAAGCTTTCAGGACAAACTGCTACTTTAATTTTATATAAGTTCTGAAATACAGAGACAGCAGTTGGTACTAACAGTGTTGAAATAACACTACATGTTTGTGTTGATTTATCCATTCCCATAAGCATGGTGGTTGTTCTCCCACACTGAGCCCTTGGGAGGTGGTGTAAGTGTGAGAATTATGAGATAGAAAGTTGTCCAGTGCATGATTCCTACATGGAATTCAGACATGTTGATTTGCCAGTCTACTTTGTTGTGGGTTATATGATACTGACTATTAAGATGTAAGTGGTGTAGAATGAATCTGTTGTGTTTTGCTTTTCCCCTTCCAGATTCATCATCCTCATCTCCCTCTCTTTTTCTGTGTTTATTTGCAAGAACTGTTGAGTGATAAATTTGTCTGGCAGGCACTGATCTGGGTTTTTTTTTTTTTATACATTCACAGTCTTAGTTCTTTCTCTAGCCAGTTGCTTTCCATTATTAGAGACATGCCCAGTGATTAATGCAGTCCTGATGCCGCTCATTATTCCCCATTTCCTGGGCTGTAATGTGGGATCGTGTTGCTCCCCTAGGTGCTCTGTCTGGAGTGTGTCATCAGTAGCAGAAAATTTGCACCTTTCAATTTCCAGTTTTCATTACAGAGTATGTATTTTGCTTTAGAGACTAAAGATTCACCTCAGTGAACAGAACAAAATGTTTATCTTCCCTATTGCCAAAGGCAAAATGTTAAAGTTTACATTGATTCAAAAATAAAGCAGGTTGACTGCTCAAAGAGACATTCCTAGAACTTCTCACGAGGAAACATTTTTGCATTTCAGAATGGCACTTGGAAAGGATACATGCAGAAGTTCTTATCCTTGAATTTCACTACGAATAATGCAGCTGCAATTTAAGCCTTACAGATTTTGAGTGCTGAAAAGTCAGCAGATAAGATTTTCCCCTGCATGTTCTTCTTTCAGCTCCACTGATCTACACTTAATTTTTTTATTGTTTGTGTGAGATAGGGAAACCTACTGTGGTTTGCAGCTTGCAGCTTAGAATGAGAAGAGAGAGCTTTCCTCATTTTCTGCATTGAATGACTGTGATTTCTGAAGCTATAGCATCAGGTTCTGATCTTTAAAAGTCTCTGGCCAACTGTTTGAGGGCTTTCACTTCTTCAGAGCGAGGCCTGCAAATGCCATTCTCTTGTAAAACTAGTATTGATATAGAATCATAGAATGGTAAGGTTGGAAGGGACCTCAAGGATCATCTAGTTCCAACCCCCTGCCATAGGCAGGGACACTTGCCACGAGAACAGGTTACTCAAGGCCTCGTCCAACCTGGCCTTGAACACCTGCAGGGAGGGAGCAGCCACAACCTCCCTGGGCAACCTGTGCCAGTGCCTCACCACCCTCACTGCAAAGAATTTCCTCCTAACATCCAGTTTAATCNTGTCACTGACAAAGATGTTAAACAGCACTGGTCCCAGCACTGACCCACTTTGAAAAACTTTTTGTCTCTCTGTGTGCACCTGTCTTGAAAAAAATCTCAGTCCTAGAGCAGATGATCTCTCAAACTGCTTTAGGGCATTTTTCATTCACTGTTGAAGTGTCTGTTTCTGGGGAAAACCCACATTTCTGTATTTTTGCAGCCTCAGTAGGACTTCTTTTTTTAATGCTTACCAAACTTCTTCTGGTCTACAGGATGCTTTACAGATCATGAAGTATTGCAAGGCGTGAAGTTTAGGCAAATTTTAATGTACACATTGAAAATGTTACGGAAAAATTAGACATGATTGTCAGTGAAACAGATTAAGAAAAATGCTGTCGACTCAATGTGTCTTAGAAGAATAAAGAATCTGATCAGATGTTTTCTTCTCTGCCATAGTTATCTTGTGATTAAGGTATTGTGTATGTATCCAGTTACCACACAATGAGACTGAGGGATGGAGTTTGAAAATCTGTTTTTTCTACTCTTCGGGCTACATAGTTACTTATGAAAAATTAAGACTCAGTTGCTGCATTTGTTGATTTAAAAGAAAAACAAAACAAAACAAAAAAACCCCAACAAACCAGAACTCATCCAACTTGTAAAAGGGTTGGTATTTAAATGTTGTGGGGATAAAGACTTTTTCACCTTCAGGTACAGGACATTTGCTATGTGGGAAGTGTAAGACTGATGAACCCTTAACTATTCATTTGCTTGTTTTTAAGAGCCTGGGTTTTGTAAATGATGTGCAAGAGAAGAGGGCTGCTGTCACTTAGCAACCCTGTCTGGTTCAGGAACAAAATGTTTTGCTGTTGGAATCTGTGCAGTGCTGCTACAAAACATTCCTGACTGGGTAAGAGCAGGGATAGCTCTGTTCTGGAGAGGTTTGATGCAATCAAAGTTGAGTGTTCCTGATACTGTATTTGTGAGATGCATTCATGCCAGTATTTGTGACCATAAAGATTTTTGTTGTCTATCTCATTTTTTGTCTGTTGTGACCATTAGCCAAGTAAACATTTCCAAATAGCTTCAATAAAGCAAAATTACGTTTTACATTAATGGTACAAAGTAATTTCCACCTTAAATGATTTGTGATACTGCACTTTTCAGTATTCTGATATCAGTTATATACCAACCTTCTGAGAGGTTACATTAGTATCCCTAAAAAGGAAAAGAAGCCAAATGCTTCAATGTCTGAAGATTTCCTGACTTACTGCTTTTGAATGATGATGGCATTTGGTAATGTAGCTCTTAACGAATGGTAACATGATGAGTGTAATTAGAATATATTTTTCTTTTTTAAACACTCTTGTTTTTGCTGAGATTAAAAAGACCATCAAGCAATCACACTTCTTGAATGCAAAATGAAATTCACTTTGCTCCTCATGAACCTGCTGGTAAGTCAGGTTTCCTGAAGCCAAGACGGATCCTTGTTTCCAGCATGAGGTTGAGGATTACTTCAGTTGTTCTACGTGCCTGTGATGGAGTATGTCTTTCAGCATGTATGTACAAGTCTTTTGTCAGTGAGTTTTTATTGCTAGTCCTTGACAAGCAAAAGAAATGTGCTCACATTCATGAAGGTATTGTTTGAAAAATTGTTATTTTAACTACTGTACTTTCAGCTGGGAAACTGCAAAAGCATCATCTTCACTTAAAAGATGCAGCCAGCAATACAAGGTAAAAGGTTACTTCCTATTTTCTTACAACCATACAAAAGGCAAAATTACAAACCTGGCTGGTCCCACTAGAAAGGACAGGGACAGGAAAGGCTACTTCTCCTCCCCACCCATCGCCACAGTGGTGCAGCAAAAGCCAGGAGGTCAAAATGGTTATTCAACACCGTGCTGATGTCATGCTCACTGCAAAGACAAAGGCTGGCTGAGACTGAAAGAAGTTATGGGATTTGAAGTGTATTCTATAGCTTGCAGAATTTCCTCTTCCAGGCTGTTGAGGCTTTTTCTCCACTTCTGGGCAGGGGTGCAGCCTTTTTGTGCTTTGGTGCGTGCAGCTCACATTTTGTGCGCTCCCCTGCTGCTACATACACCAGTATTACTGTTTTCTTTTGTTATCTGCAGTAGTAAATCTATCTGTTTCAACTTCTCAGCTCCACTTATTGGCTTCTTTTCTCCTTGTCCCACCCTGAGGGGAGGTGGGAAAAACTCATCCATTGTGAATGGACTGCCAGGGCTCAGCCACCATCCGAGTGAAAAAACAGGACTACTCTGAGTAGTTCTGACTGTAGGAGGAATGAGGGTAATTCATCACAATCACCAGAAAGAGTCCCCTGTCCTAGAAGTCACTTACTTGTCTGTGAAAATTACTTCAAGGAATAAGAATGTAGTCACCTTATGCTGTTCTAGAAGGTCCTGAATTTATTGCTGTCAGGTTCAAGCCGTGCTGTTGGGTTTTGCCATGTGGACACAGGACTAAAGTAACAGAGGAAAATTTATTCTGTAGTTACAGTGCACATGTTTGGTTACCCTGAGCTACAATGGCCTGGGTGCTTTCAGCATACAGTTTTGAACTGCCCCCTGCTCTCTGTTTTGATTCTGGAGCCTCTCATGTCGATACGCTGGTATTTGATGCTCGTGTCCATTTAGTTGTGTTGGATAGTGGTAACAGACCTGAGTCACTCAGACCTGGACATACAGATGATCCTCTGGATTTGAGATGCCCTGAGCTTTTACAGGAATCACAAAGCAATGTACAACTTCTTGTGAGCCAACACATGGGCTGAGAGCTTTAATTTCTTGGGTACAAAAGGGGAGCAGTAGAGTCCCACATCTGTCTTGGCTGACAGCCAATGCGTTCCTTAAAGAAAGTTCTTGCTGGGAGTATTCTGGATATCTAAAGGATGACTGGTGAAAAGCTTAAGCTCTGGAGGTGTTCAAGAAAAGACTGGATCAGGCACTTAGTGCCATGGTCTAGTTGATTGGATAGGGCTGGGTGATAGGTTGGACTGGATGATCTTGGAGGTCTCTTCCAACCTGGCTGATTCTATGATTCTAAAACCTAAAATGTGAAATGCCACTTCACTTCTTTAAGTATATAAGATCGTTGCTGGCTTCTAGAAGTGAGTGATAATTTCTGCAAGGACATGTAGAGCTGAACTGTCAGACTGCTCTGCTTACAGTGTGTCCATCTGACTGAGAGAACACAGGTTGCAGTAACTCAGATGTATAGATAAGCAGGTATTTTGTATAGCTGTGGGTGAAGGGATGGCTGGAGTGTATTGAATTACATCTTGACTCAGCAAGAACTTTGATGTAGGCTTTAGCTCACTATTTCAGGTTCAGTGAAATCACTTGAACCGTTCAGAAAGGTGAAGTTAATAATGTACAGCATTTACAGGCTATAGATCATAAAACCTCTAGTTTTCCTCATTTTTCTGTTTTCCTCCCTGCATGTGTATATGCACATAAATATTCCCTTTCCTTAAATAGGAAAAATATTAACTTCTGTTAAGTTTTAAAGGCACAGAGATAGGGGGCTGAGGGACATGATTTAGTGCCAGACGTGGTAGAGTTAATGGTTGGACTCAATGATCTTAAAGGTCTTTTCCAACCAAAATGATTCTATGAGTCTGTATCTCATTTTCAGTAAAGGTATACTTGAAATAGAGAATGCAAATTTATGCATAGCTAGTAAATTAATAATATCTCAGCAGGAAGTATCATACTTTTGATGTAAAGAACAATGTAACGTGAATGATTTTGGCCTTCAGTTCCCTCCCTACAGTTCTGTCTTAGGTCTGCTGTGCGTTCTGAAATGCATTGTCTGTTGTGATGGTTTGGGAGTTCCCTACCCCACCACACTTTGTAAAATCACCCAGACTGGACTCAGCTGGCTGGAAGTTAAGGACTGAAGCTCTATTTACAGCTTAGCACAATATACAAGCAGATATGTACACAATATACAGGAATATTGACAGAAACATACAAGTTAAAAGTAATACGGAAACACAACACCCCTCCCAGAAATCAGAGACCCCAGGAGGGGCTCCCAACCACCCTTCCACCTTCTCCCCAGTCCTCTACCTTACCCCAGGGTCTGCCTTATGTGCAAGGTGAGTTTGGAGGATCGGTCAGGGGGGTTAGAAGCAGAGTGGTTAGTTAGATTATTCAGCAGAGAGGAGAAGGCAAAAAGCTAGAGAGACTGAGACTCTCCAAGCCTGAGTCTTATCTATGTTTGTGTTCTTGTTCTTATGCATCTCAGCAAGCCTATGAGTGAAGCAGACATCACCATTGTTTTCTTTTCACAGCCTATAATATAATTATTTTCATTAAAATATTCCAATTAGCCTCAAACCAGCACATCTGTGCTCATATTCTTGTTTCAAAGGCTGCCTCTGTCTGTGCATGTAGAGGCTACCATCTTACATTTTAAATTACCTCACAATAGATCTTTTCGTCTGGATCAGTGTTGATTTTAACTTGTTTAAAATGTCCATTCTGATATAGGGCAGCTTGAAAGGAGGTTACATGAAGAACACATTTTGCTTTCCAATTACTAGATGTAAACATGACTTTTTATTTTTGTCTGCAGTAGTAATAGCTGTTGTAGTAATATGCTTGGCTAGCTTGAAATTTTCACTTACTATAAAAACATTATGCTCACACTGATGGGATTTGCTTTACTGATCTTGTTTTGTAGTATTATTTTTCAGGCAATTGAGCTTGACTAGTCAAGTTATATTAGTTGAAATGTGAATTGTTATTTCATGCCTGTTCCTTGTGAGCTTCCAGTGAGTTTCTGGGTAGAGTTCAGTAATGCTGTGTCCATGTTGCACAGTTTTAACACTTAAAAAATTCACATCAACACCTGTTTTAGACAGGTAAGACTTAATGAGTCTAGCCATCACAGCACCTTAGGATGCTGCCATTCAAACATCCATTGTGCTTTCATGTCAAAGATTGGTTCCACAGCAGTGAAATCAGTAAAAGCTTAGGCATTAGGATACTTAATGTTTACACCATAAAATCTCCACATCTTCTTCTGCCCGGGTGAGCCACCATGCTAGAGCAGTTTAGGCAAGGGTAGATATTTTCTTCTGATTGTACTCACTATCAGGAAGTAACAAAAAAGTGTAAATAATAATATCTTGGATAGCTACAACAGTTAACCAGGAAAGTCTGGAATTATTTCTTTTCTTACCCTTTCTTCACTCAGTGTTTGTAACGTTGCAAGCAAGCATCATTAAGCAAAACCAAACCCACTTATTTTTAGCTGTTGGTGTCTGGTGCATTTAATTTGTCCCTGCCCTCCTCTGGTTTTAGTCAGAATCCAGACCTGTTCATTTCCTTAGCACACTGAAAATAAATTAGTAGGTCACCTATGTAAGACTAGCAGGTAACTTCTGAGAATTTACAGATCTGCAGATTCGTTGCTGTCCTTATATGCTAGAGGTTGGACTCAATGATCTTAGAGTTCTTTTCCAACTGAAACAATTCTGTGAGGTTATCAAAGTTGGCACAAGTTTGCTTTGGATGGTGTCTTCTTTGAAGATATCTGTGAAAACTTGGCTTGTTCAATTTTTATTACAGTAGCAATAAGGCCAGTTTGATGTTAGCAGATGAAAGTGAGTCAGGAAAACTTGGATAAAAGCCACACAGAGTACTGTACTTTGAAAATTACTTATTGAGTCATTATTTATCTGGTCAGGTAACCATGTAATATTTCTAGCAATTTGTCATTCTGTGGACTATTACAATGCAATAACTTGTTCTTTTTGGAGCTGTGTCAATGCAGTATTGTGCAGTGCCATAATAAAATGGTCTTCTGTTGCTGCTTAGATATCAAAGCAAAAGCAAGGTGTTTCATCAAGAGGCTTTAATGAATTGTTGATATTGCTGAACTGGATCTCACTAATATGTTGAAGGTAATGAGAGAATTCTTTTGAAATGTTAGTTTTAGTGAGGGAAAGAGAATTTTAGATGTGACTTACAGCTCTGTAGCACTTGGCTGCCTGTGTAAAAGAGCTGCTAATGATAGTAAAATTCCAAAGATTCTTGATTGAGAGAGAATCTGTCCCGGTTAGCTGGTTTGCTTTAAAGATAAGGCTTTTTCAGATGAGGTTTTGTGGGGGAGGCAGACACACTGTCACTCCTGAGGGATATTTTTTTCCTTGTTATTTTCATTCAAACCTCAGCACAAGTACATAAGTCAACTTGGCAGTGGGGGTATTGGTTCACTGAATAGTCAAGTGAATCTTCAAAGCTGAAAGGAGAAGACAAAGGACAAGAGCTAGTTAGTATGTGAATTAGTCTTACAGGGTGTCATAAAATTATGTTGCTAGCAGCTTTATCTATACATAAAGAGTTTCTGCTTACTCTTCTTCAATATGGGACAAGATCCTGTTTCCCCTGCTGCTGATCCAACTATGTGTAGGGAAAAGTAATTGCTAAATGTCAGATCTTAATCATGCCACCCTACACAGGGGTCCTTGGGAAGGGTAATGACGTTACTGAAGTGACCAGTATGTTTGTCTGATCTCTCTTGCCACTTTCCTGTGAATGCAAAGAGGGAAGGCTACACAACAGGACCAACTGGCGTGGTATGGCCTGCTCAATACATAGAATGCTTCCTGAAGAACAGTTTGTGGATTACTGATGTACTATTTACTGTGACAGGATTTTATGAACAAGTACCTACTAAATTCCAGAACTTTGGAGAACCTGAAATAGCTGTTGCTGTATTAATTAAATTTAGCTCATTCCAGTAGTTTTAAGTATAGTCAATCTGATTAACCCAGTGTAATTAATTTAAATCTCACTAACATTTTTTTATGTAGAATAAGATTGCATTATGGAGTGTTTGTACAGGAACATAATTTTCTGTCCATTTAGACAAACCTCAAATTCCCATACTTATTCCCCAGTAATGATGTCATGGTAATTTTGATGGCTGTCACTTCTCAGGATTGCATAGAGCATTCTGATTTAAAATACCTTATAATGTTGCTGCTTTTCTTTTCACCAGAGACCAGCAGAAACTGTAGATGAAGAAGAAAATGCAGAAGAGGAAGATGACAAAGAAGAAGAGGCATATAAAGGAAAGGAAGAATATCTAGATGTGAATGCAGAGGAAGATGGGAAAAATGTTAAAGAAAAAAGTAAAGTGGAAGAAATCAAGATGAAATTAAATGAGAATTATGAAGATGAAGCTCTAGAAGCAGAGAATGTTGACCAAGCAGAGGAAGAGAAACATTCCCACTTAAATGGCAAGAAAAATGAAGAAAATGGTGAGGGAATGGAGCACTTCAACTACCAAGGTGATCTTCAGCCTGAGGAAGAAACAAAGGAGGACTCTGACAGTCAGAACCAGGTAAATACTTATTCTTTCAGTTTGTTGTTCTAAAGTTATTGTTCCTCATTCATCTCAGCCTTAGGCTTCTTAGCTAGTCTCTAAGAAGCTCACCTCTGCTAAGGTCCTGAGAGGCCTTATGAAACTTCAGTTTGCAGTAAAGCTGTTAACTGCTTATACAGATCATTTACATCAGTAATTATGCTATATGCCCTCCAACTGAGAAAGCAATCGTTTCTCACTGTGTGATCTATCTGCATCTCCTGCTTTCCTGAGTATGATAGATTTTGAAATAATAAAAAAAGCCAATTAAAAGATTACTGCATTTTCCAGAAAAGCATAATCATTACATAGTTCCACACTATATTGTCCTTTAGGACAGAGCAGAAGGGTATGATGATATGACCACAGTGCTTCATTATTTTCATGGGTAGGCTATAATGGAAGTTGCATTTCATAAAAGACTCTTGCCATTGCTTTATGGAAATTTGATCTCCCTTTCCTAGAAATTGGAAAAGGGAGTGGTGGTGAACAAGATTCTCAAAGCAAGGGGATTTAGTCAGTTTAAAAGCAAATACACTGTTAATTTAGGAGACATGGTAACATGCTTGGCTTTGATGGAGCCATGCAGCCCAGAAAAAGAAAGTGGACTACCCTGACTCAGGTGAATTGACCAACAAACAGAATGATTGAAACAAAGTGTTTTGTTTGATGGGGAAAAGAACAACTTGCTGCATGTTTCCTGCTGATAGGCTGCTGAAAAACAAACTCCTGTGCTACTGGGAATGGTTTCTTGCACTTTGCAACTGGACTTGCTTCTGCTTCTGTATGATAGACATTTTTCAATTAAGAGCACTAAGTGACAGCTCAGTGGGCCTTGAATTTTTTCTATGCTTGATATATTGATTTTTGTTTTTTTATTTTAGAAAAGATGAAATTGTTTATGGAAGTAGAGGAAGTGAGTGAGCATTCACTTTAAATGGATGTGTGGGCAGCTGGATCTTTGATGGGATAACTGGGAGGGAACCTCTAATTTAAGTGCTTTCTGATTTAGAAAATGTGTAAGGTGAAAGGAAATGTTAATGTGATCAGAAAACATTTTTTCACATCAAGAATACCTTATGGAAAATATAGTGTGAAGTGCTATCACTGTATTGAAATGAAGTGAACTCTTTATTTCCCAAGGAAGTTAACAATACTTGTCCTTTTTCTCTAGGTTGCTTCCCATCTTGAAAAAACATCCACAAATCCAAGGGTGACAATCACCAGCCCACAGGAAAGTGAAAAAAACGACCAGAGCACTGACTATGCTGTAGTTTCATAGATACAGAAAATGTAATGAGCACAAAATGATTATAATACTTTAAAAATAGAGCATGTTATTTTTTTGTGATTGATAACTCATAACGGGAAGATGGGTTGACTGCCCACGTATTGAGTCTTGAGAAGATACTGCTGTATGTAGTGATAGAGAAAACAAACATTAATAGCTCCTAGAAGAACACAAGAATTATTTTTACAAAGTGAGACATTCCAATAGAATTTGATGAGGGAAATACAAGAGTACTGTATAGTAGTATTAGAAATAATTTGACTATTCTGTGGCTAGCAGTAATAGAATAACCACAAAAAATTACACATATTTAGAAAAAGAAGAAATCTAACAATGCAACAGTCAACTTCAATGTCAAAACTTCCTTGCAGATTTGTTCAGAAAAGAGAATTTTTCTTACTTTAATGAGGACATAAGTAGTTTTTCCTTTAAAGTTCCACATAATATGTACGATTTCCAGACATAATATTATGATATAGTTAGAATATGTTCCTCACTTAATGAACTGAGGCCCACAAACATCAGTCCTAATATTAATAAATAATGGATTTTCAAAATATTAATTAGGATAATTGGTTTTCACCTTCATAAATAATACATTTCACATTATGAATGCATGTAGTCAGCCTACCATGCTACAGCTTGTTCCCATTTACAACAAAAAGTTCTGTTGATTGTCCTACACCCATTAACTAAAAACAGACTTATCATATTGGAAAAAAAAAAACAACTAAAGGTATGTAGCAGACTAGTTTCAAAAGTTGAGTTTCAATGGATTTGTAAGTAAGTCTATGTGAAATTTAATTTGTTAATGAAAAAAAATTAATGGGTCTGGATTCAGACTGAAATGGCCATAAAACCATCGCAGTAAATGGAGCCACTTTAATATGGAACATGTTAGGGTAGGCCTGCCAGTTTTCTCTAAAAAGTCAGCCACAATTGCTGCATTTATGAATTGTTTACATAGCTGTAATGGTTGGAAGTGTGTCATCCTCTTTTTGAGGAAGCTGGCTCCTTATAGTCTGTGGTTTAATTTGAATTAGTAAATAAGGCATTGATCCACAGTTTCAGTTCTGTTAATGACACCAATTCCATTGCTCTTATCATTTCTCTGTTAGTAATGGGAATAATTTGTAGTTCATACAAATACAGCCCTGAGCATAATTTCATTAATTATGCAAAAGAAATAGTAGGCTTCCTTATCATTAATGCTGGCAAATTATTACTAGGAGAATTTGTCATTTTTGGTGATTTCATGCCATTAAGACAAAAATTACATATATGAGCAAATTGAACTAGAAGCACAGTGTGAGGAATGTGAAGAAACACTTGTTATGACTGAAACTCATACAAACATCTTCACTTTTTCTACTAACTATTAAATGTATTTTTCCAATGGAGTAGAAATACCTAGAAAACCTCCAGCATGTTTCTGAGTATTTGGAATCTAAGTACAAAAGAATGAATGTTAAAACTCCTATGGACACCGTTGGAACACTTTGCCCTGTGGCATCGCTGAATTGCCTGTAATTTGTGTGTCCTTTGCTGAACTGTCTGACAAAGATCTGAGGGAACATTGTATTTATGGTCAGGTCAAAGTAAGTCCTGCTTTAGCCAAGCTCTTAACCAAGTATGTGTGCATGGTCCATGTATCTTTGATTTCACTGGGATTTAAGAAAACATTTGAAGTTAAGCAGAAATTAAAAACAACCAACCCACTCACCCCCAACCCAAATACAAAACCCAACCAAAACACAACAGAATGAATAAGTACCTGTACCTGCTAGTAAGGCAAAATGACACACAGAAAACCTCTAGATGCCTTTATAATTAATCCTGCACTGGTATAATGGATGCAGTAGCATTAAGAGCCCTCAAATAGTACTTAGCCAGCCAGAGGTGGCAGCTCTGTCTCGTTGGGGAGCTTAGGGAAACTTACCTGCTGAACCTTCTGTACCAAGCTGAACAAGGTAAATGGCTAATGCTGCATCTATGCTCACTGAGAGCTGAATAGCTCATATTAAGCATGGGCTTAAGTCTGTTGCTGAGTAATTTGCCAGCATTAACAATAAGGAAGTGACAATAATCTTGTATTGACACTACCATGAATGGGATATTTGCTAGAAGTTATCAGTCTACCAAATCGTCCTGGTTTTGTTGAGACAGAATCACAGGACAGCCGTGGGCTGCAGGCCACTGCAGTTCTGAGTCAGCCAGGAGAGCTGCCTCTGAGTTGGCTTGCAATAAGTAAAGGACTCACTGTCATCTTACTGCAGATAAAGACTTGAACTGCTGCTCAGATGATGTTCTTCATTCTCAAAAGTTTGAGGTTAAATCAACACTGAAAAAATATCTATGGAGATATTTAATTTGAAGAACGTTTGCTTGAAAATGTTCAACAGCTTCTGCCATTTCTCCCCTTTCCTGCAAATGTTCAGTGTCTTCCAAGCTTAAAAGAGTAATTGAAAATCTGAAACTAAAATCTAGGGAAGTGTAATATGATCATTTTCTTTCATGGGAACATGAAATCCCTAGGAGTGTTATTCAGGCTTTATAATGCTTTCCCCTCTGTTTTCTTGTAAGAAAGACAGGATGCACTTCTTCATAATAGCAAATCAGACTCTTTTTTTTAAATAGAGATACAGCCATTTTGTCATTCACCTTACAACACTGACAACACAAATTTTGTGTCAAGCTTTTTTATCTAGAGAAATTTATGCATGACAGATAATTCCGATGTTAAAGCAGAAATTAAACAAGAAGTATACAGGTGGTCTTGCTAATAGTTTTTCTGTCTGGATTTGCTGTGTTTTATGGCTTAACTCAGTTTAACATGTTTTTTTGTTACGCTTATGTAATGTTATTTTATGTTCTGAGGTTTTTTAAAGACATATTTTCTTGGTTTGGTTTTATTTTAAAAAAATAATTTGCTATTAAAATGAACTAGCATACAGATATTTCTGTGTTTTGGGAATGCTGCCTTCCAATCTGAGCTCCCTGGTTCGAGAAGCACAAGGAATTACTAGAGTCTATCGGAGAGCCATGAAGATGGTGAGGGGACTTGAGCATCTACCTCACCAGCAGAGGCTGAAACACCTGGAGCTGTTTAGCCTGGAGAAGAGGCAATTGAGGAGGGATCTAATTAATGCTTGCAAATATCTAAAAGGTGAGTGTCAGGAGGATGGTGTCAGATTTTCCACAGTAGTGTCCAGTGACAGGACAAGGGGCAGTGGACACAAACTGGAACACAGGAGGTTCCATGTAAATATCTTCACTTTGAGGGCAGCAGAGCACTGGAACAGGCTGTCCAGAGAGGTTATAGTCTCTGTCTCTTGAGGCATTTGAAACCTACCTGGCCATGTTCCTGTGTGATTTATTTTAGGTGATCACAGGGTTGGACTAGATGATCTTCAGAGGTCCTTTTGTACTCCTACCCTTCTATGATTCTGTTTTGTCTTATATCAAACCCGTTTGATATAAGTTTTCTTTGGGTAACTGGCTTTATAACACTGGTGATTCTGCAGCTGATAGGATTCTCCCATAACTAGAACTTTAAGAAGAATTAAAAAAACCTAAAAAATCAGATTTGGTAGTTTTTGTATTGCAACTGTGAAAGAAAATAGGCTGACAGTTTTGGCTGTTACATAGTTACAAGTCTAAAAATAACAGCACAGTTAAACTGGCCACTGGTTTTTAATGTCCCTGTCCAGGTTAGGACTGAATTAGGAGTGTAGCTGTACTGTTTGGCAGATACTCAGCAGATAACTTTAGTTTTATCTCTCCACTGGCAATACTTGAGGAAATACCAAAACTTTTAGATGTCTCCTTGCTGAAATTCCTAATTTCAGCAAAGCATTGAAGCATATGCTTAAATCCCAGAAGACTGCTGCTTTCATTAAATTTTATCTAATGGTTTGGTGCTTTAACAGAACTAAAACAAAGTTCATTTCTGGGAAAAAATAGGTGAAAACAAGGAAAACCTAATCCCTGCTCAGTGTCATTTAAAGCAAAACAAAAAAACAAACCCAACCCCCAAAAACCTTTGTGCAAAATGAAAAAAGAATGTGTAAGTATTCAGATTACTTGAGCATATAGGGAAAGGCTTGTTGCTTGGTGTCTTGGTTTGAGCAGACGGAAGCTATTTTACCCCTTCCCAAAGGAGTAAAATAAAAATGCTCCACGCAGGTTTGGAAGTTTAACTAGAAATGCTGTTCATAAATACATACAGAAATACAAAATACATGAATTCATATTCAGCCTCAGCCCAGTTCTCCAGCCTGGGCTCTTCCAAAACCTCACTAGGCCAACACCTTCCAAAACTTTCTCCCCAACCGGGCCAAGCACCAGGCCTCAATACCCCTCCCCATGCCTTCCTGTTTACCCCTTCATACCAGGCCTGAACTACGTAGCTAAAAATCAGCTTTGCCAAGGAGACAGAAGGCCACAAACCAACCCTGCACTGCAAGAGATGAGGGTCCATGCTGGGGAACAGAGAGAGGGAGAAAAGGGCAGAACAGACAGGAATGTCCATTTCTACAGGGGTACAGGATGATGGGAACCAAGTAACAAAGGTTACACTTTCCTGTTGTCCATCTCCTTGTACTCCCTGGTACTTCTGAAGGACTTCTTTTCTGTATGGTTCTTAAACCCATAACACTTGAGTATTTTGACTGATTATCCCAAAGGTACATTAAAATAACAGTTAGGTAATAAATATAAGTACAAAATGAAGTATCTCAAGGAAGGGCATATTTATGAAGTAGTAGTAATCCGAATGATTTAATGGGATGCAGCCTAAGGATGTATTGTTTTGAGCAGCTGGTAGCCTTCAAAGTTTTAATCAAGAGAGATGCTTCAGACATGGCAATAGGCAGTGAAGCTGGCTGCTGTCTCTAGGTTATTGTGTCTGTTCATATTTGAATGCATTGACTTATAAGCACGTGTGTGAACACTGTAACTGAACGCTGCGACTGCATTTGCTGTGTGGACACACATCCTGCACACATAAGTCATGGGCTTATATAATCTAATATTTTTGTGTAGTTGGTGATCAGAAAAATACATTGATTGTAGCTGAGATTTGAAGAGAAGGCTTCGAGGACACCTGGGAGTAGCCTTCCAGTATCTGAAGGGGGCCTACAGGAAGGCTGGGGAGGGACTATTTACAAGGGCTTGTAATGACAGGATGAGAGGCAATGGGTTTAAACTGGCAGAGGAGAGATTTAGACTGGATGTTAGGAGGGAGTTCTTTGGTGGAGGAGGAGGAAGCCTCTCTGGTGAGGCTGGTGAGACATTGGAACAGGTTGCCCAGGGAGGTTGTGGCTGCTCCCAGGTTGGACGAGGTCTTGAGTGACCTGTACTAGTGGGAGGTGTCCCTGCCTATGGCAGGGGGTTGGAACTAGATGATCCTTGAGGTCCCTTCCAACCTTACCATTCTATGTATGATTCTATGATGTAGTAATATACAGTTAAAACTGGTAGTAATTAACTTCATAAAAATGATGGCATATTTGTGTACACTTGGGTGCTTTTCTGGCTCCAGCTTAGAATGCTTGAAGCCCTGAAGTAAAACGGAAATAGCAGCCTAAAAGTGACTGGGAGCTATGTGTGTTATAAGGAGATGGACAGGATTTGGAAAATTCAAGAAAGAATGTGCAAGTATTGACTACAACACACTAATTTTCAGAGGTCTTTAGTACTAGCAATAGTGCAGGGGACATCTGATTTAAGGAAAGGGGCATTTTGATATGGTAGACAGATTTCCAACAACCTATGCAGAATGCCTTTAAATGTTCACATTTTTCTTGCAGTCACCTACAGCAGTGATGATACTTAGCTTTAAGAGCTTTGTGATTTTAAATGAATCCCTAATTCAATTATACTTTAATGCCCTTGATAGGACCAAAACTTATTTCAAACTACAGGTTTTATTAGTTGAGAGCTTCTATAATCCTAAAAATAAATTAAAAAAACTAGAAGGAACCTAATTTTTTTATTAAACGAGTCACAGTTCTGTACATCAACTTAATTAACATGATGGTTAATTGATTTTTGAAGGCATACTGTTTAAACTGTGAACTGTCTGATTAATGTCTGTGCATTTCAATGTAGTAAACAATGTCAGGTCTCCCTTCTGTAAGAATTTTTTGCCTGTATGGTCACTCTCATTTTCTGGACTCCGGCCTTTGTGCTGGAACCAAAATGTATGTGCAGCAGGTGGAATCAAGCTCCTAATCCAAGTTCCCTCTGTAGAATATTTTTTTAAAGTAATTTACTTTTTCCATTATCCAAAATAAAACATGAAAAAGTTTTGTCTGATACCTGTTTGTTTTTAAGCAGTATGTTTTTTCTTTGAAGAGAGGTCATTCTTAAAGGAATTAGTCTTTAAGAAAACTGCTCCAAACCCTCATTTCTTCCATAGTGGAGCAAGACTTGTCCACACTGTATGTCTGCTGCATGATGGTGACTGATTCAGCAGTTTCCTAGGTGAAATCTGTGATGTGGGAATTTTGTCTCTCTGGGTCATGCTTTGTTCTACAGACTTCAACCCTGCCTCTGCTGTAGCCATACCTCCTGTGGAGCAGTGCTGGTTAGCAGTGCCCCTTACCCTCCTCCTTGGCTCGCTCTCCTGCCACAGGTGAGTTGTGCAACTAAGGTTCAGATCCTCTGTTTCTCACAGCTGCAGCCCAGGAGGGAGGAGATAGCTGGTGAGAGTGTTTGGGACTGCTGCTTGAGAGCCCTGGGCAGTTTTGTGGAAGAGCCAGTTGAATGACATAAGGGCCAGAAGCTAGGAATTTAGGAGATAACAAAGTAAGTACTTGGAGAGAAAGGATATTTTATTAGCAAGTACTTATGGGGTGGGTATCATCCTTTGTGCTCACATGGGTGAGTCATGGAAACATTATAGAGATGACAACACGGGATCTAGAAATAACTAGCAATAATATATAACATTAACTGAACTGGAAGAGAAGGTGCTTGCAGTCAGTGTATCGCTTGCGGTCAATACCCTGCTTGTCCACTAGATGGACTCAAGGAGCTCGCTTCTGCTTATGGCAGAAGGCAATGGTGAATTACAAGAGGCTTTAAGTATTTACTCACAAAGTATTATTTCCCAGCTGGTGGGGCTGGCTACAGCTTCAAACAATACTCCAAATGCTTTCAGGGAATTCTGTTACTGTTAGCTGCTGAGGCTTCTGATTCTTCCCAGGCTTCCCAGGCTACTGGGGAAAGGAGGCAGACAATCTCTGACCTGGTCCTGATTTCTCTGGATGATCTGTGTATCCAGGACTTCCCATCTTGGCAGGAGAGTTTCAGGTGCAGGCAGGATGTCTTGCGATGTGCAGTCTTGGCACAGATGTCACGCTGGCTATGCAGGGGAGGCATTTAGAGCCTGTTCCTGGTAAACTTGAGGCAGGCAGTTTCCAGGCAGCTCAGGATGCACTGAGGCAGTGAGCAATGGCAGCAGGCAGTGGCAAGCAGTAAGCAAGCACAACAGCAGAGCATGTTGTGTCACCTGCTCATCTCTTTTTATCAATACAGCCTGAGACTAATGGGCCTATGGACACAAAATAGCCAATCAAAATGGCAGTTATCCAGGCTTGACTGTATTAGGTGAAGCCATAGGCTTGCTTGCTTTACCCTTTTCAGGGCAGAACACAGGCCTTGCACAAGGCATACACAAGCTGAGCAGTATGTACCTTGTTTACCACAGGATGTAAACAAGTCTGTGCAGGCCACAGTCCTTAGACTCAGTGGCTCCAGGTTTTTTGTCCTCTTTTCTGTGGTTGCTTCTCCCCATAGCAGAAGGAGGGAGAGCAGAAAAACATGTCTGGGCAAGCCAGGGCATGTATAAGCCAATTTTGACCTAGTCAAGCCTACCATGACAGTGATGGACACATGGACTCTGATACACACCTCTTGGAGATAGCAGCAGTGTTCAGCAGTGAGGGGGTTTGTCTGTCTTGGCACCAACTCACTCTAGCTCCAGGAGAAATGCCTTTGCAAAAGGTAAGGTGAGAGGTGGAACCCAGTCTGATCAAGACCTATCAGATTTCTTTATCATAGCATATTAAAGAAAAAAAAAAAGTGTCCTCACACTGGAGGTAATGCATTTGTCCAACAATAATGTCTTCATTCTTGTCTAGCCATCTGTGGTAGGCAGAATAATTGATGTTAAAAATTGATTCCTGTTTTTTAAATGTCTGTCTCCATGAAGATTTCAGCTACTGTATCATTGTTGTTCTGGTCACACATTGTAGACCTGCAGTGTTTTTCTGTGCTTTCAATATTCACTGTCTGTCTCTTCTGATATTCACTGACAGATGACCCATGTTGATGCTTGAAATGCTGCATTTTGCCAGCTCTCCCCTGGGGATTCCTTTGGGCTTACCTCTCTCCCCTGTCACCCTTCACCTGCCTGAGCTGCAGACCTGCCTCCCCTGTGCTACCATACAGGCAGGCATCTTTTGCACCCCGTCCAAGACATGCTTGGGCCAGGGGTCCCTCTCATCCCTGCTACCCTCCCAAAAATACATGCAGAGGCTTCAGAAGAAAATACCAGGGCTTGAGGTTCCTGAAGCAGACAGGGAGGAAAAGGGCAGCAGATGCTGAAGCCATTAGGTGAGCTGAGGTAGGGAAATAATGACATTCTGGAAAGGCCTCTTGTCTGCCATCCTTCTAGTCTCAGACTAGGGTGTGCATTCAGCTAGTCAACAGCCTGAAGCTCTGGGTCCTGAGGCTGAACTTGCTGGAGCAGCACATCTAGTATGTTGTTAAACTGATAAGCTCATTAGCAGTGTTTAAAAATGATCTCACATCTGTACTGGCAAAAGCACATGAATGGTAAATTAAGGAAAAAGTGGGCTTTCAAAAAACAGCTGCAAATGATTATACAAAACAGTAAAAGAAGTTATTTGACGCTGTCTCTTCTGCCTGCAGGGTTGTTGGAAGTATTTGCCTGACCTGGTGTTAATATGCAGAGATTATTTTCACAGCAATCCCTCTCTGTAAATTACCTGACAGCAAACCTGAGCTTTGCCCTGCTTAATGTGCATCAAGTGAACTCATGCAGGAAATGGGTGTTGTGTGATCTGCCGTGCATTCGGATCAGAGCCAAAAGAAAACCAGGGTGTGGGTGGATTGTTTGCCCAGTGATCAGACCACTCTAGAAGCTGCACACATGGTCTCTAAGTATCAGGAATATGTTCCTCAAGGACAAACTGTATCATGGGGGTGACATGGCAAAACTCAAAACATCATTTCTGTAAGTGGAGCATGGGCATTAACCCCCCAAAGACTAGTGTGGGGTAATGCTCTGTAGAGATGCTGCTTCTGTCATCTGTGGAAGTGCTAGAACAAAGAGGGAGTGAGACTGTGCCTCCAAAACAGGCTCAGGGAGCATCATATTTTCTCTCTACCCATGACATGCAGTAAGCTGTGAGGCCAGCCTGCTGTGTAATAGCAGGATAAGCAGTTGGTGCTGAATGAGCCAAACTGCTGATTCCTTTATTTTACTAAAACTATTAGCCCTTTGATAGAAAGCTGCTGGCAAAGTGCACCCAACTAAGGTTTTTGCAGTCTTTTGCCATCTTTCTTACATTTCACATCCTTGGAGGCTTAACAGCCTCCCCAGCATGCAGGTTCTGCTGCTGCTTTGCTCCCTGCCAAACCTTTCTCTGATGGCTGCTGCTTAGGATGCTGCAGTGACCCCACTCTGCTGCTGCCACTGCTGTTTGCCTGCAGTCGTGCATGATTGCTTGGAAACGGCAGGCTGAGGCTGTAGTAGAAACTGGAAATTAAATCTGGTTACAGGCAGCTCAGGAGGAGGAGACATTTCTGCATCTCTGCCTTTGGCTGTAATTCACTGTGCACTGGGAAATTAATGGAAAATAAAGGGTGAATACAGCCTGGAGTGAGGAGGACAAGAGAGATGCTAAAGAGAAGCCTTTTCTGCAGAGTGGTAGAGGATGCAGATCTAACCTTCAGAAGAGCATGTGTGAACCAAAGTGAAGTCAGAGATTGCCACTCAGATTGGAAAATGGGATTTCTTTCACCACATTTGGAGAGGAGTTGCATTATAATTCTTTGCCAAATGAGGCTAAAGAGAGAGCAAGAAATAAGGTAGCATGAAGAAACTGAAAGAAGCACCTTAAGTGTGGAAGTCAGCAGGTTGTAAAAAGAAGAGCTTGGTTGCTAAAATTATATTTTATTTGCACTAGTGTTCACTAATGTGCCCTTTGGAAAGTTGGTGGCAGCCAGTGCCAGACAAAGTGTCAGGCAGTCCTGGAGTAGAGCATGTGCTGAATTTTTTGAGGATGGCAAAAGGGAAGCTATATGGTAGAGGAATTATATGTTCAGGGACAGATTACCCTCAGCATCATTAGAATGTTCCCAGGAAAGTTGGCTGCCCCTCACTACTGCCCAGCTGGAGGCCATATCACAGGCATTTCCCAAGAGAACAGCAAAACCTTCATCTCCACTGCTCTTCTGTTGATGCCTCGGTTCTTGCACCCAAGGAGGAAGGTGTTAAGCCATTATAAGGAAATGCATCTTGGAAACATTCCTAACACATCTTCACCTTTCCACTATGTGGCTTCTTAATAGCAACAAAAGTAATCTTTTGCTTAGCATTTCTACAAAAGCCCTGTGTGGCACCGATTCTTTGCTGTGAAGGATTGCAGTGTTCAGTGGTCTCAATTTTGGAAAAGCTCTAAGCAGCTGAAACAAAGGTTTAATGAGATGAAATGCGTGTGGCAACGTTAACCATGACAGTGTTAGAAGCTTTGCTGCTGCTGCTAAATCCCAAATGCACTTCCTATCCCAGCAAGCTTCAGTAAGATCCTTGTGCATTTTCCTTTTTCCCTAGCACCTGGGTGCATGACTCATCCTCTCTTGTACTGTCAAAGCATGTTCAGTTCTGCAGGAGCAATGTGCAGTGTGACTGAATGCCTGGTGCTTGGGTCAGCTCTCTTCACTATCTGTAGGGTCAGCTGTCCTCTGGACAAAAATTTAGCAACAATTATATGTCTGTCTACACAGAATCATAGAATGCATTGGGTTGGAAGAAACCTTTAAAGGTCATCTATCCAACCCCTCCTGCAGTAAGCAGGGACATTTTGAACTAGATCAGGTTGCTTAGAGCTCCATCAAGCCTCACTTTGAATGTTTCTAGGGATGGGGCCTCCAGCACCTACCTAGGCAACCATTTCCAGTGTTCCATAACCCTCACAGTAAAGTACTTCATCCTAATGTCCAAACTGAATCTACCCTTCTCTAAAATCCATCCCACTCACTCTAGTGCTACGTGCCCTTGTAAACAGTCCATTTCCAGCTTTCTTGTAGGCCCCTTTCAGATACAGGAAGGCTGCTATAAGGTCTCCCCAGAACCATGGGAGTGCATTTTAAGAACTATGTATCCATATAGCTGCTTTGGATAAACAAGCCCAGCCTGTGCTTTCTTTGCTAGATGGGCTTTCAGTCAAAATTTCAGTACAGTGTTAACAAACAGCAAGTGGAGAGAAGGGACTCAGTAACAGCCACAGGAGCCCTCACTCTCATCTCCTTTGGTGAACTTCACTGTAAAATTTCAAATGTCACATTTCCTCCATGCATAATTTTAATTAAAGACTCTCCACGAAAAGGTCAGGACAGCTTGACTCTGCTTCCCACATACCGATAGCCCAACAGCGGTGAAAGTCAGTGGCAGCAAACAAAATTCCTCCTGACCTGAAAGTTCCGAGGACCCTCTCTGCCTGGAATAACTAATGAACAGCAGCAGCTCCTAGTCCTGCCACATGCTTTGTGAGTAATAGCTACCCATCACCCCTGCTGCTCTTGCTGCCTTGCTTTATAAACAATGCACAGCTCCTCACCTTACCAGTCTTTGAATCTTTTCCTTTTTAGCACTGCTTCATCTGCTGCTCCACTCAGACTACAATCATTTTTAAGCACTGGCTGCAACGTGCCTTTGCACTTCTAATATATTGATTCTAGTGAAGTGATGGATACAGCAAAACATGCTTTGTTTTATTCTCTGTAATCACGTGCATGTGATGAGACCTTGATTGCCCATCTTTTCAGGGCTAATGTTTGGACACTGCAGTTGTGTTGCTAGGATAGGCACTTCCCTTGCAGAGGAAAAATTTACTTCCAATGGCATTGCAGACCACAATAATTATTGTAGACTCAGCTGAAACTTCCAAAGATGCACATTCTGGTTTATTGAAGTTGTGGAAGTAAGCCCTGAGTCACGCACCACAAAATGTTTTAATCGGCATGGGAAAGAGCACAGCTGTTACCTGCGTACCTGTTATTAGTATGACAGAATCTATGGAATCATTTTGACTCAGCACCAAAGTGACTTCCCCACCTATGAAAGCTGAACACAGAATGCAACAGAGACTGGCTCTTGACTCTGCCTTTCACGTTAAATTCACAGAGAAACCTGCTTAACTAGAAAGACGCTTCACAAAATCCATGGGTGGCTTGCGCCTAGAATTTTATTCAATCCATTCAAAAAATAGACAGAACTATAAGGTGGCACATATTGTCAGAAAGTACAAATGTCACATCTCTCTTTATACAGTTTAATTTAAATCCATAGATTAAGACAGTGAAATAATTGTCCTGGCTGGGAAAATAATTAAGGGTCTTCCATGAAAGGACACATCTTCAGTTAAGCATTGTCACAAACGTATCTGGTTAAGCATAACTTTTTCTATGCTCTATAAAAATATAAACAGCATTTCAAAACGTTTTTAGATAAATAGGTTAAGGTCATCTAACATGGCATTCATGTACTGACAGAATATGGGACCTGGGCACGTCAAACTGCATTTAGTAATCCACACCCAGCCAAAATGAAAAAAACATCTTGTATGAGCTTCAGAGACAATGAAGTATAACAAAAGAAACAGTATCAAACCAAAGATGGGAGGAGGAGGAACATCATACCTGTACATATGAATTCCTTCTCTTTATTTTTATACTTTTTGTTAACATGGCAATGACTAAGACAAAAGTGGCAGTTTCATACAGGTTAATTTTAACTTGGGATCAAGTATAACTTGCCTTTCCCAGGCAGCAGCATTGCTGGGAAGTGATGTGCACTGCAATCAGGTTAAGGGCACCCACTGTCATGTATGTTTTACCTGTGCAGTATTTCTTTGATACAGACTGTACAGAAGGACATGTGCAAATTACAAGGGCAGAGTCTTGGCTTCCCAGACAGCAAAACCAGGTGGTAAGACTAAACAGTATTTTAAATCCAAGAAGAAAAACTGAACAAAAAGCCAACTCATCTAAACTTTGAACAGTGGGATGTTGGGTGTTCCTGGTATAGCTGTCATAAACACCCTGGGTTTTTTTTCTGTAGGGATGCAATCTTATAAGCTAAACAGCTAATCGTTGTTGCAAGGACTTATTGGTTCAACACAGATTAAGAAGTTCAAATACACTGAATATATTGGTCACAGGTCTAATCACATCACTTCCCTTTTCTCAATCCTAAATTTGCATTGGATTGGCTTCCCCCATCAGCTGTGTGTTTGTATAGCAGAGCACTCGATGTTGTAATTGACTAGCACATATGCCAACAACAGCTGCTATTTTCCAGTTAAAGTGATCTACGAGTGAGAAACAAAACCTAAGGAAAAGGTCAGGTTTCAGATAGAGGTTGGACATTTTGAACTTTGGACAAAGTGACAGGTATCTTTGACTCTCCCGGTGCTGGCGCTTTTGTGACTGGATTTGCATGGGCTTTTACATCAGCTATTCTCTCTTTAAATCTTTGTTGGAGATACTTTTCTTCTTTGGAGTAACTTTTAGCAAAAGCAGACATCATCAGACATGCTGCCACGGTGGACCCTCCAACACAAAACAAGATCGCACCTGCCAGCTTGCATATATCAAGGGACCCATTAAACTGTATGGCACGGGTATCCACCACAACAAAATCATCTTTCCCAAGAGCTTCGATTTTCGGTGGCACAAGAAAACCCACTACAAGAACTGTTAAACCTATCAGCATAAAAGCCGTCCCAGAGATGAGTCCGACCTGTGGGAAAAACAGAAAGAAACAAAAGAGACAATTAATATGCCTTTCTATGGTTTTAGCTGGTGAGTGGCCCTAGGAAGCATTCAGCTTTTAGAATGTCTCTCCTAAGAGAGCGCTGGTATTTTTCTTTGAGGTCCTACACGGCCATACTAGAACTACAGTACACGGACAAACTGCTCTTCACAGCTCATATAGCTCAGTACTGACTTTTCTGGGAACAACAGAACATGTATCTATACATAGAATCATAGAATGGTAAGGTTGGAAGGAGACCTCAAGGATCATCTAGTTCCAACCCCCTGCCATAGGCAGGGACACCATGTTCAAAGGCCCCATCACAGAGGATCACAGTTTAACCCCAGTGCTGTGTTATTTCTGGTTCTTTCTTTTTCATTAGGTGTTGATTAGCACCAACAATTCAGTGCCTGATGACAGTCTGTGTCACATCTACCACTGGCTTTCACTCCATGAAATGTAATTCCTTTGCAAGGATTAGAAGGAAGTTGTTATTGCTGTGAACAGATCACAGAATATTTCAAGTCTAAGTGTAGAAAGAAATTGGTTCATATAGAAAGGGCACAGCAACAAAGCAGAGGGATTGAGTTAGATGGCCTTGTGGGCCCTTTCTAAACTCCGGTGTTCTCAGATTTGGTCAAGTTGCCTGACCTTAATGGAGATCTTGTAATTTGCTTGATTCCCTGACACACAGTCTCAGAGTTACTGCTGTTAACCTACCAGTTTTATTCCCAATAATCTGGCAGCACTACTATGGGTGCAGAGCAGAGGTAGACTACACTTTCAAGCTATAGGTGCTGTTTCCTACACAAGATTTTGATGTTTCAGTGGCATGGTTCCTTGTGACAGAAACTACAGCATCCAAAGACCCTACAACTACCTCAGAAGCCAATCTATTTTGGTAAGAGCAACAGAAGGACTTTCTGGATGATACCTATACCCATTAGTTGCATGGGAAAAATGTTGAAACGGGCATTTTTGTGTTCAGTAAACAACAATGGGCAATACCTTCCAGAATGCAGAGCTCCACCTGCTAGGCGATCTCTGGATCTGAAAATCATCCTCATACTCCCAAATTGAAGCTGTGCAATCCTCATAAAACTGATGCAGGTAGGACCGAACTCCATAGCGTTGGTACCCTCCCTCAGTGCTGCCCTGTGTGTGCTTGGACCCGCAGATGTCAGCATAGGAGCTCATCCTTCCTACCTGCAATGAGAGGTTCCATGCAAAGCAGATTGTTATCAATGTGGCAGAAAAGTAAAGCTGTCGACAAACTCTCCAGATAACACAAAGAAAAAGCAGCCCAGGAGGGCCATTTCCTTCGTTGTTTTCCAAAACAAATGAGCCTAGAAGAGTTGCATGTGATGACTCAGCTCAAGTAAACCCAAGGCACTCAGCTTCTTGGCTCAGCACAGCCTAAAGGTGCTGCAGAGAATATTCTCTCCACAGAGTGCCTGTTCTCCATCTTTTGCACTAGCATGATACTGTGTTTCCATGGAGACTGAAAGAAGCAGACAGCATCAGGTAACAAAAGCCAGGGTTCATACTGCCTCTCCTTCAGACTGCTTCTATCAGTTAAATAGTCTGCAACCATAGGAACTTGACAAACTGCTGGGTAAGGTGTTTTTTAAAAAATGTTTTTGCCTGAGCTATTGAAGTGCAGGACTAAGCATTGATGTAACATTCATAGCTAAGAGAAACGAAGGCAAAATAAGTCCTAGATGAAGTCAAACTGAATATATCCTGAACTTCAATATGGATAATTAAAAATGAAAACATGGAATGCTGTTACAGCATCAAACTGCTCACTGAAGAGAGGAAAATGGAAATACTAAACTTCTGCCAAATGACTGTTCCCATGGAGAAGTCAATGCCCAAACTCCATATGACTACAATAAAACCAAGTTTGTGTGCTATGAAAACCATCAACAGTCTTCTCTACTTGCCTCTAAAAAACTTAAGCAACAGGTCAATGTTACTTAAGCTGACTGACTTCTCCTTAAAGAAGTTCAGTAAGTCTTAGTCCAAAAGAAACTGATCATAATCAGTACTTACATCCAAATGTCACAGCTCAATTTATGTCAGCTTCAAGCAGTTACTCTGATCACCACAATTTTACTTAGAGGGAAGGAAGGTTGGTTTGACATGCTCATGGCAGCTAGGACCTGGTGATTTTGCAGGCCTATGATCTTTTAGGAATGGGTCATTTTGGGTATGAAATTCTTGAGTATGTATGAAAAACAAACGCTGCTGCATTTAAATTAAGCAGAACCCAGAAAGGATAAATAGATAATAGCAATAGCCTGAATGAAGCTATTGGCTGGCAAAGCAGCGGCCTTTTGGAATCTGGTTGCATTCTTGACTCAGGAACAAAGGGGGTTTTCCTCTTCATAAAAAAAAAACAAAAACAAAAAAACCAAACAAATCACTCATCTTGAGTTTTATTTATTTTGTGTATCTAATACATATTTAGTTTTAGATTCTCAACATCTTAGAGTTGCAAATATAATTTTCAACCCGTGATGATGTTACAGGGCTTTCACAGAAGTCACAACCAAGTGGAGGAGGAGACCCACATGATGCTGGTGGCCATTGCAAGGGCCAGAGCTCCCTTCCAGAAGAGGGGACAGTATTGGTGGCTGAGCTTTGCAGAACAGCAGGGACAGCACAAAGCATGGCTTCTGGCAGAACCTCCTTCTCTGAACCTGGAACTGCCCTTGCATCCCCTGTGGGTTCCCCTTTTCCACTTCAGCCACCATAAGATGTCAGAAAACCAAAAAAGTGCTTTCTGACTCAATGGATGGGCTTGCTTTCTGCTGATGACAGCACCAGTACCTTCCAGAGTGTGCTGAAGGTGTTGACCTTCCCAGTCAAGGACCTAATAACAGGCAACCTTGACACAGCAGGGAACTCTTCTCTGGTGAGCAGGGAGTCTGGCACATGGGCCACCCTGTGTCAAGTTTTATGTTGCTAATAGTAATAGGTATACCTCTCTACCTTAGGGTGAAAGAAGAAGATGCAGTGATAGTGTAGCTTACTGCAGCTGCCCCAGCTCTCCCACATGAGGTTACACAGCTAATACCTCAAGGATAAGAACAGTTTATGTCCCTTGGCCTCACCACGTGTTTTGGTTTTAAGTAAACGAGCACTCATTCTCTCACTTCAGGAAGAAAGATACCAATCAAAGCTCTGCAAAATCTCACTCTCTCAGGTGCCTACTTAGATCTTTATTCTTGCATTCAATTCTACCTCCTTAAATAACTTATGCTTAACTCACTGCCAACTAAATTCATTCAGGCAAGCATATTTAGCATCATATAATGAGCAGAAAGGGAGGCATTTCCCCCAAGTGAAAGTAACTCCAAAAGGTCAACACAGGGAAGGACCAGACCGAATATGAGCAGATAGTGCAAACAAAGCTTGATGGCATTTACACCAGATGCCATCAGAAGACAACTTTAGAGCTTCGTTGGTTTCTCCAGAAGGTGAAGCTGTTGCTGAGTCTGCAACTGTAGTTACTGCAATTAAAGAAAACTCAATGTAATGTGACAGAAAGCTGCATAAACACTATCACACATTCACTGCACTATCTGTAGGTTTAGTCAAGATAGAGAAAGGAGGATGTAGTGTTTCTAACAGCTTGGTGAAGAATTGGCTGTAAGGAACACAGCCTGAGATGACTTAGATTGCACACAGATTCTTTAGCAACCTAAAATGCTAGTATGTGGATTTGGTCAAGCATATGAGCAAAACGAGAGGTGGAATAGAAAACAAAAAGAATGATCTTTTGCTTGAGAGAGTTGAGATACCATCAAGTAGTATGACCTTTTAAAATGGGAGGAAAGAAAAAAAGACTGCCAGCATCATTAATTCTTTTCAAGCACTGCATAATAGTAAGTGCTACTGAACATTTTCTTTATGCTCACACTCTTCCACTAAAGTAATCTCCTATCTTTTGCAAAATATCCTGTTCCTTAGAGAGAAGAAGGCTTCTTAGCCCTATATGAGTCATTGAACAGCCCAGTAATTTGGCCTAAGATGGTCTCCTTCCTCAGCTGCAATGTAAACATAATGATGTTGTTATTGCTCTTTACAGGTGGGTCAGAGAAACTGAAACAGTCAGAGTATAGCGCAAGAAAACAGCTCTTCATAAATGTGTCACAGCATCAAATTACACTGGATGAATAAATACTGCAGTAGCTATGATTTCCTGAGTGTTGACGCATGTCTCACCTTCATGGCTGAGAAGCTAAACGCTGAGACATTGGGAAACTTTCACTAAAAAGAGTCAATTACCCAAATCTGTTATGCACAAGCTCAGAACATACATCCACACCACAAAAGTGGTTTAATCATTGAAAGTTTTGCAGCACCTAAACCCGAGGTGCCTGAGAACGGAACACGTGGGATGTATGATCACAGCTTCACACACTGCATAGTAGCAATCTATCCCCTAGCAACTTTTGTTTCCATGGCAAAAGCTGTCCTGTTTACTTTGAGCTTTACTATTCTCCACTAATCTAGGGAAGTGTGACTGGATTGGTGAACAGGAAAATAAGATGAGCAAGCTCCGGGAAAAATTACCCAATAAATTTTCAAACTCCTTTGCTGACAGATTGGACATATTTTAAGCAATGTAAGGAATTAGCATCTGAAAAGCAAGACAAAGCAAATAAGCATGCACCATTGCTCCTTAACACCACACAGCCACTAACCCCAATGGGTTTGCAGAGGTGAAGTCCCCCCTTCCCCCAGACGAACACACTTTGATCCTTCCGTTCAGAGGCCCGTGAAGGGCAAATACTGGAATAACTAACCTGCCTTTGACAGCAGTTTCCAAAATGGCCTTTTGGATGCCTCAGCTACCTGTCATGCCACTGTCCAGAGGCTGAGACGAGCTGCTCTTGGCCTGACCCAGCCTACCGGAGCCGAGCCCTCACGCCACCGCCGCGCTGGCTCAGTGCCCGGCCTCTGGGCAGGGGGACCGGCAAGGGCAGCTGCCGCCGCTCCCCCGAGGACGTCCGAGGTGCTCAGCGGATTTTTCGAGGCGACTTCTGCGCCCTTGCCATGCACCGGGGAGTGCGCAGGGCCCTCTCCGGTTCAAGGGCTGGGCCTCGCGGGGGGTACAGGCCGGAGAGGCGGCGACCCCGCCAGGTCGCGACCCCTCAGACAGGCGGGCGCAGGCTGCTCTACCAGCACAACAGGAGCCGCTCTCGAACGCCGCTTCCCCGGCGTAGCGGATGCACTCCGCGGCGCCCGCATCTCGGCGGAGAGCTCGTCTCCCGTAACTGACCGCCGGTCCTCACCCATCCTGGCCCGGCGCCAGCCGCTCCGCGCACCGAGACGAGGGCAGAGGAAAGCCTGGCCAGGCCGCCCCCTGCCCTGCCCGTGCCCCGCGGCGGCCGTTGGGCGCGGCACCAGCCCTCCCCAAGCAGGCAGCCTCTTTCCCCGGCCCAGGAGCCGAAGTCCGGCGACAGTGCCGTACCCGCCCCGCCACGGCCTGGCTGCCGGCTCCTCTCCGCCACTTTCCCCGCGGGAACCTCAGCGCAGCGTGCCCCCCGTGAGGACGCCGACGGTCACAGGAGCCTCCGCCGTCCCTGTCAAACTGCCGAGCCCAAGTTTTCCGACAGGCCGGGAGCGGCGGCGCCAGGGTTACCTGTCCCTTCTGGCGCTCCCCTCGGCCGGCTGAGCAACCGCGGCGGCGCTAGCTGCGGCTCTCCCACCCTGGTCCCATCTCCTCTCTGCGCCGCGCACGGCCCCAGACACCACGTATTATGTACAGCCCGAAGCGCTGCTGCTCGCTCCCGCGCGGTGCCTGCGCACTGAGCCGCCGCCGCTGCTGCCGCCGCCGGTCGCGGAGGGGCGCCTGTCTGCGCTCTCCCCGCCGGCTCCTGCGGGGCGGTGGCTTGGGCTGAGTGGGAGATACACCGAGGGATGTCGGGCTCTTCCCGCAGCCCGCTGCCGCGAGCAGGGTCCCTCCGGCCGCGGCATCGGCGGGGCCGTTCCGAGGAACGGGCAGGCCAGCAGGTGGCACGGAGCGGTTGCTTAGGTGTCAGCAAGTTCACCGAGGTGTCCTCCTGGGGAAGTGGGAGTAGGAGGGGCCTTGGGGCCAAGTCTGTAATCACCTCCCCTCCCCCTTTAATCAGCGCTGCAAAACGTGGAGACTCAATGCTCTGTTACTCACAGAATCGTTTTGGTCAGAAAAGACCTCTAGATCAACAAGTCCAATCATCAGTCCGACACCACCATGGCCATTAAACCATGTCCCAAAGGGTCATATTCACATGTTTCTTGAACACTTTCAGGGACGATGACCCCACCGTGTCCCTGGGCATCCTGTTTCAGTGCCTGGCCACTCATAAAGTAAAGGAATTGTCTCCAACATCCAACGTAAACCTCTTCTGGTGCAATCTGAGGCCATTTAATCTCATTCTATCACTTGATACTAGGGAGGAGAGACCAACACCACGTCACTACAACTTCCTTTCAAGGAGCTGTAGACTGAGAAGGTCTCCCCTCAGACTCCTCCAGACTAAACAACCCCAGCTCCCTCAGCTGCTCCTCAACAAGACGTGGCCCTTCACCAGCTTCATTGCCCTTTCTCTAGACACACTCCGGCAACTTAATGTCCCTTGTCCAGTTAGGTGGACAGACATAACAAAAATGTGACATGAGCTACAAAGAACAAGGCACTGAAATCTGGGAGTCAAGAAAATAAATCCGTCTACCAGGAGACACGCCTGGATTTCTAAGAGAAACTGAGGCTGAGGGCCAAACGTGAGTGTCTTGAGTCTGCCCTAGTAACAACAGGTTGGTTGTTCAGTGGGAAAAGATTTTGAATATGCTGATTTGGGGAATAAGGAAGCCAGTGAAGAAACCGTTAGAGAACACGACAGGGCACTAAGAGCTGGAGTTGCTAAAATGTATCCCAAAGAGAGGTAATATGGAATTCTTCTGAAAAAAAAATGAGACCACAAAGTGCAAGACTGATAAAGAGTCATTTCAGTGCCCTGTACTGAAATATGCACAGAAACAATGTCATTTCATGCAGAAAAAAATGGAAGTGCTTTAAAGCAAAATGGATAATTATTAGCCAAAAGAAAACCAAAGTATTTTAAAAGTGTTTAAACCAGTTTAGTATCTAAAGAAGGTGAGATTAATATCGGTTTCATTACAGCAATTCTCAAGCTCCTTGGAAAAAACCCTGCATGTGATGACAACAGTAATTTTGGGTAATTGCAAATCATAAAAACAGCTAAAAAAGAGCAACTAAAGAATTACATTTGGAGGAAGAAGTGCTGATTTCAGTGGATTTCACACTGTCCTTCCAAAGCGCTTATGCTTTTCTTGTTTCAAGTAATGAGTAATGCCAAAAGTGGTTTCCCTGACCTAAGCAGAACTAATTCCACAGAAGTGTGTTGTTCAGTGAGCAGTGCTGGCATACCCCAGCACATCACAAGTAACAAAGTAATAAGCTGACAATTATTGGTGAAAAACCCAGAAAATACAGTCAAATGATAAGTGAGTAAAAAGCAGGATAGAGTATCAATCTTAAAAGAGATTTCCTCATTGATTGTCCTATAAAACTAACACTAGGTTTATGTGCAGTATCATAGTGAGGACTGAACACTTCTTTATCCCAGATTAGGAAGATGTCTGCTGTAGCAAAAGCAATTAATCTATACAAGCTGCTCTCTCTCTGTTCACAAAGGTATCTTCTTTTGAAGCTATTCTCTTACCTACTGACAAAGAGAATAAATAAAAGGAACAGGAAATACCTGTGCTGGCCCAGTACAGCTGTGTTTCCTTACACAGAAGTGTCAGCTCAGCAAACCAGGACAAATTAGTATCGTAGTTATGAGGATATTTGCAGTAATGCTAAAAATGATCTGTGAACTCTGAATTAACAACCCTAAAGGTTAACCATTGATGATCTCAGAAGTTGCTTTTAGTGCACTTTTAGTGCTTCGGGAAAATGGTAAACTCGGTTTGAAATAAGAGCTGTTCTTGAAGTATAGCTGAGCTTGGTTATGAGAGGTGATGAACAGCAGAGTCTAAATGTCCTGTTTAGCCTTAAAATTGGTAATATCAATACAAAGATACTTTAGAATACCATGACCATTGTATGACTCAGGATGTGAGCTGCTGATATGTGACAGAATGTCCAAATAATTTTTTTCTCATTCTTAGCTTTTACAAAGTTTACCTTGATGTTATCCTGAGGTCTTCAGCTGGGACTGGCATAAGGAACGTGTATAATATTCCACTTCACAGAATCACAGAATGTTAGAAGTTGAAAGGGACCTCCAGAGATCACTGAGTCCTAACCTCCTGCCAAAAGCAGGATCACCTAGAGTAGTCTGCACAGGAATGCGTCCAGGTGGTTTTGAAAGTCTCCTGAGAAGGAGACTCCACAATCTCCCTGGGCAGCCTGTTGTAGTGCTCTGTCACCCTCACCTCCTCATGTTGAGATGAAACTTTCTATGTTCAAGTTTGTATCCATTGTTCCTTGTTTTATTACTGCATAACACTACAAAGAGATTGCCCCCCTCCACTTGACACCCCCCCCTCGGATATTTATAGACATTGATCAGATCTGCTCTCAGTCTTCTCTTCTCCAGACTAAACAGCCCCAGGTTTCTCAGTCTCTCTTTGTAGGGGAGATGCTCAAGTCCCCTGATCATCCTCATGGCTCTCCATTGGACTCTCTCCAGCATTTCCTGTCTCTCTTGAATTGGGGAGCCCAGAACTGGACACAGTATTCCAGGTGTGGTCTCACCAGGGCAGTGGTTGTTGATTTGACTTTTTTCCCCCCTTGTGCAGAGGGAACCTGACCTAGTCCTTTACTTATCTTTTACCTGTTGTACTAAAGGTTTGTGATTGACAGTATGAGTACACCTAGGAAGAAAAAAAATCCTGGATGGTCAAGAACTTCTGTATATGGTGGAGGTGTTTGCCACAGTGTTTACAGGCTTCTCTTACTGAGAGGTGAAGTGAATATTTCAGCCAGTTTGGTGAAACCAGCTTTGTTAGCTCCCAGGAGACTGTGCAAATACGAGAAACTATAGCCTCTGGCAAACACATTTCTCTTGTAGCAAAATGCAGCAATTGGTATGACACTCATGTTCACTGAGTTGCAGTTGTCTGTCCCTGTTTGTTTAATGGCAAGGGCAAGCTTCCAAAGACTGTTCCATTTAACATGTTGTGATGGGTTAGGAACTTCCCCCACCCCCCCACCTCCCCCACATTAAAATAAGATGAAGCTGTATAAAATTAGCTCAGATGGCTTGGAAGTAAGATGAAGCTGTATTTACAGTGAAGCAAGATTGCAAGCATACATAAATAATATATTTACAAGTATTTACAATTATATACAGATTAGAAATAAGATAGAAATCCAAACTCCCTCCTGGACAAAGAAAATTGCCCAGAAGAGGATCAAAGCTACCTTCTCTATCCTCTTTTTCTCCCTTTACTTTCCCAGACAGTCAAACAAAAACAACCAGCAAAGCTTATGTTATTTGTTAGTGGACAGATTAGAGTGCAGTAAAGAGGAAGCGAATAGAAGCAGCATCGCAGAACAGAATGGGACAAATTATTTACTTTTGGGCTTTTTTATCAAGCAAACCAGTGAATGATATAGACTTTATCATTATTTTCTATTTACAACCAATGATCTAATTTCTCTCATTAAAATATTCTGATTAGCCTCAAACCAGAACACATTTGCTGGAAAGCCACGAACTGAATAGTTCTGCTGTAATGACATAATTTACACGTTGCCTCTTCTCCTCTTTGCAGTGCATGACTCACTTTCATCTGGAGACCTTGACTAGAGGAGGCTGTGAGGGGAAAGGTGGCAGATTCTGATCCTCTCCCATGTGACATTCAAAGCAGATGCTCCTCTTAGGATTCCTACTATCTATGCTGTTTTCTAATAGCAGAACCTAGAGGACAAATCCATAGCTGTCACAAGTGCAGAATCAATGTGCTAGCTCAAAAAGCAAGAAAACCTTTGTGAGCATTTTGGGTTTCTTTCCTGTTTTTTTTCCTTCCTGAAATGAGATTGGTGTGCTCTTCCAGCAAATTTTGGAGAGCTATCTGGTGAGATAAGCTGGTTCCGGGGGAGGCAGCCATTGCCATTCTCTTTTCACACTGACTTGAATCAAATAGCCAGAGAGGGTATACTATAAAGAGTATTTTGTTCTACAAAACTTCTGATGAAGAGGGTGGTTTATGAATGGAAGATGTGTTTTTTTAAGATTCTATACAGATACTACCATCTGCTCTGTTCCTGTTTTATCCCACATGATTTGCCTGTTGATATTGTGTAGAAATCTTGGTTGCTTCTTTTTCAAAAATCATGGTATTTGCCAGTGCTTTATTCAGAATGTTCTACTTAGCAAAAATGATTAAGAGTGATAATTTGTCATATTCTGCTATTATCATCTTTGTATATAGATTTGATAATGTCCCCTGAGCCAGAACTACAGAGATGCTTTCTTGATAAAATCAGAAATCTAGATTTTCTTTTCCCTATCTTACCCTGAATATGTGTGGGCTAAGAGTTGTTAGTTCTCTTTGTCATTCTTGTTGGTGCTGGTGAATTTGAATAGTATAATACAAAGAGTGGTGGTGAATGGAGTCAAATCTGGCTGGCACCCAGTCACTAGTTGTGTCCCTCAGGGTTCAGTACTAGAGCATGTCCTCTTAAATATATTAATGATCTGGATGAGGGGACTGAGTGTGCCCTCAGTAAGTTTGCATATGACTCCAAGCTGGGTGGGTGTGTTGATCTGCTAGAGGGTAGAGAAGCTTTACAACAGAATCTGGACAGGTTAGATCTTTGAGCCAAGGCTAATTATATGAACTTCAACAAAGCCAAGTGCTAGGTTCTGCACCTGGCTCAGAACAACTTCATGGTAAGCTACAGACTTGGGAATGTGTGGTTGGAAAGCTGCAGCTTGGAAAGGGACCTGGGAGTATTGGTTGATAGGGGACTGAACATGAATCAGCAGTGTGCCCAGGTGGCCTTCCTTTGGACTCACTCCAACAGACACAGTGTGTCTGCAGGGTTAGACATAAAAGGCCTTAGCAAAAGGCCCTAATTTAGATCCAGACAAAATGCCAAAAGATCAAACCCACCATTTTTGAGAAGTTTCAAGTGTTGGACAGCAAATGTGTGCAGCAGTATTTTATTTGCAGCAACTAATATTACCACTAGACAACTGTGTTGTTTTAGAATATACTGCCTGTGGAGACCAGTGCCTAGGAGCTTGAATTAATTTACAAATTATGTTCTGGAGCCCCCAGCACAGGAAGGACATGAAAGTGTTGGAGCGGGTCCAGAGGAGGGCCACAAAGATGATCAGAGGGCTGGAGCAGCTCTCCTGTGANGTTTCTTAAGAGAAGTGTAATTCAAAGTCAAGGGCAAGTGGGGGTGGAATCTATTCAAAATCAGTGTAAGGAATTCTGTTTTCTTGAGAGCAGATGTAGTGTAAGGTAAATTCAAAGCGCTGAGCATCCCTGGCACAAGAAGACTTTCAAGAGTCCTCAGCACTCAGTGGAACATCCAGCCAGGGCCTGACATTCTTGATGCTCTGAGTTATGACTACCAGGTGCCTGTTGTTACTATTCTGGAGTTGGTTAGACTATATCAGATGAATTTCTCTCTCTGCTGTATTCCTGCCTCCGGCACCTGTGAGAGAAAATTTGTGAACCAAAGCATCTTCTGGTAACTCTTGCATGCTTGTGCTTTCTGTTCCTATAGGTGAGGTTGCTAAAAATGCTCCACATGCTGTGTGCCAAGTTCTTCTGTTTTGGAGCCCACATGGAAATGGGGTCATCTGAAGACTTGACCTTTGTTGGGAATTAATAACTGCTCTCAAAATGCCTTGGAGTCTTAATGTTTAATCTGGATGATCATTGTCCCAGAAGTCATTACATGCTTTCTACCAGCTTTTGGTAAACTGGATGGATTTTATAAAGCAGTCATTGTAAGTTTTTTATGCAATTACTCTGTGGTTATTCTTTCATATACCTTCATATATACTCCAAATATCAATGACACAGTAGAGTGAAGGCAGTATACAGTGTAATTAGTGTTGCAGAGTTTTAAAAAGGAGTTTTTGATTATAAGGCCAAGGATGGGAAGGATGGCACCGTGATGTTTTTATTGCCTCTGTATACTGGCAGTGTGTGCCAGTGGCTGTTATTAGATAGGAACCACATTGTCTGGAGGACACTGTATGAACCTCTGTGAAAAGGCATCTTCTGGTTCAAGGAGTTACTTGTTTTGTTGTCTAGAACAGCATAATGGCACTGCATTTGTAATGTAATTAGCCAATTCCCAGGCTGTCATCGACTGTCTGTGAATCTATATTTCTTGTTTAGAAAACACCACTGGATTTTAGCACTGAAAGTCTCCAAACAATTATTTCCCTGAAAGTGGAGAGAAGGATTAAATTAATTCCTTCTCAGCTTCTGCAACCAACTATATATCTATTTTTGACCAAATCTGTGTGCAATTGCAGCCCAAAGACAGTGCCTGTGTTGCTACTAGGCTCTCTGAAACTTTAAATCTATATTTAGAAGAAAAAACCCAAACTGAGGAAAGCACACACTGATTATTCACATGATTTACAGATGTAATGACAAAATAAGTCAGATCTGTCAAAGGTGTTTGGATAGAGACATTAGATAAGCATTATCTTCTTTTCAGTAATTCCAGTAAAATTGTGGTTGTGCCTTTGGCCTTGATGCAAGTTTGGAGGGTGTAGGACTGGTGCAGTTACAGGCAAGTACCCTTGAGAACACAATCTGTTATTTCTAAACTAAAAGATAATTTGGTGGCATTGTCCACTGTGCTGGTTTGAGGCTCCACCTTAATTTATTGATGATGTTCAAAAGAAATAAGCAACAATAATAAGCAGCCCAGTTCCAATCTCGTGAGCACCTGTGAATGAGAACACTAACTGCGTGCAACTTGTTGTATAAACCAGAAAGGTTTGCTCCAGTCTTAATAGTGTAAGGAATGTTCCAGGAGTAGAGGTTATGTTCACAAAGGAGACAGAGGAGTCCTGTAAAACTGTATTTGAATAAAGGGTCCACTGGGAGCAAAATCCCAGATGGAGGACACCGACCCCTTTTATCCTAAATTCCCAGCTGCAAGTGACTTTCTTCCTTTCCCTTTTGGCTGAGGCACTTGGAATGTGCAGACTTCCCAGTCAGCCTACTATATGTTTCTGTGTTTCACCCTTACATGTACAGCCCCCCACATTACACATCCCACGTTCATTAAAATGAGGCTTTATGCCTCCCATGGCAGAGAAGTTATTATTCAGTAGCCTATTAAGCCTGTGCACTATCCCAAAAGTTCATGTTGTGTTCAGCTACTCCTGGTCCTTGCTGCCTTTGAAGGATACTTTGTTGATTCAGGGAAAGAGTCCAGTGGAGATATCAGTGATAAGGATGCAGAGAATCTCTGTTATCTCAAGTTTCATCTAGAAGCCTTTTCATTTATGTAGACACACTCTACCTTAATCCCATCAATATCATCCTTTTGACATTATCCTTGGACTTGGATGTGAGACTTTTAAAACTTTGCTGCATTTGTGAAGGTATCGCAAGGGCAAATTTGTTGATGTAAATCTTGAGCCCATAGAGTTTTAAAACTCTTTTGATTCCTATAACCATATTTCACTGGAAATGTGGTTCTCTGTGCTTAGTGGAGCTATTGCATCAGTGGAACTTTTCTGAAGTTGCTTTTTTACATTGCCACCAAAAATAATTATTTTTCTTTGTTGCTCCCCAGGATGAATTATTGTGACTAATATTGTTTTGCTCACAAAGAGAGCATAATAATCACTTATTTATTGAAACATTGTAGAGTAATAGTTGTGTGCAGACTTCATGTCTCCTTCCTTTTTTTTTTTCTAAAAAAAAAATCTGATTCAAATGAAAGGATAAAAGATTTTTTAAAAAATTGAGAAAGCACTATTCAAAATTAAATAACCCAAGTGACACTTAAGTCTTCAAAATATTTTTATTTTGATACTTAATCCTTTGACTCTTCCATTTAAAATAGAGATTGGGTTTTGTTTAATAACTGGACCAAGGCAGAGAGAGAAAAGATGAGGCAAAGGAATGGAATATTAAAAAATATTAAACTAAGTTTTTAATTTTGTCAGTCCAAAATAAATGTTTGTTTTACAATCAAGCCAACCAGCCCTTTTTTTTTCTCCAGCTATAGTGGAGGAAATTACTTTATTGGATACTTATTCCAGTGATTAAATGGTCTTGCTGTTGTAAAGGTACATATTGGTCATAGTCTGTTTAATGAAACTGAACTACACTATGGGTTCTATAGGAGAGGGTTTTTTGTTAATTGATAGTATATTCATTGTTGTAATCAACACTGTGGCTATGGTAATAGAGGCAGTTTCTGGCAGTTAATGACTGTAATCTAAGAGAAAATGAGGTATTGTGATAAAGGGATTTAAAAACAATGCAGTGCTAATAAAGTCTACAAATGAGGAACATTAGTTAGCCATACGGTTGGAATAGTTGTTTTAACAATTTGATTAGGAGTTTACTGGATTTTTCTCTATTCTATTTCCTAATCAAGATTGGCAGTCTTTTTTGGAAGATGCCTCAGCCCACAAGGAATATCAAGTTTCAGTCAGAAGTTTTCAAAATCACATATCCCAGTTATGCAGAAAAAGAAACCGCTGATATGCTTTTCAATATTACTTTGAAACAACATTAACACTTTTCATTGCCTATTAGACAATTGTGTGGCTCTATTGAAGTCAGTGGCAAAAACCCACGTGATGTCAGAGTTCTCATTTTCACAGTGATGGGTTGGGAACTTCCCCTTCCCTGACTATTTAAAATTTACCAGACCAGCTCAGGTGGCTTGGAAGTAAAATGAAGTTGATCTAGTTGATCTAGTTTGTTTTGACTCTTATTCTGCTTGTATATTAATTACATTTGCGCTGTGCTTGTATTGATGAGGAAAGGTTGATATAGAAAGGCTAGCTTATAGAAATGTGTGCTGGTTTAAGGCTA
>WBNM01005711.1:0-90289 GCA_013399055.1 Ramphastos sulfuratus
TTCAGTATGAGAGCAGTGAGACTTGAATAGGCTGCCCTGAGTGGTTATGGATGCCTCCTCCCTGGAAGTGTTTAAGGCCAGATTAGATGAGGCCTTGAGCAACCAAGTCTGGTTGAGCAGCATCCATGCCCATGGCAGGGGGACTGGAGTAGATGATCTCTGCCACCCTTTCCAATCTAAGCCATTCTCTGAACCCCATCAGGTCCTTTTCTCAGCTTCTTTGCTGGCTTCTCACACCATCAGACAGTAGTGGCAGAAAGAGTTGGGTGCAGGGTCCCACGGTGACATTCCCAGCTAGAACTGCCTCATATTCCTGAAATTGTTTCCTTAGGAGCTGGCTGTTTGGGCAATTCCTTCCTTCTTTTTTCTCGACTGTTATGGTCTCTGTTCCGTGTTTATAATGCTGTGTGTTTACTAATAGTGTGGTGGCAGGCACTGCCAAGCTGCTCCTGCTAGCAATAAAACAAGGGAAAATTGATAGTTATGGAGACTCGGGGGCTGGCCGAGCTGCAGCTCTTGATTTTTATTGTAGCTGACTGCAAACTTCTCAGACATGAGAATCTGTATCTCATTGTGGAGAGCTGGTTTCCATTTCAATCTGGGTCCCATTATTGGGGTTTGGTTTACATTCTGTAAGGTTAGCCATGTGTGGATTCACACAAACAAATATGGAATTTATGTCTGCAGCTTTCACTTGTGGTATTTAAACCTCCACCTATTTGAAATGTCTCTGGAAGGGGATGAGAGGAACTACAATGTTCCTCTTTCTAATGGATGGATGTGTTGTGTAGCAACAAGCAGTCTAATAAAAATAGTTGGAATTAATTTCCACTCTCTACTGAGCCACCAGTGCAGGACCGAGCTGTGTTAGGGAGGAGCGTTGCAGAGGATGTGAATCAGTGCTGCTCACTCTGCACCTTTCTCGTGGGTTCATGGAGAACCCTGTCTCCAAGGCTGTCATCAGCCCAGCATGCTTCCCTAGCTGCTACTTGCAGACAACTTCACACTGTCCAGTGAGGTTTTCAGGTTCAGGGTATTTCATGCTTGGAGAGCTTTCAGAGTGTTTCTTGGTCAGTGTAAGAGGAAAGATTAATTCCCAGACAACCTCTTGGTCTCTGGGAGCAAACCACTTTCATTGAAACAGAGATTTCACCCTGGATGATCAAATCTATGTTGACAGAGATGGGATGTTGGAACCCTAACTGTGCATGAGAATATCAGGAAGTGTGATGGGGGCTTCTTTTAAAGTGTCTGTGTGTCAGTGGACAATTGACTTCTTTTGGAGGAGTGGATTATGCCAAGGAGGTGACTTGGCAGAGCTGAAGGATTTCTTGGGAGGATGCCAGAAGAAAGGCAAGTGGTACTCTCTGCCTCTGAGATGGAGCTTTGCTTGATGCTGCAGACAGGGACTCAGAGTTGTGCTGAAACCAAAGGGCATCCTTCTAGCTTTCCCTTCTATGAATAGAATCTGTCCTCAGGAGAGTCTGTCTGTGTTTCCAGCTCCAATCAATGGAGATCTTGGTGACTTGCCAAGTGGAATCCTACAGCTTTCCCCCTCCTCTTAAGTTTAACTTTTTTCTTTCACTTTGCATGCAAGCAGTAGTTGTGTAATTCCTGTCTTCAGCTTTTTATTTTCCTCTGTGACTGCTAACCCAAAATACTCATAGAAGAAATGGTGACTTGACCTTTTGACTGACAAAACAGGGTTATGACAATGTCTGGTTAAAGGGAATCACCTAGGAAAATACCTTTTTCTCTGAAGGAAAAATTATTCTAGTTGCATTTTACAGGAGGGGTCAGTTCTCCTCCCCTCAGTCTCATACTGGTACCAGCCCAGCTTATGCAACCATACCAGTACACCCATTTGTGCTGCAGACAAAGAAAGCTTGATGCTTTTGTGTGCAAACTCTCCTTCTTCAACATATATTCACAGAATCATAGAATCATTAAGGCTGAAAAAACTCTTTAAGAACATCAAGTCCAACCATTAAGCCAGTACTTCTAGGTCACTGTTAAACCATGTCCCTCAGCACCACATCTACATGCTGTTTTGAACACTTACAGGAACAGTGGCTCCACCACTTCCCCTGGTAGCTTGCTCCAGGACTTAACCAGTCTTTCAGTGAAGAAATTTGTCTAATGTCCAACCTAAACCTCCACTGGTGGAGGCTATTTCTTCTCATCCTATTGCTTGTTCCCTGGGAGAAGAGACCCATGTCAGGAACATTTATATCATCTCCTAGCTGTTAATCTACATCATTCACATGGTAGAACCTGATTCCTTTCATGCTAGAAGTTATGCCAGTTACACATTATTCAGTTAAGAGGTTGGTACTCTGAGCCTCTCATCGTTAGGGTGTTTTGGAAGTTGTGGCCTGCCCTGCAGTACAGCTGTGTTAAAGTGCATCTTATATACATGGAAGTTTTAACAAGCTTAATGAATTTAAGCTGACTTCTTGTGAGCTGAACTGTGCAACTCTATAGTCTCTAGACAAAGTCAGATTACAGGAACATGTAAACATCATAGGTCTGATTTGTCCTTTCCCAGTCCTACATTTTTTCAATTTCATGGGTGCAGAATGTGTGCTCAGCTTTCTGTTCCCACACAGTTTCCATTCAAACCTACTTCATAACCACACTGAACAAATGGAATATGAAATAAGACTGTGTTGGGAAAGTTTCCTCTACTCTGCCCTAGCCAGACCACACCTGGAATACTATGTCTAGTCTTGGGCTCCTCAAAAGAGACAGGGATCTGCTGGAGAGAGTCCAATAGGGAGCTATGAGGATGACTGGGAGGGCTTGAACATGTCTCCTGTGAATAAAAACTGAGACCTGGGGCTGTTCCATCTGGAGAAGAGAAAGCTGAGAGGGAATCATATGAATGCCTATAAATACCTGAGGGGTGGGTGTCAAGATGAAGATGCCAGGCTCTTTTCAGTGGTGCCCAGTGATAGGACAAGGAACAAGGGGTACAATACAGGAGGTTCCATCTCAACATGAGGAGACACTTCTTTATGGTGAGGGTGTTGGAGCACTGGAACAGGCTGCCTGGAAAGGTTGTGGAGTTTCCTTTTCTGGACACTTTCAAAACCCACCTAGATGTGTTCCTGTGTGACCTTCCCTGTGTGATCCTGTTTTGGCTGGGGGCTTGGACTCAATGATCTCTGGTGGTTCCTTCCAAACCCTAACATTCTGTAGTTCTGCTATTCATAGTTTATAGACATGTAGGATACTAACCTGGATAATAAGAAATACTATGAAAGCCCATTCTAGTTAGGGAAGAAAATAATAACTCAGCCCCAGAATGAATGAAACTTATGATTTATGGAAGACAGAAAAATGAGTGTCAAAACAACTTCAGAGGTGATAGTTGCTCTTAATTTTGAATGCTGACTGTGATGAATTGGTTCTCCTGGGGTCAAGCTGAACATGAATAAAATGGGGTTGTTATCTTGTGCCAAGACTGCAGTGACAGCTTTGCTCAAGAAGCATGGTTGCTTCTGCAGTGTTCAGAGCATTGCTACTTACAGCCCTGAATTTTGTTTTACTTCTCAAACAAGACCTTCACATTTGTATTTTTAGTATTAACATTAGGTGTGAAATGCTGTCCAGATCCTTGGCGAATGTAAGCTGGCATAACTCCTTTGGTGATAGTGGAGGGATGTGCTGGCACTTTGGATTCTGCCACTTGGCTTGCTCCTGTTGTATAAACCACCCCTAGTAAGAGCTGCTTTCAGGAAACCCAGCTTTTTTGGCAGCTGCGCTAGCCATGCCCACCAACATCTGCTCCAGAGATGTGTTTATTACCTCTGGATTTTGCCTGTATGTTAGATTCAGAGATGTATTGAGCCATCATATGAGAAAATCTTTCCACATAGGGATAGTTTCTGCTCTCCTTCCTGCTGCCTTCTCCCTCACTGCTTTATGACCCCTCTCCTGTGAAGTAGTTCTCATAATGCTCTGACAAGAGGTGCTCCCCTGAGGCCGTGACTCATCTCTTCGTGACTGCTGGCAGCCCAGGGAGCCTGATGGAGGGAAGCACTCCTGCAGACAGCCCTCTCCCACAAAGCTATAGAGTGAAGAGAGTTAACAGGAGGGAATGGGTTCTGTATTTGGGACAAAAATTAAAACTTTAGCTTGCTGCCAGAAATTTATTACACACAGACTGTAGAACCTCATAAGTAATATTTCCTTTAAGATTTCCAAGGATAGAGTGAGAAATTTCAAGGACCAGACCAAAAGGAAGCATATTTGTATCATTGCCATCTTTGATTTGCTGCTCTTTGTAAACTGGTGGAAGACTGTGGATTCAGGGACTGCTAATAAATACAGCATATTGAACTGGGCTATGGTTAAACCCCCAGAGCTTTTATTACTTTAGCTCTAAGCTTGTCCCTGACAGCTTGGGATGCTCTGAGGGTTCAATTCTCAGTACACAGGTAACACATATGCATGAGAGATGTAAATTAAAAGGAGACAGATTTCTGGTGATATAAGTTACTGTAGTGGAAGTGATTTACATCAGCTGACTTGACTGCTTGGCCTTTGGAGAGTGACAGCAGCTTGAACTCCTGAGCTTTCCTAAAGTAGTGGGGTAGATCTTTGACTGGAAGAGGGCAGATCAGATGTAACCAGGAGAACCATGGGTGTTTGCACCAGCTGAAGATTTGCTTCAAGCTCATCTTCCATAATTAATGACCAACAGGACAAGGGAGGTGATTCTTCCCCTCTGCTGTGCTTTGGTGAGACCCCACCTGCAGCACTGCATTGTGTTCTGCAGCCCGCAACACAAGAAGGATGTGGAACTGTTGGAGAGAGTCCAGAGGAGGCCATGAAAGAGGGAAAGAGTTCTGGAGAATCTCCCATCTGAGGACAGGCTCTGAGAGAGTTGGGGCTGTTCACCCTGGAGAGAAGGTTCCAGGGAGACATTCAAATGGCTTTCTAGTACCTGAAGGGGGTCTACAAGAAAGCCAGGGACTTTTTACAAGAGCTTGCAGTGACAGGATGAGAGGGAATGGATTGAAGCTTGAGGAGGGCAGATTTAGACTGGAGATTAGGAAGAAATTCTTTACAGTGAGGGTGGGGAGACAGGGGAACAGGTTGTTCAGAGAGGTTATGGATGTCCCCTCCCTGGAGGTGTTCAAGAGCAGATTGGATGATGTTTTGAGCAATCTGGTCTAGTGAAAGGTGCCCCTGCCCATGGCAGGGGAGTTGGAACTAGATAATCTTTAGGTCTTTTCTAAGCCAAACCATTTTATGAATCCATGAATGTAAACCACATTGCATAGTAATTAGCCTTTGGTTATATTTTCTCTCCCTTGTCTACCTGAGGAGTAACTGTGGTGGGAATCTTGTGTCCTGACAGGCATCCAGCCAGAGCCAACCTGCCACAGGTACTTTGATGAAGGAGACATGGAAACTCTTCCATGGGAAGGGAGTGTCTTTAGGGGACTAAGACTGCAGAGCAGTAGGGCTTTCATAAAAGTACAACTCTCTTGTGAAGAGGTCAATGGGTGTTTAGAAGCATCTGATGTGAGTCTGTTACATGAGGTTTAATCTGCTGAAGATGGAAGGAAGAGATTTAAGAGGAAAATAATCCACTTCTCTAAACATCTTCCTCATGGAGAAATAAAGAGATTTTCATGAGAGCCAGAGGCAATGAGATCCTGTGTTCCCATTAAATAATTCTGTTAAGCCAAGTCAAAACTCATGTGAGAATAAAGAAAACATGAGTAGTTCAATAGGGCATAGCTTGATGTCCCAGTGACTTTGAGATTGTTGGCCTGTGGAGGAAATGAGAGCTGTCAGACTGTCCCCAAAGCTCTGCAAGGTGGGTCAGGGGCTAACTCCACAGTTAGAGCCAGCAGCGTTTCTTGTGGACTGCACAGAGAGACTTTGGAACCTATTTTCTAGCATGCTAGTGGTGACCAAACATTAACTCCTCTCATACTAAAATCTTCACACGCTCCTCCTAAAAAGTGTAGCAATTAGTATTTATAGCAGAGCCTCCCACTCAAACGAAAATGAGGATTGTTGTCTTCTGCTGGCACTGTGCATGTCTGATACATAGCCTAGGGAGGCTTCTCAGATGGGCCATGCTGTGGTGGGACACTGTTCCCACACCCACCACCAACCCTTCAAGAAGTTACAGGTGTAAGGAGTCACCAAGTTACCTCCAAAACACATCAAAACTTAGGTAATTTTGCCCTGGAGAAGGTCACTCTTGTTTATGGATTTCTCTCAAATTAAATTTCCACTGCCATTTTCAGAACTAAATGTTACTGTGATAGGTACAAACATGGAAAAAGACGATATGCTCTGGTCTTGAAATTCTGACTTGGGTGTCCCTGGAAAAAAGTCAAGTCAGGCTAGAAGCATGCTTCCTATTTGCCTACACCAAAAATATTCCTGGACAAGAGACAGCCATCGTTGCTTCACAGAGACCTTGTGTCTAACGAGGTGGCATTCCTCTTGGCAGTGGAACAGCATTTCAGGAGCTGGAGGACTTCCACAGAAACCTAGTGAGGAAGAGCCTACAGGTAACAGGCAGAAGGCTTCTGGGATGACGGGAAAGAGCTCTTGGATTTTGCAGGCTTACCAGAACTGAAACAACTCCTTGGGATGTTCGCTCTGTCAGAATAGGTTGGAGCCTGCCTTTTCCACCTAGGAACAGCACTGTAGGTGATGTGTTTTTATGGTGTTGTAGGTCTGGTAAGTCAGGAGTTTATTTGCTTTGGACTGGACTTTTTTTTGAGCCAGAGAGAAACTGTCAGAACGAAGGATGAACGAAATGGGAAACCATTTTGCTTTTGTCATAGCTTTGGCTAGGAAGACATACCTAGAGGCTGGGCACATCATTTGTTGGTGCTTTCCTGGAAGTTCCTGATGTCCTGCAGCTGTGGGAGATAAAGCCCAGCAGCACAACTTAAGAGGATCAAGAAGTGCTTGACTTGACAACATGTACCATCACCTGTGGCCAAGGGGAAACCTCAGAGCTTGGAATAAGTCTGTTTGGTGTTTTCAGTCTTTCTCACTAGGAAACAAGCAGAACCTTTAAAAGCAAGCTGAGTCCTGTGGTAATTTAAATGAGACCTAATCCATGCTTTGTATTGTGTGGCAGGAGCATTCTAACCCTGCTAGATGATCTGTTAATAACAACACAGGAAATGTGGAGCCTCTTGCTTTATATCCATCTCTTACCTGTCTTTAGTCATCAGTGTCTACATCAGTGCCAAAAGGCAAACAGCCTGAAAACAGAACTCTGTTTTCATTAGAGCAGGTGCTCCCCAAAGCTAATGGCAGACACACGGTGACTTATAGCAAACTTTAGGACCCAGGAATATGAGGATCAGTCCAAGGGTCTGTCTAGTTCCCATCTCTAAGAGCAAGGGAATCCTTGAGGAAGAACATTTGAAGCTTCATTTCTTCTCACAAATTGGAGACTCAGACAGCCTTTTTTTAAGTTCTTGAAGGATCATTCTAACCAACTGCCCAGTGCCAAAGAAAGCAGAGCAGTGTTTTCCATCAATCTGCAAGATGTCCAGTGGAGTTCAGTTGAACTATCTACCTGTCCAAATTAACAGGCATAACAGTTTCCAGTATTGGGGCCTCCAGAAAAGTTCATGCTCCACAACCTTGGAGATCATATGATGGCTGGAAGGGAATTTTGACTACTTTGATGTTGCAGAAGCACCTGGAGAATAAATTTAATGAATGTGAAATGTCCCAAACTTTGCCACCTCCCCCAGACAAAGGGAACTTGAATTCCCAAGTTTAAAGCCCTGCTGTGATTTTACAAACTCTGCATGAAGTGATTGCTAATAGGAGCATGTCCCCTTCTAGACATGCGGCCTCAGCAAGGCAGTGCTGGGCACATCAAGTGATTTGTTTCTAACAGTTTGTCTTCTCCTGCCAAGCTCTTATGCCTCAGGCATGTTGGACCTTTCCTAGCTAGCACAGAGGATGGAGGAATGAGTCTGTGTGTGCTGGGAGACATAGAGGCACCAGTTGATGAACACTCAAGTTGGGCAATGGAGGAGCCTGGATTAGAACAGTGCTTGCTGCTTCTGCTTGTTTCTCTCTACAACTTCATGGCTTTACTCAAGGCTTGAACTCAAGAATCAAGCTGCTTTCTAGGTCAGCTTCCCTGGCCCTCCATCTCCTATAAGTTCTCTTTAAATCATACGGCTTTAGGGATCCTGAAATAACATTAGCTGTATCCAGAGAGCCTTTTGGCCCTTCAGGCCTCCTAGACATCTCAGTGAGGGACAGCAGAGGTTATACTTTTTGGAGAAATGACTCATGTGCTTGCCATGGGCAGTGTGTCAACTATTCCATGGGCTAAGATCCCCTGCAAGCTGGCCAAGCAGAAAAGTTGGCTTTAACTATAAAGGTAGCTGGTAGCTTGCCCTTCACTTGGAGGTAAGAGGAGTTGGAGAGCTGCTGTTGTGGGATTGTACTTCAAAATAGGGACAGAAATGAGGAAAATGTTAAAATGGAGAGAAAATGCCAGTTAAAGAGCCTGTTATAAACACCTCTCAAGGCTCCCCAATGTAAGTGCTAATACTGAGCAGCAGAACTTACAGCCAACTAACAAAAGGAGGGAGGCTTAGCAGCTAGCTCTAGAGAAAAGTTTATGAAGAAACAGAGTTTTCAACATTCAATGACATCATGTTGCTTCCAAAACAGACATTTATCTGTAGGCTTAACAAGCAGTTTAACATGGACATACCTACAGTTTTGCTTCTGAGAGGATTGAGAATTGTTTCCTCAGTCTAATCTCAGGATTTGCTTCTTTTGATGCAGCTTCCTGAAGTGCTGTGAGCCTCCAGTTGCTCTGGAACTAGATCTGCTTCTTAAAGAAAACTGTCAGTGGTAGATCCTACAGCACTGGTGTGAGCTCAGGCTCTTCTGCTGTGCTATACAAGCAGAAGAACACAGAGGAAGCATGGAAGAACAGGTGAAATGCTCTTCATAGCAGCTCCTTAGAAACCTAGCAAAGTTTTGTCATTTCAGTTTCTGAGGCTGTATCCCTTCTGCCAGCTTACCTTGGGATACAGGGTCACAGAAAGTCAAAGGCTTTGATTGTTCCCATTACCTACATATTGATTCTCCCTTAGCTTCCCAGCTCCCAGGTTTGGGCCATGTGCTGGGCCATGGCCAGTACCCGAAAGCTCATATACTGCTGCTGTGGCTGAGGTTGGCTCATCAGGGAGGGGAACCTGAATACACAGAGGGTCTTGCTCTGACCCTACAAGCAGCATGGGCACAGATAGGTCAAGCCATCTGCCTCTAGCATCCTCAGCTTGGTGTTGCTGAGGTAAATTCAGTGTAGTCTGAGAAACAAAGGAGTTCAGGACTGATTGTGCCACACATCACAAGTGGGGTTCTCTTGAGCTGTGTATTTGAGATGTGAGACTTCTATTGGACCAGACCTGCTGCTATTTGCTGTGGGCAGGGTCCTTGCCAGCACAGGTAGCACAGGTGAACATTGTTCATTCATTCCTTCAAACAATCCCTGTTGGAAAAGGGTATCACCTGTCTTTTGGGCACCATAAATACCATCTGGGGCTTGTTTCCATCTTTTTTTTTTTTTTTTTTTTTTTTTTCTCCCTAGAATCAATTATCTTTAAAATCCCTCTTTTTAAGAAATCATCATAACTTTTCTGCCTTTTCTTAACATGTACTTGGGTTTTTGTCAGCTTTTAGCCATTTTTTGTAACTTTAGCCTTTCACCTGCCTGGTTTACTTCAAGGCATACTTCAAATGTCCCAGAAGTAATGACTTTAGCAGTGTGTCCCTCTTGTAAGTAGCAGTTTGCCACAGCAAGACACCCAGAGACCAGGTTTTAATCAGTCCTGACTGAAGGCTAAAAATGATTCACTCCTGTCAGCGCTGGGCAACACAACAAACAGCTCTCCAGCAAATCACTTAAGCAGAAATATGTTGGCATGTTTCTATAGCAACTAAGGAAAAATATTTCACACAAAAGTCCATCTGCTGCAACATAGAGGGAGATCTGGCCAAGGATCCCGTTATAAATTAATCTTCATTTGCAAATTTTATGTTTGGGAGCCTCGTGCAGCCACTTGCACAAAAAAAAAAAAAGAAAAGCGGGATGTTTGAGTAGAGACAATTGATTTTTAGATAGGGGCTGTCAATTAATCACCAAACTGGTCATTAATTTGTGAGGCAGTGGTTGTCTGAGGATGAAAAATCGCAGTGCATTTGAGAGGTATTCGTCTTCATTGCTGTTTACCAATCAGGCTGCATCACACCATCTTGTAGGCAGTGTATTTGGAAACACACTTTAGTCTTTCAAAGGAGGATAGGAAGAAGCATCCAAAAAATATAGATGATTTTTTTTTTTTCCCTTTTCAAACCATTTTGGTTTGGTTTACTTGTAAAGAGCTACTCAAATTTATTCAAGCACACAAAATGCTTTGCAGAAGCCATCAAAGTGGGGGGGGCAAAAGCAGTGCGATAATTTGGACCGCGATGCTTTCCGTTTAATGTGATGTCAACGCTTCAAAGCCTGCTGGAGCTGTGCTCTGGAGATCTGAAACATTTTACGGGGTGCTTGCTGTCTCTGCTACAAACCATCTCCAACTACAGATTCTCTTGCACAATCCTTGCATGCTGCTGCCAGTGCTTCTTTCTGCCTCGCTGGCTGCTTTCTGTGTCTCCTTTTGGCATTTTTACAGAGTCTTTAGATATGCATTTAAAAAAAAAAAAAAAAAAAAAAACAAAACAAAAAGAACTTCCTTCCAGTTCGGGAGCATGTTAGATCAGTGTCCTAGAAGGTGTGCCAGGTCTCCTGGGGCTGTGTCTAGGGGAGGGGAAGTCCAGCCTGAGGAGGCTCTGTCATAGGTTTATGGAATGTTTTAAGCTGGAGGGGACCTTAAAGATCACCTTGTGTCAACGCCTCTGCCATGGACAGGGACACCTTCCACTAGCCCAAGTTGCTCAAGGCCTCATCCAACCTGGCCTTGAACACCTCCAGGGAGGGGATATCCATGACCTTCGTGGGCAACCTGTTCCAGAGTCTCACCACCCTCACTGTAAAGCATCTCTTCCTAGTATTGAGTCTAAATATTAATATCTGGTCTAAATCTTCCTTTTTTTTTTTGACAGAAAACAGGTGTTGCATCTCATCCCCACTCTGCTTTGAGATGCCTTGCACTGATCAGTTGGAAAATGAGAACAGCTTCCTTGGCAATCAGATATGTCTAAACAAAAAAATGAAAAGCAATTGAATTCCTAACATTTTTCATAATCTATTATAATGAGTATTTCCTCTGAGATTTTTGTGTTTCATAATGGTTACTATTAGTGCTAAGTCGTTTGAAAATAGGGCCCTTCATTTTGCCAGGGTTGCAGTTCTGTCCCCGCCGTGGTTGCTGGTCTCCTGTTTTGCTCACAAAAGCTGGTAAAGTATTTGAGCTCTACCAAATACACTGACTGGATGTGAAATTTTGATCCATGCATGGAATGGGTTGGACCTGTCGGGTTTTAATGCTGAAGTAAAAGAAAAAAAAAAAAAAGGTAAAAAAAAGATTTACAGCTTCAGGGTAAGAAGTATGAAAGACTCTGCTAAGCACATTCACTTACAAAATTGTTGCAGTCTGCTAGGTGAGTGGGTCAGGAAAATCTGACTCAAGTGGGCCAGGTCTGGCCAGTTTTGATCTCTAGAAGAAGGAAAATGTCTTTCAAATGCAAACACATTACAGCATTTTGTATGGATGGAGTTCCAGAGTTCCAGGCACCATTTAAGAGTCTTTGTAGGTCAGTCTGTGTAGAAGAAGGTAAGGGATTTGAATTTGGTTTGACACCATAATATCTAATGTGAAGCTCAGCTGTATCTACAGCAGTGTCCAACCACACACAGTCATTTAAACGCCAGTTTGTCCAGGGTACCGTTCCCAAGTGAAGAACCATTTTGCAAAATTCACATTGGGGAAGAAATTAAGAATCTAGCTGAAGTTTGAAACAAGTTCCCATTCCCCTTAATTCAGATTAAGCCTGTGTCGTGGTAGGCCTAAACAGGCCAAATTAGGCTTGTACATGTCCTGGCTTATGCAGACATGTTTTTCTGCTCTCTCTCCTTCTGTTTTGGGGAGAGCAGCCGCGGGAAAAGGGACAAAGGACCTGGCACCACTAAGTCTGGGGTCTGTCCATCACCTGCGGTAAACAGAGTGCACACGATTGCCTTGTGCAGGGCCCGTGATCNNNNTTAATATTAATAAATTATATATTAATATTTTTATAATATCATCTTGCAGTACCTAATTACCCCTTCCCTGACAGCCTGAAAAGTCTGAACTGACCTTACAGTCAGATTTGGAGAAGTTTCGTTAAATTCCTTCATCCTAAAAGCTGGTTTAGCCTAGCTTCATTCAATAATTGGTGTGGCACTTCGATTATAAATGCTTTCTACATCATTCTTGTTATTGTTTTTCTACATTTTTAGTAGTAGTAATAGTATTCTATTAGTTAAATATGTGGGGGGTTATTATTGGATATTTTGGGTGGGCACAGTGATTGCACTATGATCCTTGAATATATGTAACCCTTGGCTGAAAGTGATTGAGCCATGGGAAGCTACTCAGTGGATGTGTTTTAGGTTATCTCTGCTGGTGCCAATATGTCATACAGCTGAAATGAGAAAGCACAGCTAATTTGGGGCAGTACTGATGTGTAGAAGCTAACATTTCATCCCTGTGCTGTAGCAATGACCACAGTTTTGCTGTGCAATTATTTAGGATATCAATTCAGCCTTCTCTGAAGGCCATCATAGGTCTGTCTTCACAAACTGCTATCAGGAGTCTCTCTCTGAATTGTTGTTTATATAATGATTAGAATTTGCTATTCAATATTAAGATTTAAGGTTGGTGATGGAAATACTAAAATTACTTTCTTCTGATACGACATCCCATATTTTTTTTTTTTGCCAGAGGTCTCTAATTTGTTTAAAGTGTTCTGTGGGTGACGTTTGTTGCATGATTCTTATAGGTTGTCAGGCTTGTAGGCTTGGTCAGATCATGCAGTGTTCTGCCCAAGCTTTTGGTACCTGGTGATAAGGTATCATTATATAAACCTGCATTTCAGATTCCTTTTTGGGCATCACTCATTAAACCAAGAGTAGAGATCCTAGGAAAGACCAGGATCTGACATACACAGAATCATAGAATTGTTTGGGTTGGAAAAGACCTCTAAGATCATCAAATCCAGCCATCAACCCAACACCACCATGGCCATTAAAACAAGTCCCAAAGTTGCTGTGCACACACCAGTACCTGCACGTTTTCTGCTAAAACGGGCACAAACCATATCTCATTCTTCTTCAGGACACAGATATAGTGTGAAAGTCACTGCTTTTGTCTGTCTGCACTGATGGTTAAAGGCACCAATTGAAAGCCAGACCCTGTTCTGTGTGTCAGGAGTGACCTTGATACAAAGACCAGGGATGCTGTAGGGTGTGCTACATGGTTTGGGGATCTTAAACTGGCAGAGGGCAGATGTAAACTAGATGTCAGGAAGATGCTCTTTGCAGTGAGGATGGTGAAACACTTGCACAGGGTGCCCAGGGAGGTTGTGGCTGCTCCCTCCCTGGAGGTGTTCAAGACTAGGTTGGATGAGACCTTGAGTGACCTGTTCTAGTGGGAGGTGTCCCTGCCTATGGCAGGGGGGTGGAACTGGGTGATCTTTGAGTTCACTTCCAATCCAAACTATTTTATGATTCTAAGTTGTCCTATGTATGTTATCTTCATATAAAGGCTACTTGATTGCTTGGGTAAAGAGGGGTGGCATCCTCTGCAGTCAGGGGGATCTCAGCTCTCATGTCAAAGTAGAGCTTGGTCATTACTGCACACCTACAACCAGCACTTTTGGGGAACATAGAACTTCTTGAATTTTAATCTCAGTTTGGCATGTTGGAAACAGAATTAGGTGCCTCTTTGGGTTTTAAATGATCTGAAGAGGAATGTACTTGATACAGGTGGTAAGAATTATTCTTGGAGTCCTCAGATATTCCAGGCACACATCTATTTTCATTCCTCATAAATGTATCCCTGATGAGAGGGGTGGGAACATCAGTTCAGAGAAAAGCCATTTTCCACAGTAGTGAAGGATCTGAAACAAGCCTTCTGCAGATCAAGCAGAACAATCTCCAGAGGTTTTGCCAAACAAATTTTTCAGATTTCTTGAGGATTCTAGTCATGGCCTGTGATCTGAAATGTTTGCCAAGAATTCAGCAGAAAGAGGAAAAATACCCCAACTCTGAAGCTCTGAAGAGGGAGGTGGTTTGCGGGTTTCACGGGATTGCATCAGAAGTCTGATCTTCCCGGCAAGAGAGATTCTCTTTGCAAACAATGAATCCCCTAAAACCACAAGTGCCATGAAGGCAAGCAGCATGTGGTTTGGAAATGAGCAGGCCAATTTGTCAACTCAGTTTCATTCAAAGAGAAGGAAATAACGAGTGGAAAAACATTGAGATAAAAAAGCAAAACCTCAGGATCTTTGCTATGGATTGATCTTCCCAAAGCAGAATATAACCTTGTTTTCACTCGGTGGAAGTCCCCTCTATTTGTGCTTAAAGAGTACTGCTAGGTGATCTGAATAATATCTGTGGTTATTTTTCAACTGGCACAGGGAGTGTTTTTCTAGGTAATACAGTATTTTGTGGGAATTTTAATCTAGTTTTAGAATCCAGTCAAAATATTGTGGTGAATTTCTAGCAGATAGTCTCAATAAACAAATACTGTCGAGAGGTGAATCTAGGAGTGACTGCACTCGGCTGCTGATGTTCAGACTCCCTGGACAAGGCTGAGGATTTTGAAACATCAGTCCAATATTACCAGGTCATTCTCTTTGGTCACAGTATATAAAATGATTCTTTGAGGCAAAGATTTGTTTCTTTTCTCGCTGTTGCTAAACATGTCAAACACTCTCCCTTTCTCAAGAGCAGTATTAAAATCATTTGGAAAAATATTTACCAGTTTTACTTAGTTAATTTGGGGCATCTTTGTTCTTCAGGAGACAAAAGATGGGACTTAAAATATTCCAGTCTACAGAAAAGAGCATCTCTCCTGCCTAGACAGTATTCTCTGTAGGTCTTGTGGGTAAAGTTACAGAAAGAAGAATATTTAGGTACAAAATAAGGTTTTTATGAAAGGTAGAGTGGAATTTCTCAGCAGCTTTGCTGAGATGGAACCAGCAAAACATCTTTTTATTCTAAAAATGAGCTGAGTAATGCAAGTTGTGTTATTCTGCCTGCACAGTGATGATGATTGTAGTCTGGGAGTTCTTTTTGCTGTCTCTGAAGCTGAAATCTTGAAATTCCTTCTACCTGAAAAGTCAAACTGTTCCTAACTAAGCAGAACCATCATGGTGGTGAGCAGCAAGTTGCAGTGTCTGCAACTGAGTTGCTTTAACTCAGGGAATTCCTCCTCCTTAATTTTCAATACTTGCTGGTGGTTGCCAGTTCCATTTCAAAATGTCTTCATCTCAGTGTAAGCAGCAGGCAATCTCCACCCACATCTTCATTATTGTCTTTAAGAAATTCCACAAAACTTGTAGCAACAGCTTTCAAAATCTGCAGAGACCCTCATTAGCATCAGAGGAGAAAAGAAACCGATTTTAAGTAATCCTCTTTTTAAGAGCTTTCACTGTCATCTTGGCACACGCTAGCTCCACTTGGGACTTTGTGGTCCCAGTTAAGAGCTCAACCATGTGTGCTCTGGCCAAACCCATGTCCTAGCACTGCCAGCTCACCAGCAGATGTCCTCTTTGAAAGCCATACTCTTTGTTAAAGCTCCAGGTTTATTAAAGATAACTGAAAAGAGAGATTCTGTCTCAAGCAGGCCAATATGTTGAAGGTATCAGGGATACAGCTTCATTTTCCATGGAGAGAAACCATCTAAGCCGTGAGCTCGTGAACAAAGACAGATCCACAGAGCGTTCTCCTTTGCTGTTTCAAAACAGCAACAACATGGAAAAAGGGATTGATAGCAAGAGAGTAGTGAGTATCACTGACTAACACAGAATTGCACCTAAAATCCTTTAATAAAATAACTAAAGAAAACAAGTATGTAATCCATTAAGTAGCAGGGTAGATGGTGACTTTCGTGCCAGCACTGGCTTGTTCCCACAGGGCTACTCCAAATGTCTGGGGCCTCCGCCTTCTGAATCCAGCGCTAACTCCCACGCAGGTTGGCTTTTGACTGGCTTACTGAAGAGCAGACCTGGGAAGCTGGAGCTGAAAAGTGAGGTTCTCCTGTAACAAATCTTTTTGCTCTATCAGATGTGGAGAGAACAAGTAAGCGCTGCTCTTGGGTGTTGGAAACCCATGACAGAATTTGTGGTAGCTATAAAAATTAACTATTGAACTCCTGTGGAAATCTAGTAAAGAAGCAGAAGTGGATGTAGCCCAGTTTCTCTATACATAATGTTTGTGTTATTTAGTTCCAACTTAAACAATATCCCACCCAGTTTCTAAGCAGCCCAGAGAACATGGTGATGACTCAGTGGAGGGTAACCAGAGGTCATCAGACTTTGGTTCAGTAGCAGCGTGGAGATCAAGACAAGCAAAATGTGGAAAGTACAGTGATTTGTATGTGAATAAGGACACAGGACAAAAATTGTCATGTTATCTTTGGGTTGTCCACTGAATGTTGACTTGTAGTCACACTCAGCTGAATGACAGGGGAGAGCAGAAGCCTCCTCAATGTGTGTTTAATGGGATTGTGTCATGTTTTTCTACCAGTGAAGCTGTTGGTGTGATGGTTTGGGAGTTCCCCGCCCCCCCACACTTTGTAAAATGACCCAGACTAGGCTCAGCCGGCTGGAAGTTAAGGACTGAAGCTCTATTTACAGCTCAGCACAATATACAAGCAGAGATATACACTATATACAGGAATAGTTAAAGAAATATACAAGTTAAAGGTAATACGGAAACACAACTCCCCTCCCAGAAATCAGAGACCCCGGGAGCGGCTCCCAACCACCCTTCCACCTTCTCCCCACCCCTATACCTTACCTCAAGGTTTGCCTTACACACAAGGTGAATTTTGGAGGATTGTCCAGGGGAGTTAGAAGGAAAGTGGTTAGTGAGATTTATCAGCAGAGAGGAGAAGCCAGAAGCTGCTAGACAGCCCAAGACAACAAGCCTGAGTGGCTTATCTTTGTTTTGAGTACTTTTTCTTAAACATCCCAGCAAGCCTATGAGTGAAGCAGACATCACCATTGTTTTCCTTTCACAGACTGTAATATAATTTTCTCTATTAAAATATTCTAATTAGCTCAAACCAGCACAGTTGGCAAAACTGGGAACTTGCTGGGTTTTGTTTTATTCCTTCAGATACTGTAAAATTCCAAAATCAAAATGCTGCTCTCATCTGTGCAGTGCCAGAAGCTCTAGCAGGGGTTATGGGTGGGACTTATGTGGGAATAGAGGAAAACAACAAATGAACAGCCTGGCCTTGAGATCCCAGGCCATGTTGTGAACACGAGGTAGGGAAACTATGTACTCCAGTATCAACTGGACAATTTGGTCTGCAGCAGCTAAGACAATAATGGACAGAGAGCCCTTGGTGCTGCTGATTGTTGCACCACAGCAAGCAACACCCATTTGGCTGCTGTTGAAAAGAGGCATGTGTTCCAGAAGTGGGAAATTTGCTTGGGAAGCACCGATCCTAATAGAACAGCCAAATAGGACAATGTTACTGAAATCTTAGGTTGCCTGCCACACCAGGTTTCTTTTTAGGGAATGTGTCTCCATGTCATGATTCATGGAGGCTCGATTTGTGCCTCAAATCCTCCTCTCTTTCCATATTTTCAATCCCTTTTTGCACTCATACTCCTTCCTTCCTGCACCTGTTTCCAGAACCAAGCTTTATCCCAGCAGAGCCAGAGGCACCCTGTTGACTAAAATTCCGGTTATGAGCAATCTCGAATGGAACAGACAGGATCCGTCCTTTTTTCCACAGGGTGTAAGTCATGTCTAGTGGGACATGAAACTCCAAGCTAGGGTTTGTCCAGAAGATAAAAGGGATGGGCTCAGCCCAGTCAAATTTGAGATGGCTCGAGAAGTGTCTGAGCCACATGCCCGTAATTCATGCAGTATGATAAGTCAGCACAGCGCGTAGTATCCTTCACTCAGGCACCTGCAAGTGCTTTGTGTTGAATCCAGTAATCCCAAAGGCTGCTCTCAGATAGCTGGGTTTCATCCCTTTCCTTTTTCTCCAAGAGAAATTTGGATTGGCTCACTCTTTAATTTAAACCATTTGTCCTTTCCAACTGCTTTTACAAGCAGAAGTCTCTGGTTTCACAGGACTTTTAAATCACAGTTACCTGGTAGAAGCACACATGCAGCAGACACATGGTCTGCTATGGCTACAGTACATCTATGGCTTAACTGGTGGTCTTAGTCCTTCTAGTGTCAGGTGTCTCATTTGTACTCTTCTCACTCTCCTGACTTAGTTTCTGAAAAGACATGATGAGCAAAAACTGAGTAGAGAAACCCTAAACAGCAAACATCTTAACAAACCCCAAATCATTACATATGGATGACATTGTGGACTTGGAAGAACTGGGTGAGGGTTAGGCTACAGCCAGCAAATGCTGAGCTGTGTGCAGAGCTTATGTGGGTAAATGGTGACATAGTGACTGGCTTATTTCCTTTCCTTTGGCCAGCTCTTTGTGAACTGCTGATTCAGGATAAGACTGTCACTGACGGTCTTCCTTTATTCCTTGTCTGTTGTATCCTTCTGATTCCCATAGTGGTGAAATCATTTTTTTTAAGCTGTTTGTTGTTTTGTTTTTGTTTTTTTTTTTGGTCTTATAGTAAGACTCAGGACTTTCAAAATGTTGTGCATGCTCTTACAGCAAAGACTTTATAATCCAAAGAGACAAGACAATTCTCTTTATTCCATTTACACAACGTTAAGCACCATCAAAATGCAGCTTGTTGAAAGGAGGCATTGGCAGAGCCAGAAACAAACCCCAGGTGTTGTGCCTCCCAAGCCAGCTCTTCACTCATGCCCCTCCCTCCCAGAGCATGTTGTGTTTGTATCCCTTTCCAGTTTTCCATACAAAAAGACAAATGAATGGGATTCACCTCCCCTCAGTGTAGAAATCTGAAAGTTAAGAAACTAGTTTGAACTAGTGGTTTGGTTTCCCTCCAAAGCTGGCACCTCCAGAGGCTGATTCAGCCCATGCCAGGGTATGTGGGTTACATCAGCTTCTGCAGGGCACTCACCAATGTCTGTGACTACCCACAGAACTGAAACATTGACTAAAACTGCACTTCTGTCTCCTACTTCATGATGCCAGGCATGTAACCATTACAAGCAAAAAAAAGGCAACTGTCAATCACTGTCCATTCCCCCAGACAGCAGGACTAGAGCAGTGATAGTTCTCCTGTACTGGGCACTGGTGAGGCTGCACCTTGAATACTGAGCTCAGTTTTGGTGCCCTCACTAAAAGGATATTGAGGTGCTGGAATGTGTCCAGAGAAGGTTAATAAAGCTGGTGAAGGGTCTGGAGAACAGGACTGGTGAGGAGCAGCTAAGGAACTGGGGCTGATTAGCCTGGAAAAAGGGAGGCTGAAGGGAGGCCTTTTGGCTCTCTACAACACCCTGAAAGGAGGTTGAAGCCAGGTGGGGGCTGGTCTCTTCTCCCAAGGAACAAGTGATAGGATGAGAGGAAATAGCCTCAAATTTCCCCAAGAGAGGTTTATTTTGGACATGAGGAACAATTTCTTCCCCCAAAGGGTTGTCAAGCTGTGGCCCTGGCTGCCTAGGGCAGTGGTGGAGTCCCCATCCCTGGAGGGACTGAAAAGCTGTGGAGATGTGGTGCTGAGGCACATGGCTTAGTGGTGACCTGGCAGTGCTGGGTTAATGGCTGGACTCACTGTTCTTAAAGGTCGTTTCCAACCCAAACAATACTGTGATTTTATTCTCTTAAGAGCTTCAGGACTTGATAGATTCTCTACTGGGAGGTTCCCTCTAGTGAACTCTCACTGACTTCCAGGGACCATCCCAGATTGTGCTCTGGTTGCCATTTCATCAGGAGTGATAGTTCAGATAGTACATTGCCCTCACCTGTTTCTCAAGTGAAGGGAGTTTAAAATGAGACCAGATGGGTTTACTTCATCTGCGTGCTCTCAGCTCCAGAATTTACACCCCTGTGCTTTCCACATACATGAAAATTGAAGTAGGAAGAGAGCATAGCCCAACATAACTTACCTACATCCACTGATTGCTGTTTTATAGTAAAGGGATGATTGCCACTAGATTCACAGCTCATGGAAAGGAAAAGTTACTTGCAAAGATCTCATGAGCAGAGCGAGGTGATCACATTCTCTAAACAGACTATTGCTGCTTATTATCCCCTCTCTTCTGTGATTTGGTAGCATTTCCCCATGTTTTACATATCAGAACTTCCCTGATCACCATCTTTAAAAGGTAAAGGGTTGGTCCCTGTTTCTGCAGCTGTCCTGAACATTTATAGTAACACTTTTGCCATCGACTCTGTGGAGGTCAGTGAAAGTGGAAGATGCAGCATGAGCAGTATCACTGACTGCTTTCTGAGGAAAAACCTAACCCCTGGGTCCTAGAAATTAAAATAAGCAGATGAGGGTTGGGGTTTTTTTGTTGGGTTTTTTTGTTTTGTTTTTTTTTAATCCCACCAGCAACCAACCCCAGGTGTCTCCAGGGTTTTTACCTACTTCTGTGATTCTTTTCTCTGTGTGACTGCATAAGCTGACATGTTTAAAAAAAAACAAAAGGAAGGTCTGTCTGTTTGTTTGTCTGCAAATGTAATCAAACTGTGAAGTTTTCAGGGAGCTGAATGGAGCCCCAGAATGGATTTAGAAAGGACTCAGTGACATAGTTCCCAAAGATTAAGGATTTGGCCACTACTAGTCATACGGAGTACGACTAACCTTTCAAAGTCAACCTCCTGAATGAAAAGGAATGCCTTAGGCACTTTGTGTCATCTCCCAAAAGATTTCCCATCCCTTAAACCTCTCTCTTATTGTGAGAACAGTCAAGCCCAGAGTCCTGGCATGACTATCATGCCATTGGTTATTTCTGCCTATTGCTATAAACACTAAGGTGGTGGATGGAAACTGGAGATGTTTGAGATCCAGAAGTGAGTCTGGGACCAGCATAGCAAGTCCATGTAAACACAGGCATGGTCCAGGGAGTGTGGCTGCAGGACCAGGTTAGAAGACTGATTCAGATCTTTTCACAGTCTCCTTACATCACAGTCATAGGCAAGGTAGGAGGAAAGACTAAGAAAAATACATAACAGTGAACTGATGTAGCTAAACTCTTCTCTGTGGAACGTGACGAGCTTTGTGCTGCCATGCCTCTAGCGCGACTCCGCTTTGTTGTGTCCTTTTACTCCATGCTGTTACAGAGGCCACCTTAGGAGTCTCCTGAAAGATCCTGCACCTACAGCAGTTTATTATCTTCTCTGAGTCTTTGGCTGTAAAGATCCAGGAGTGTTCCAGAAAAGTCTCAGGTTAATCAATTCCTGTCAATGACACCTATACTGTTAAGCACAGTGACAAGCAAACTCAACTTGCCGTTGCACCAAGGGCCATCTTTCTCCTTTTTTTCCCCCCTCTTCCTTTTCTGTAAAATTCCAGGTCGAAGGAGGTCTGACAGCTCTGAGATTAAAAGTTTATAAAGACAGAGCTCTGCACATACACAAGCCAAACAAAACTTGCTTTTAAGTAAGAAATACTACCTACACCAGGGAACTTTTTTGCAGCGCCTGCCTCCTGTCCAGTGATTAACTGCTTTTTGTCAGTGTTAAGTGGTTGCTTTCTCATCGTTCAAACACACAAGACCCTGGCAATGATGAAATACTATAGTTGCATTAATGTATTAATGTGAATGTCTGCCTGTGTTACACTGACCTTTTGCTTGGGAAAAGGAAATAATCAGAGCTTCAATGGAGAGTAAAAGAAAATCATCCTGAGCAGCGCATAACAGCATCTCTGGCCTGAATCATCTTCCAGTATTTATTCAGATGTATTTAGGGGTGCTCACTGGCATGAGCTGGACATTCTTGATTCCTTCCTTCTGACAAAAATCAGAGAAACGCCCATAAAACCATGGCAAAGATGTGCAGAGGTTTAGCCAAGGATCACTGCAATTCAACCTTGTCAAGGTCCTTTCTAGGCTGCAATCTGTGGGGAAACATTTCAGCTTCTGATTAGTGATCCATATAGCTATGAGCAAAGAGGACTACACAAGTGCCAAACTTAAACACCAACATTTTTAGGCAACCTCAAAAAAGAATCTCCCTTGTCCCATCTGCCAACAATCTGAATCGTATGCAGCATCTGCAGCTTTTACTGAATGTAAAATTGAGTTCCTAAGTGTGAGGAGAGGGTTTCAATGGCTCTATCCATCTCAGCTGCTGGTGGCAGTTGAACAAGACTTTGATTAATTTTCTGTCTGTAGCCCTGTCTACATCCACAACTATTGCCTTTTCTGCCCCAGGTAGGAATATTTAGGATGAAGCACCAGCAGCCATATTCTCTAATATACAGATTTTAAATTTAAAAGCAATCATCTCTTCTAATAGGAAAGTAACAAAGAGAAAAAACAAGTTATTGATGGATGTCATGTGCCTCAAATGTCTTTGTTTTATTTTACCACTGAGCTCAGAGCTGGCAAAGAATCTCAGGCTGGAGTGACATGAAAGTAAAGCAGGATGTTCTCAGGGAAGAGATGACAGAAAATATTTTCCAGTTGTCAGCTGACCACTAGGACAAGGGAGGTGATTCCACTCCTTTGCCCTTGTGAGACCCCACCTGGAGTGCTGTGTCCACTTCTAGTGCTCCCAGCACAAGAAGGACATGGAACTGCTGAAATGGATCCAGAGAAGGCCACAAAGGTGATCAGAGGTCTGGAGAACCTCCCCTACGGAGAGAGGCTGAGAGACTTGGGGTTGTTCAGCTGCAGCCCAATAGCAACCTTTCAGTACTTGAAGGGGGGCCTACAAGAGAGCCAGGAAGGGACTTTTTACAAAGGTTTGTAGTAATAGGACTGAAGCTTGGAGAGGGGAGATGTAGACTGGCAATTAGGAAGAAATTCTTTCCAGTGAGGGTGGTGAGACACTGGAACAGGTTGTGGAGGTTGTGGATGCTTCCTCCCTGGAGGTGTCGAAAGCTACGTCGGATGAGACCTTGAGCAACATAGTCTAGTGGAAAGTGTCTTTGTCCATGGCAGGGGGATTGGAAGTCCCCTTCCAACATAAACCATTCTATGAATCTATAAAATGTTGCCTTATTGCAATTGCTGATGCCCTGCAATTGTTGAGAGGAGATGGAGATAAATAGTCATGAAATAAAAGTGCTGTTGCTGATTGCGAGCTCAATGTCTTTAGCAGGCAACAGTAGCACTTCTAGAATAATTTCATATATATTTAGGTCATAGACAAGCTCTTGACTGCCTGTCTGGCCCAAGATTCCCCTTTTCCTTTGCTTATTATTGAACCAACCAGATGAAAACATGGCAGGTCAGTTTTGCTGGTGGACTTGGTTTTCCTCCTGTGGCTAAAAATTTATCTGCACTCAGACTGCGCTGGGAAGTACCCCTGACACAAACTTCACCATCCAAGGATGATCAGAAACCTCATTTCTAGTGAATTAATTTCCAAATCCTTGGTCCTTACCTATATCCTGATTCTTTGCCTTCCTGTGGGACTTTGATGTTTTGATACTTAAACCCACCCTTCACAGAACTGCCTAGCAGGAGTCTTTATACTGAACATGTTTTCCTTTTCTTTTGCTTCTCTGGTTTATTTTTCAGAGTGGGGGGGGGGGGAAAGTTGGATCATTTTTATTGGAATCATCTTAGCATTTAATACTGCAATTAAATCATCTTCCAGTGTCAATACACAAAGGGTAAAACCCTTGCTTCAAGGGAACTATGGCCTTTGATTGCAGTGAGACCAGTTGTTATTTTTCCTTGATCTCTCTAACCTCCCCTTACAGGGCATATAATCATAAGATGAGGGAAGATCTGACTGTAGTGTTGTAAAGAACTGCTCTAGTGTGCACCACTTAGCAGGAAAGTTCTGTTAAATTATTTTTGTCACTTTATTCCCAACTAATTCACAGATTCCATCAGGTTGGAAGGGACTTTCAAAGGTCATCTCGTCCAACCCTTCTGCAGTCAACAGGGACATCTCCCACTAGATCAGGCTGCCCAGGGCTATATAGAGGCTTCCCCAGGCTGAACATCCCAAACTCTCCCAGCCTGTCTTTGTAGGAGAAGTGCTCCAGTCCTCTGATCATCTTGGTGACCCTCCTCTGGATCCACTCCAGCAGGTCCTCCATGTCTTTCTTGTGTTGGGGGCCTCAGAGCAGGGAACAGTACTGCAGGTGAGGTCTTACCAGAGCAGAGGGGCAGAACTTCCTCTCCATCTGCTGGCCGTGGTTCTTTTGATGCAACCTAGCATGCCACTTGCCTTCTGGGCTGCAAGTGCCCATTGCTGGCTCATGTTCATCTTCTCACCCACTAGCACCTCAGTCTCTACTGCCTCATGTTCTGCTGGGTGTTTGCCAACGTGACAAGCTTGCTGCATTTTTCAGTCACTCCACTCCTTTCAGTAACTTATCCAATGGCTGCAAGCTGCCACCTATACAAGCTACTTTCATCACTGTCCTTAGCAACTTTCCTTCCTATTTCTGTCACACAGTCTTCAACAATGAGGAAAGGCTAAAAGACGTTGGCCTGGAGAAGAGAAGCCTTTGAGGGGATCTTCTCAATACACAGCAAGAGCTAAAGATCAGGGGCAAGAGGATGGGGCTAACCTCTTCTCAGTGGTGCCCAGAGATAGAAGAAAGGACAATGGGAACCTCCTGGGTTCCAGTTTGTGCCATCTGAATGTGAGGAAAACCAACTTTGCTGTGAGGGTTACAGGGCACTGGACCAGGCTGCCCGAAGAGGTGCTTCTCTGGAGAGATGCCACTTGGACATTGCAATCTTGGCCAGCCTGCTGTGGGTGACCCNCCCGGACCCCAGACTTAGTGGCGCCAGGTCCTTTGTCCCCTTTCCCGCGGTTGCTCTCTCCCCAAAACAGCAGAAAAACATGTCTGCACAAGCCAGGACATGTACAAGCCCAAGAGGCCTGTTTAGGCCTACCACGACAAAGAGGATTAGACTAGATAATTTCCAGAGGTCCCTTGCAACCTCTCCCAGGCTGTGATTTTGTGATTTCTGTGAGTAAGCCCACTCTGTCCTCTGCTATAACTCCATCAAATGGTCATCACTCTACACTACCCTCCTCTCTGACACAGGACACGAGTCCAGTGCTAAAGTGAAGGCTTTTCCCACCAGTACACACTGCTCACTGTCTAACCTGGCTTCCAGCTTGCAGGACTTGGAGCCTCTGTCCAAAGAACTCGTGCAGCATTCTTCCAGTAAACACTGCACTAACACAACTAATGATTTAAATGAGAGAAAGTGACCTTCACAATGAGTTGGTTCTGGCCAGACTGCCAGGGCTGGACTGACTCTCACTGCTGCAGTTGGTAATTGAGTAAACCAAATCAACCTGAGACTCAGCATGCCTCTTGTGAAAGCACTGCAGGTTGTACCAGAAGTATTTCAACTGTGTATTCTGGAGCATGTGTTTCTCATCCTCTCATCTCCTGTGCAGGTAATGTATCAACTGAAATGAGATGAGGTGTACACTGCAGACAGAACAACAGCTCTATCAGTCTTCCATGGTGAAAGAAATGTTTCCTCATTCCTGTTCTTGTTGGTACAAAATATAAAGGATATTTTAGCACATTTCATGGAATCCTTAATTAACTAAGTAGGATTTTTTTCAATCATTTTTGTTTGCTCAAGTACCAGGTTTTGGTGATAGTAATTGCTGAAGAGTAGGTGTTCAGATATACTTACAAAAGATAAAATGTGCATTCTAACTGCACTAAAAGTTTAAAAAAAAAAATCTGCTATTCTCCTTCAATCCCAAAGGTAAATTACAAGAGAAAATTCAGGAATCAGCACATTTAGCACCATTCTAAAATAGAGCACGGAGTTAGCTGACTGTGATCTTCCTATACTGTTCCAGTTGTCTTAGTCTCAATTGCCACCCAATGTTTCAAATCTCAGTTTTCCACCAAAGCTAAGCCAAGCCAGCATAAAGACACAGACACCTATGAGCTCTCAAATGTTATGTTCCTAAGGAGTCTTGCTCTTACAAAGTAGATCATTGAGTAACTGGTCTGAAGTGCTGGTAAGGGAAATATATTGTAAATAGTGTCACCCACCTGTGACACCCAACTGGTGAGGCTGCATTGCAAACAGTACACTCAGAGTTTGAAATGAGAGACTACTTGAATGGTTACGAAGGATTGAAATGGGAAGTGTTGTGGGTTTTCTTTTCCTTTCATTAGCTGCAATGAAAAAATGGAGAGATTGGAAGAATAAAGGTAGTAGAGAAGAAGTGACAGCCTGGTTCAGCCCTGGAAGTCAGCCCAGCCCACAGTCATGGGCAATATCAGGTAAAGACTTTATATCACCCTCTGTTTCATCCTGAACAGTTAACAGTGGTCAGATGTGTGGTTGCAAACAGGTTTTCCAGTATTTCTTTTTGTTATAGATAAAACATGGGAAAGATCTGGATTGTTCATGGAATCCTAGGATTGTTTTGGTAGAAAAAGACCTTTAAAATCATCAAGTCCAGACATTATCTAACTCTACCAAGTCTGGTGCTGAACTATGCCCCTTGGCACCACATCTTTCTGTCTTTTAAACGCTTCCAGGGATGTACATTCAACCACCTCATGGGGAGCCTGTTCAGAGTTTAAGAACTCTTTCAGTGAAGAAGTTTCTTCTAATATCTCAACCTGAACTGGCATAAGTTGAGACAATTTCCTCTCATCCTATCACTTGTTAGTAGGGAGACCAACCCTCCACCTGGCTCCAACCTCCTTTCAGGCAGTTGAAGAAAGCAATGAGGTCTCCTCTGAGCTTCCTTTTCTCCAGGCTGAATGACTCCACTTCCCTCAGCTGCTCCTCACAAGATCTGTTCTCCAGATCTTTCACTAGCTTCCTTGCTCTTCTCTGGACCTGTCCCAGGACCTCAATGTCTTTCTGTCTCAGTTGTGAGACATTCCACCCTACAGAGGATACCATCTCAGTGTCACTGGCAGTGTGGACACATTGAAGTTTACCTGGCAAGAAGCAGTTAGGAAGAAATAATTTCTCAGCAGATACTCCAGGGAAGGTCAGTAAGCGAGGGAGGGGTTTAGGACTCCATCACCACTTAGATGTTACTGAAAATTGTTGTTACTGCTACTTCTTACTTGAAGCATTAGATTTCACAGCTGCAGTGTTCCTCAGGCTAAATCCAGACATCTTAGATGAAAGATTAAGAGGCAGAAAATGCATCCATGAAAAGATTCAAATTGAGACAGTGATAAAGCTAAAACTGTTGTTTCTTGGTAGGGATATACTCATATTTCCATATTTTCATGCCACAGCTACAGGTTCTTAGGTAGCTAATCAGCTTCTGGATTTATGTTTGATAATTGAGACCCAGAATGTTTTAACTTTCTCTTTTGGGAGCTGGGAAAAATACATTCGGTGCACCCTTACCATCTCTGCTTTGTCCCAAGACTGTAGAATACCTGGGTTAAGGTATATTTCCTAATTTATTTTTGTATGTATTTAATGACATCCTTGAGTAACTGAGTATATCTGGTAGGCAGAGGTGTGAAGGGTGGAAAGGGGAAGAGTGGGATCGTTTGTGGAAAACGCAGGGTCACTATCCCACATTTTCAGAGCAGGGGAACACAGATAACCAATACTTAAACAGCTTGCAAATCCATTCCATCTTGCTTCAGGGCTAGGTAACAGGCAGAAAAGAGGTAATGGACAGAAAGAAAGCTGACAAGAGGTGGCAGGGAGGGACAAAGAGCAAGAGGATTTAGACAAAGCACTCCTGGGTATCAGATCTCAGTCTAGATGAATGGTTCGTTCTGTGCGGTCTTGGGGATGGGCTAAAGGCAAATTAGAGATGGTGGCTTAGATAAGAGGTGTACGGAGGGGTTGGTCCTCAGGACACACGGTTGTTAAAGTCTTGAAAGTGTTGTATTGAAAAAGGGATGTGCTAAAAAATAGAGAAGAGGAGGAGGAGGAGGAAAGTCTGTGCTTGGCAGCATGAGTCAAGTGGGTAGAAAAAGAGGAAACAAGAAGGGGTGAAGGAAAAGGGAAAGCAGAGGGGAAAGGAGGCCATGCCTAATTCAGTATTAATGAAATAGATGATTCCTGAGGAGATCAAATTCACTCTGAATGCCTGAAAAGGACCCCGCTATGCATTTTAACATGGGAGGACTGGAACTTCAGCTATTTTGTCTTTCTTTATCAAAGAAAAAAAGATTCTGACAAACTGGTGGCAGATTTCAAGTTTCCTAGTCAGGAATAACCGGGAACAACTGTTTCTTAGCATGCAGTATTTTCAGTTAATAAACTGTGTGCGGTCCATACCAGTCCTAAAGTCTCATCACCACTGGGGAGCCCCTAATTTCAGCCTTCAGTGTTGGATCAGGGCACCTGCAGTGTGTGCTGCTCGCTGGGGAGCTGCTGGGGACCGGAGGAAGCCTTTGATAGGGACGGGTGGGATCCTCTCAGGCTCTGTGAGCCGAGTCCTTTGGGTTGGTTCACAGACGTGAGGGATGGACTGGGTTTGCTCAGAAGTTCAAGCTCAATGAACTGAGACTCTCGAGAACAATTCCCCCGGCTGCAGCCGCCGTTCTGGGAAGCCCTCTGAAGCTCTCCTTCCTAAGAAACCCCCTACCCTCGCCCCCGTCTCCCTCCTTTAATACGTTCACAAGTATTCCTGACAAAAGAGCAATTACAACCTGACAGAGACGACTCACAAAGAGAGTGGGGATGACCCCTAGGAGAGGTTTACACGATTCAACACATGGCCAGTCACCAACAAAGCCAGCCCCGCTCCCATTTGATCACAGAAGAGCCTCCCAGACTGGCACGCTTGACCAAAAACTGGCTGGGTGACTCATTCGTCTGGCGGCTCTGTGATTCATGAGCCTCCAGGAGGAAGGGAGGAGGGAGGAGAACGCTTTTCAGATCTGAAGTTAAATGTGAGAGAAACACATTCCCCAAAAAGCAGACACTCGACTGTGTCCAATTGGTGCATGAATAGCCACACAAAGCCAGGGCAGGAGTCCTGGTGTGACGCACGGTGAGGCTCCCAAGGCAAGCCGTGCAACGGGCTGCACCTTGCCCAAGTCCGTGGTTTGGAAGATCTCGAGTGTATAAACGGGAACAGTTCCCTACATCTTATCCTTGTGTGCTCCGTCCTTTCTGGCTTTGGGATTTCCCACAGGAACATCCTAATCGGGTGTGCTTTGGAGCTGGTATCAAGGGCTTTGACCTAATATTTGGGACAGAAACCTCAAATGACTTTAACCAGCTAAAATTTATGGCAGGACAAGGGGCAATGGGTGGAAGTTGAGGCATAGGAAGTTTCATGTAAACATGAGGAGGAATTTTTTCACTGTGAGGATGACAGAGCACTGGAACAGGCTGCCCAGGGCGAGTGTGGAGTCTCCCCCTCTGGATACATTCAAAACCCGCCTGGATGCGTTCCTGTGTGATCTGGTATAGGTGATCCTGCTCTCGCAGAGGGGATTGGACTAGATGAGCTTTTGAGGTCACTTCCAGTTCCTGACATTCTGTGATTCTCTGAAAATTTAAGGTTCTGATCTCCATGTTAGGAAAAAGTTCTTCACAGAAAGGGTTATCAAGTATCAGAATAGACTGCTCAGGGAGGTGATGGAAGTGTTCAAAAGATGTGTGGACATAGTGCTGAGGGACATGGTCTAGTGGTAGTAGCTTAGCAATAGTGGTGGAACTGTGAACTCCAGGTCAGTTGTTGGACTTCATCTTTCACATCTCTTCCAACCTTAACAGTTCTATGGTTACTAATTTGGGTTCCCTCTCAGCCATGAAACAAGTGTATTTATAGGCAAGTGTCACATCTATGGAGGTGTTCACAGAAGGTAGGATGAATTCTCCACTGGAATCACTTCTTGTCCCCATGTCCTGTGGAAAGGCATCTCCAACTGGCATGACTAACTGCTCCACACTTAGGAGACAAAGGCCATATGTGGGGAATTCAGTCCTGGGTATCTATGATGGCCATTCCTTGAGTGCAATTTCTAGCCCTCATGGAAGCTGCAATTTGCTCACTGAGATGCTTGTGCTTCCCAGGGCCATACTGAGTCAACTGTTGCAAGGGACGTGTGCAGTTCTGAGCTCCCCAGTTCAAGGAGGACAGGAAACTGATTGAGAGGTGTGCTGGTTTAAGGCTANCGACTAGAAGTCTAGAATATCTGTCTTATGAAGAAAGGCTGAGCAACTAGGGGGTTTTCAGCCTAGAGAAGTTTGAGGGGGGAATCTCATAAATGCTTATCATTACTTAAAGGATAGGTGACAGGAGGATGGGACCAGTCGCTTTTCAGTGGTGCCTAGTGATAGGACAAGAGGTAATGGGCACAAACTTGGACATAGAAACATGAGGAAGAGCTTTTTTACTTTAAGGTTGGCAGGGCACTGGAACAGGCTGCCCAGAGAGATGGTGAAGTCTCTTTCTCTAAAGTCATTCAAAGTCTATCTCAATGCCAACTTGTGCTGGCAGTGGTGTTGGACTGGGGGCACTTCAGAAGTGCCTTCCAACCTCTATAATTTTGTGATTGTATGTGATACAGGTTTTAGCTCTTCCTTTCCGTGATGTGGCATGTGGGAAAACACTGCCTGGGATTGGGAAAACCTGCCTGGAAGCTGTGCCGAGGTCTCTGATTCATATGAGGTCACCTACATCAGCCTGTCTTAGTTCAGGAAGAGGAGAGTGGAGGGCATGGCCTCTCACACCCTTCTGAAAGCCTTTGAAACAAAAATGGTCTGCAAGCTTGGAGGCTGTGAACTAACTTAATGAGCTGGAGTCAAGACAAATCCAGGCTGTTCTGTGTTAATGAAGCCCTTCCCTCTTTGCTATTTGTTTCAACCACCAGTAAGATGTTTTGGGACATGCAGTTCAGTGCTTCTTCTGAAGCTCACAGCTCCATGTAGTCAAGGGAAGAGCATCCTCTGGCCCTATTTCAGGGCTCCACCATCAGGGCCGGGCTGACAGGCGAGAGCTTGGCCTCTGAACATTTGTTTATCTCTGTGGCACAGGATGTGCTGTGTCCAGAGTCAAAGGGAGTGTTTGTTTCCTTTCTGAGTTTGCCATCACCCGTAAAAACAGGTACTTTGCATTTAGCCACAGGTTTATGAGCCTCTCCTGCCAGTCTAGCTCTCATGCTTCATGTGGTGGGACTTGCAGTCCTCAGCCAGCTCAGGCAAATAGTGCAGATGATGGACCACATTTAACTGAGTTTCTCTTTTTAAAAAATGTTACACTGGGCAAAGGATTTGGACCTGAATGAAAGTGGTGGATCTAATTTTAGGCAGTACCTATGAATGAAACTTGAAACGAACTGTTCAGGAAATACCTTCCTCTGCACCAGTGCCAAGGAGAGTATGTGATTTAATGCTAAATTAGCCACTGCTGATGAACAGGTTACTGCAAGAATGTTTTTTCCTACTTTAAATTTAAAAAATAAAAACACCTTAGTTTCTACATATATGTCCTTGTTCTTCTGCAAAAGCTGCAAATCTTTCACCTCCAAGGAGTGAGAACCTTCTCTGCTGCAGTGCCATGTGTTACTTTTTGCTGCATGTTTGTCACTCTGGCCCGATGCTGCAGAGCTCTTTGTTTTCATCTGCTGTCTGGGGGCGGCCAAAAGTGAGTGGCATGTAGGAGATATTTTGAGCAAACCGAAAGCCTGTCCTGGGGCTCTTGCCCAGATGAGCAACCATGTTGGCTTTCAAGATGCCAAACCTCTTCCAATTATGCTTTGTTATACATGGCCCAAACATTCCCCTTTTCATAAAGGCAGAAGAGTGAATTGCCTCTTCAGATACGAAGCAAGAATCCTGTCCCTTGTACCTTTTTATCACACAGCCTTTTGTGTCCATGATTTGGGACGTTGGACACCTAAGTGGTTAGCTGAGAGAGAAACCAAGGATTTGACAATCTAAGATAAATTTATTAATCAAAATAGGTCAAAATAGCTCTGTACCTTCCTATGCAGTCTTTGCAGACAAGCACCACGTCGTGGGCACCTTTCTGATTAAGTGGACTGTGCACAGCAATGGGTACAGTAAAAACAGGAAGAAGTAATTGCTAGCAACAGAGTATCAGGATGCCTAAACCACACCACTGCATCAAGAAATAACTTGCAGGCATTGCATAACAGCTGATCCTGTATAACTCTTAAAGCTTCCACTGCTGAGAATTCTTAGTAAAATGTAGAAACTGAGGGTTTTTGTTGCATGTTTTTGATTGATTTTGTTTGGGGTTTTTTGGGGGGTGATTTTGTTTTGTTTTTATTGGACTTGATGATCTTTGAGGTCTCTTCCAACCTTGGTGATACTGTGATATTTGAATAATCTGTGTCCTGATGTTCTGCTTCTGGGTCTTTTTGTTCAATGATGCCAACTATGCTTGGCAGATGGTTCACACTGGAGAAGTTCAGCCTACAAAAAGTTAGATTCATACTTAAAGAAATCAAGCAATGTAGATGTCAGCTGAGATGTTCATAGTCTGTAACATAGCAGATATAAAAGACACTTTGATGAAAAAGACAACAGGATGCCTCTGAACTTCCTTATTACCCTTCAATTCCAGTAGGATCTCTTGATTTCCAGGGGCTCTCCCAGTAACCAGACTTTAATTCAGGCTCTCTGTTCTCATATTGCCTGGCCAAAGCAAGCTATCAGGGCTGTGCAGGGAACTCACTGTGCTCTACAGAAATCCTGGGATGAAATTCTGAGCTCTTCATCCACCGAATGCACACATCAACCTCTGACACAAGTACTGTCTGCCTTTACACCTCACCTTCTCACGCAGTCTTTACTGTTTTGAAGTTTTTCTGCCAACCAAGGGTAGCTTTGAGAACTTGTCTCTGCCTGCTCCAGCTCTTTCTGAGCAGTGGCAGCAGCAGTTACTGTGCTGCTCAGGCAGGGCTGTCTGTCACAGGCATCTGCTGGGGGCTGACAGTGCAGCTGGACCAGGCTCCAGTGGGGAACAGATGCCCTCCTCTCTGCCATTGTGATGGGCATGGCTATGCCAGAGCTTTGGGTAGGTGTTCAGCTAGAGAAAAAATTTCATCTGTGGTGATATCTTGGGTACTTTGGTCTTTGTGGGTAGGACTGGTAGAAAAGAAAAAAATTGCCACGAGTCAGGTCTCTGAGCTGAATCAGTATGAATTCTGTGAAGCTATGGTGATTTGTATCATGAGAGGATGTAGTGCACTCGGGTATCCTCAGAGTAAAAGTGCAGTATAAAATACTGTGTGTGGTGGTGGTGATTGCATTTCCAAAGAGCTCTGTTTGTCTGCTTGCATCTTTTTTTGTTTTCCAGCATCCTTTTGGCTTTGTGTCTCATCCCTCAGTCATGCTCTATTTTTATATCTCGGTAAAGCTCTAACACCACCTGTTTGCAGTACAGATAGGAAACAGAGAGGTCAGATATGTTGCTTGTATTCCTAGGTAGTAAATGCCTGTCTACCCTGTGTGCTTGATTTATTGCTCTGAGCCTTTCTGAACACACATATGGAAAGCTGCACTGCCAGAACAATTCAGGCCTGCTTAAAAAGATGATGGGATTCTTGGAAGTGTCCAGAAAGATTTTTCCTTCAGTTGGCAGGGAATATATGGTGACCAGAGTGGGAAGGAGTGAACCTGTCTGGCTAAGTAAGAAAAGTTCAACCTTGAATATGTGTCAGCTGTGTGAAAGGAATTGGGGCAGTTCCTGAGGTTACAGAATAAGCGGATATTTGCACAGAACCTTGGTCCTGTTGCAGACACAGGAGGTTATTGACTAATGTCAGTGGAGGGAAGATCTCACTTGGGTGCTTTCCCCTTCCCCTGTCCCAGAGCCATACTTCAAAAGCCATGTCTTTTTTAAAACACCTACAAGCAGTTAAAAGCAGCTCTTGGGAAGAGCTGACCTTGTTTCACTTCCAAATAAAAAGCATTGAGCCCTTCATAACTCTTAGTAAATTTCTCAAACTGGACCCAGTAGTTTCACTGAAGGCATGTCAAGCACTGAGATGTAAGCTGGGACTTCCAAAGGACACATGTATCAGCCTGGAGAAGAGAAGGCTTCGAGGAGACCTTATAGTAGACTTCCAGTACCTGAAGGGGGCCTACAGGAAGGCTGGGGAGGGACTATGTACTACAAGGTCTTGCAATGACAGGACTAGGGGCAACGGGTTTAAACTGGAAGAGGGGAAATTTAAACTGGATGTTAGGAGGAAGCTCTTTCTAGTGAAGGGGGTGAGACACTGGAACAGGTTGCCCAGGGAGGTTGTGGTGTTCAAGGCCAGGTTGGACAAGACCTTGAGTGACCTGTACTAGTGGGAGGTGTCCCTGTCTATGGCAGGGGGTTGGAACTAGATAATCTTTGAGGTCCCTTCCAACCTTACCATTCTATGATTCATGGCCAGACTTGATGGAGGTGATGTTCATCCCTTGAACCACTTTTAGAGCCTTATCTCTGTACTTTTCTGCTGTTAAGTTAAAACTAAGTATCCATCTTGAGATTTGCTTATAACTGCTGGCTAGCTATAAAAATCCACAACTACACTGAGCCATTGCTTCTCCATCCCTTCCATAATAAAATTCGGGGAAGTGACACTTTTTAATAACAAGCAAACCTGCCTTAATAAGACAAAAGCCTTGTGCTAGAAATCCAACTTTCCACTGGCAGCACTTCTGGTTAATACTGGAAATTCTAAATATCTGATTAAGCATTTCTGGAATTTCTGGGAATGCATTGGGATGCTGCATGGACTAGTTCTTCATACAATTTTCAACAGAACAGCTTCTGCTGGGGTTTGAAGGAGCCTCTCCAAACAATCCATCTGCCTCGTTTCTTAATGTGGTTCCTTACATTTCCTAAGCTGGCTCCTTAAATGACTTATGTTCTCCTTTGCAAAATGCATAGACACAAATAAACCACATATATGAGGAAGGAATGTTCCTCTGACCCACAAAACAAATGAAATACATTGATCCAGGATCACCCCTGGGTAGCTCTGGTGAATTCAGACAAAATGTATGAATTGAGTTTATTAAAACAGCGTTCCTGATAGGGACTGGAAATAGCAGGCAAGTGAGGTTTTGCAATAGTCCAATGATTGTTTATTAGTGATGAGTGAATCGAGAAATGTCTGGCCTCTGTGTTGATCTTAGAAAAAGCACTGAAGGAGTCTGAAACTCGAGCAGGTCTCTCTGAATCTGTGTCAGCAGAACTGCCTGGAAGTCAGTCTGAGCCTGGGTTCTCGTTCAGACATACCCCTGAAACATCTGGATTTATAAGGTGGGATAGAGTTGTACCTCGGCAAGTGCTAAGAAATCAGGGATTGAGAATTGAACTGGTAAATAAACAAGAACAAACTCATTCCTAAATCATACATGATTGTGATCTTTTGGAGATAGTCACACAAACCTCTCAGCTGTGCCAGAGCTGCAGAGGAGAATGCAAAAGCAGGGGAAACAGAATGAGTTCCCAGTTCAAACTGAAGAAATAAACAATGCAAGTGGTTTCCAGACTTGTGTTCTGTTTTCCTCTGAAACTCTCAGTCAAACCACAAGTTGCTTTTCAAATGTCTCTGTATAGAAGTCAGCTTTGAGGTCAGAGTAGCAGGATTTTATTTAGGCTTTGTAGAACATCTTGGGGTAGATACTCTCATCACGTTCTGAGCCACTGAGGAGCCTAAAACCAGAGATCCTCCTGATCCAATCCTTGACCACACAGTGCTCTAATACCTTCAACCTCTTCATTTCAACTTCTCAATTGACCTTAATAGCAAAGGACTAGGAGATATACCTCAGAGAGGAGATCTATATGCATGACTCTTCTTCTGCCTGGCCCTGATCTGCTGGGGAAGCCCAGGTGAGGGCGTAGTATGTGGTTGGATCCTGGACAGAAAGGACTGGTTACTTAGAGGCTGCTGCAACCCTTTGGCAGGGAATTGAGAGCAGAGAGTTCTTTCCTCTTTGGACACCCAAGAGATCACTCTGTACATGTTAAACCTGTGGGGTCCATTCTGGGATGCTCATGGGTCCCCACCTGCCTAGTTCACACAGGGACACAGTGTGGTGATTTGAGTCTCTGGCTAGCAGTGCTGTCCCTCACCACCCCACTGATGGCAGCAGGTTTGTGAGGTGGCTTACACATGTAATCAAAACAGAAGTACTGTAGAGTCTGGAAAGTCCTGAGTTCCAGTACTCAGAGCTATGTCCAGTGTAGACAAATTCCTTTACAAAAGTGAATCTTAGGGATACCCCACAAAGTCCTGCAGCAACAATCCTGTGTACATCTGGGTCTCAGCCCAACTCCTGTAGGGATCAGCAGCAGAGGAGAATCAAGCAGTCACTCGATTTATAGAAGTTAATTTTAATTTCTCTGCTCGGAGAGTGTCTGTGGCTCAGTGTCCACATGTACAGTAGAATCCATCTTTGTGTTGCTTTCAGCACACCCCTGAAAGAATCTTTGTTTCAAATTTTTTAAGTCTGTGAAATCTTGAAATGCTCACTCATCTTTACTCAGTGTTTTCCCAAGCAGATGTTCATATGGTCGCTGTGGTACTTGCAGAAGCATTTTCTTGGGAAGAAGCTCACCCAGCTTTGCAATAGGAGGAGGAGGGAGAAAGAAACCTTCAACAGATGTGCTGTGTGCTGCAGATGTACAGAAGGGATAGTCCAGTCGTGAAGGTCCTCACTGAAGCATCAGAAGACCTGTTGTGTGTCTTTTTGCTGCCAGATACCCTGCACAACCTCAATCAGGTATGGTGCCATTTTACATATCTCCTTTTTCTGCCTCCCAAGGATGATGCAAGGGAAAATGAAGGGGAGAGGGCAAATTGGAGCTATACTTGGATGGTTGTGTGGTGATTCTGGCCCTCACTCCTCAGGACAGCTGTAGGAGAAGCTGTGAGTCCCATAGTTGTAACTGAAGGCTGGATGCTGGCCACTGTTACACACACCTCGAAGAGGGGAATTTTTGGGAGACACCCAGCTCTTATACATGCTGCTTTCAAATTAACCCCAAATTTCTCCTGGATACATTAGCTATTCCAGTACTTAATTAGAAATCTTGGACAAATAACAATATTAAATAAAAAACATCTAAATTACAACTTCCATTTGCACTTCAATGATGTGCAGCATTCTGCATGTCCTATCCTAACAGCCTGTAACTGGTGCCATGGAGCTTGCTTACTCCTTAGATATGATGTTTGGGATCAGCAACCCACACCCCAGGTCCTCTGAGATCAAGATTCTCACCAGGTCTTTCTATAGTCTTTTCCAAGACCTAGCATTATAAACTGCACCAATTATTACTATTTTCATATTTTTAGGTGAAGCAGAGCCCCATCCTTCCAATCTGGAGTGACCTGAGCTGCTCCTTACTGGAAAGGTGTTAACAGGTTCTGTTTGTGCTCTGGTTATGAGAGGATCTTACCTGACCACATGGAGAGACATCTGTGTTGCTAGAGGTAAGCAAGGACAGCTGTCAGTCTTCTGGCATAAGTGTTAAAATGGATTTTCCCAACAAAACATTCATCTTTTGAATCAAATTAGTTTTGAGTCTCAGAAACATTTTGAGCCTTGGGAAAAGAAGTGCATATCTAAAGAAATAGGTGTCCTAAACCAGTGCTTTCCAGCAATGGGAACAGCAGGGCAAAGTGCACTGAATCACAGCCCAGGAGCTGTACAAGCACCCTGGTGGGTTTTTCAGTGGGTGAGAGTGAGAGAAAAATTCAAGCTTAACAAGTGATCATATAGCTAAGCAGAGTTTTCTTTTTTCACATCTTTCTCCAGAGGCAGGACTTATGTTTAAGTATTTGCAATGTAGGGAGTAAATCCAGTCTTTAATTCTGTCTTTATTCAGCCAAAGTTATTATTTAGTTTAAAGTTATTCCCCTGCCAGTCTGTAGAGCAGGAGCAGCAGATCCCTTCTGGTATGCCTTCACCAGAACACAAAATTTAAGGTACTCAGGAGGCAAAAAGGGGCTTCTCTAACAAGCTTTGTGAGTCAGTTCTCAGGCTAGAGTCCTGGTCTTCCCATGACAAGCATTAGTCAGAGTGTTCCTGGCACGTGGCGGGACAGCGGAGAGAGGGCCTGGACCTCGAGGGTCTCCTGTGAGTTTGTTGGTTCCTGCAATCCCTTTGAGGGGTGGCTGCAGTTCAGCGGTGTGCAAAAAGATCCCTTGGCAGAGGTCAGGCAGCAGTTCTCCTCTGCCGAGCAGGAGCTGGGCCTGGGGGGCTGAGAAGCACTCTGCAAACATCCGTTATTATTCTCAATTAGAGAAGCTATTAATAGATCCTCACAGGATGAGAGAGTTGGGTTAGCAGGCAGACAACAGCAAGGAGAGATTTATCAAAATGAAATGGAAGTCCAGAGAACATACTGTCTAAGGCAACAAGGAGGCTCAGACAGCTCTGCAGCAGCCTAAACACATGACAGACTCAAGCAGCTCCCACTGCTGCCAACGCAACTGCTCGCGGGGTCTGCCAAGAAGCCAGATGCTGCTGCTGGAAAAAATATCTTCCAGAGTTTGGCATCAAGATCCTGTGATTACCATCCAAATGGGAGGAGATGGAGTGGTAGAATGTGAGTTTAGTATTTAGCACCCCAGAACTGTGCAGCAGCCTTTGAAGGCAGAGGAAAAAAGTTCAAGCAAAATATTTTTGCTAAAAATACGTTTGGAGAAATGAACTTCTTTTGAAATAGCAGAAAACCAAACTATTATTAAAACAACGTGAAATATTTTATGTCCATATCAATTAAAGGAGTAAAACCAAAGGGGACTGTGGATTTTTTTTTTTTTCACTTGAGTAAATCGTGTGAAGGAACAGTTTTATAAAGGTCAGAGCATGAGGTCTTCATATCTTGTGATGTTGCTAATGGAAAGTTCCACTGCAGATAGCATCACTGTGACTCCCCTACCCAAGACAAATAGAGATGGGTCGGAGCATTCCCTCCTAAGTTTGGGAAGGGTTGAATTCAGATCCAAAGCCTGCAGCTAGCCCTTCTCTCGCTGACAGAGGCCAAGTCCTTAAATCAAAGCTCACCCAACATTTGGGGCAAAGTTGAGCACCAAACCACCTGCACCTGGCTCTAAGTCTTGCAGCTTAAACCCATGTTTGAAGGTAAAGCAATAGAGAGATGGATCATTTCTTGAAGAGGTTTAAGGCTGCTTCTGAACCTTCCATTCTTTTGGAACTGGAGACCTCTGGAGATCATCCAGTCAAACCCTCCTGCTAAAGCAGATTCACCAAGATCAGAGTGCACAGCAAGGTGTCCAGGTAGGTTTTGAAGGTCTCCAGAGAAAGAGGTTCCACAACTTCTCTGGGCAGCTTGCTCCAGTTCCTTCACCTTATATTTGGGTGAAATCTCCTGGGTTCCAGTTTGTGCCTGTTGCCTCTTGTCCTGTCACTGAGCATCGCTGAAAAGAGCCTAGCCCCATCCTCTTGCCCCTCCATCCTTTAGCTCTTCCTGAGTATAGAGCAGAAGTCCTCTCAGGCTGTCCTTCTCCAGGCTCAGCAGCCCCAGGGCTCTCAGCCTTTCCTCCTCACAGAGATGCTCCAGGCCCCTCAACATCTTTGTGGCCTCCACTGGACTCTCTCCAGTAGTTCCTGGTCTCTATTGAATTGCGGAGCCCAGAACTGGACACAATACTTCAGATATAGCCTCAACAGGGCAGAGTAAAAAGGGAGGAGAAGCTCTCTCAATGTGCTGGTCACACTCTTCTTAATGCCCCCCAGGAGAATATTTGCTTTCTTTGGCCACAAGAGCACATTCATGGTGAGCTTGTTCATCAGCACTCCCAGGTCCTTCTCTGTGGAGCTACCTTCCAGCAGGTCAGCCCCTCACCTGTGCTGGTCACTGGGAATAATTTCCTAATCAAAGAGTACAAAAGGATGTGGTGTCCTTTCTGCTAGGCAAGGTCTCTCACCAGCTTGCCTGCTGTGCTGAACCTCCCCAGTGGACACAGTGGTTACGAGTGCTCAGCCTGCTGAGAAAAGCAGGCAAGGCGATGCCTGCTCCCCTGCCTGGCTGCACTCACCTCTTCTCTCCAGTCTTACCTTTCTATATGTGTGCTGGCACTGCTCCACGACTGGAAATCCTATTAGTGCAGAAATAGTGGTGGCAATAATAACAACAACAACCACCAACCCAGTAGGAACTCAGAAACCGACATCTGGAAAGTTAAGTCTGTTTCGTTTTACTTGTTTTTTTCTTTTAGTTGCTTACTTTTATGACAGATCTGTATTTCAACAAATGTTCTCCCCTAGCCTGTTGCAATGTATCAGCAAAGCGTAAATAAAGCCCTTAGTCATCATCTCCCATCCTCTGCTTCTTGAACATGTTGGATCATTTTGGAGGGGAGGTGGGCAGAGAAGCAGAGAGCATCCATTTCCTTGCTCAAGAGCTTCCCCAGGGATGATCCTCATCCACGTCTTTTCCTTCAGGGACATTTGCTAAAGGGAAGAAGACCCCATAGCAAACCCATGTGTGCCCTGGGGAGCACTGGCTGCGTCATTCCTGACCAGTGCCATGCCTTTTCTGGGCACGGCTCATCCTCATGGTGATTGTTGTCTTCTGAAAGGCCCAGGTAGCTGCTTACCTGGTGTGATTTTGCAGTAGCTTTTGACATAACTGACCTTGTGAGCTTACTGATAAATTCAGGTGTTAATTCTACAGCAACTGGATGAGATAATCAAAAAACGCCCTGCTTTGTCCTTTAAGGTCACTAATTATTCATGGAAACATGGTGGGATGAGATGGTGGAGTGTTGCAATGGATAACTATAAACTCTTCAGAAGGGACAGTCAGCAAGGGAAGGCGGTGAGGTGACCTGACTTGTAGGGAGTCTTTGCATCACCTGGAGCTTAATAATTATCACAATAGGCTTGAGTGTTTATGGCATAAGAATCATAGGGAAGTCCAATAAGGCAGACACTATGGTGGCAGCCTGTTATAGACCTCCCAACCAGGATCAAGAGGTAGACAAAACATTGTTTAAGCATCTGGGAGAAGTCTCTAACAGTCCCTAGTCCTTGTTCTTGTGGGGGCCTTCAATTAACCAGGTGTCTACTGGAAGTAGAATACAGGAGAGAAGAAATAGTTCAGGAGGTTCCTGAAGTGTGTGGAAGAGAATTTAATTCAGCTACTGCTGCAAAAGACAATAAAGAATGTTTCTATCAAACACATTAACAACAAAAGGAAGGCTAAGGAGAATCTCCATCCTTTATTGAATGGAGGAACATAGGGGCAAAAGGCTGATGTGTCAGTCCTCAGCAGATTCTGTGTGGACGTTGCTGTCTCATAAGACTGTTTGAGTTGGGAAGCAGGGGTGTTTTCAGGTGAAATGACAGCAGGACTCTGACACACAACTCTGGTGTCATTGCCAATCCTGGAGACTGCACAGATCTGTTTTCCCAGATCACTGCTTTTAAAAGACTAGAGAATGTGGATGGTATCTCGTCTTATGGGCTCACCTCCATTCATCTGCTCATGCTGTAGTTTGGGTCCAGTGTTGATCTTGGTGGTGTCACCAGTCCCAGGTAGGTGGAGTAGCCAGACATGCCTTTTCACCTCCCATGGCAAAAGAATTGTAGCTGGTCCACTTAATAGACAGAGCTCTTTTCCCTGACACACAGCACTGCAAACTATCTCTTATTATTTGTCTCTGTATTATCACTTCTCTAGATTCCCCTGTCACTGGTTGCACATATTTGGAGCCTTACATGCCCTGCCAAGCTCAGGCTCGGGTTTCCAGCTTTAACTCCTTCCTTCCATAAATGTTCTTTCAGTGTCATCAGGAGTAGCTCTGTTTCTGCTATTTCAGAATCCATAATGAATTCAAACAACGTGTTATTCAGGTCATCTTTAAGTCCTTTATGGAACCTAACAAAGGCTCCTGGAGCTTATTGCATTATGATGTCTCTCCTTGATCACTAATTTTGATCTGTGGTTTAATGCAGTCCTGGAATCCAATTTGTGTACCAGCCACTGGAAATGTAATTTGTTTGTGTTTCACAAGGAAAGCTTGTTGTGATGCTTTAAAGCAATGGCCAGGCTTTCTGATACTTTGAACAGCTTTGCACTTGAAATTTGGGAAAGAGGGAGTCTTTGCAACAACTAATGGGCCACCTGCCTGTCTAAGGAGCACTCTCCATGGTGACTGCTAGAGGATGCTGTGCTCTCTGTGCCTGTTGCAGCCATGCAGGACATCTGGATGCCGTATGTGAGACTTTCTCTTGGTGCCTGCAGGTGCTGAAGAGTCTTAACTGTAAATGTACTTGTCTGCAGCCTGTGGTATTAAGAGGCAAGATGTCTCTTGAAATAACTTCCGAAATGAAGATGCTGTTAAGATTTGGGTAGTTTCAGTGTTAGCATGTTCTGACCACTTTGAAGAGGTGCTAATAGCAGAAGTCTTTCATCAGTGTTTTAACATCAGTCCATAGATGCTGAGTATCTTAGAGACCCAGTCTTTGGGATCTCCTTGCACGCTCCCCACGTGTTGCCTTCTAGCAAAGACTATAGATCTGTGGAGATGGTTGAGTTACTGTGAGATTAACTGAACTGTTAACCATTATCATCTCAGCTGCTTCTCAGTCTTTGCCCATGCTGGCTTTCACCCTGGAGTAAAAGTACATGAGCTTTTGCTCTTAAATTAGCAGACAGCTATAAGGTGCTTGAAACGATTTTACACAATGGTGTAAATTGTGTTTTTCTTATTGGAACTTCACTATGTACTCACATCCCTTGCAAGATTCCATAGCTGGATGGATCCACCTTGAAAGGAAATGAAGGGAAAAGCCAAATATGATTCATGATACAGGACCTTTATTCCCAGAGTCGGCTGATTTAGCCTCTTCCCATCAGTTTACTTGGAGCAACTAGCCTCTTGCAGAACAAGCAAAGCCAGCATTGAGTTACACAACACATGAGATCTAGGATCTCTCTTTGAATTGGGAACCATGGGTTTAAATTGTGTATCTCAACATGCAGCAAGTCCAAGTTTGTCCTTCTGGAGAGAGAGGTAATATAACATATCTGACAACATATCTGAAAATAGGTGCAAAAAACCAAAACAAGCAACAGTTGTAGCTAAACCTAGACCCTCCCTGTGCTAGAAACATTTCTCTCAGCTGAGGACCATTGCTAAGATGTTCAATGGCTGCTTTCTCATCTGCTGGGGGAAGGAAGGGACCTCTGTTGAGGTTGTCCTCTTGAGAATTTTACTGCATGCAGCTTTCTCTTCCAAGGATGGCTCAAGGATGATGCCCTCCCTAAGTCTATGCCAGCTTTTGAAGGTTTAGGTGGTCTCACATATGTTCTCATGTGAGCACGTGTTCTCTTTTCTAACTCTTGAGTTAAGGAGTTTCATTCATATTAGAGTAATCTTTTGCTACTCATTACAACTGAATTTTATTATATATTACATTGAGACGAGCTGATTTCAGGATCTTTTGGTTACCACCTTGTGTTGGTATGAAATATCTGAATCCGTCCTTCCTGTCCTGATGTTTTCGTCTCATTCTTCTGCCTGAAGGAAATATCTTTCTTTTATCTGTATCTGAAACTGAGCTTAGTTTCTGAATATCATACAGAGACACAATTCATTTGGACTACGAAACTTAAGCCTTTAAAGTATACATACAAAGCACTTAAAGCAGTTATAGTGTCCTCGTTTCCTGGGAAGCATGGCTCTACTCATTAGGTGCAAGTCACCTGGACTGAAAAGCCCCATGTCATTCCCCCAGGTCATGGGCTTCACTCAGGCAGCTCCAATTACCTTAGCAGAATAGTATCACCCTTAACAACCTAAGTCAATCAGGAAGTCACCGAACAAGGGAAGTAATTACAGCTTCTTTCAGTACTGAAAAAGCAACCTGTTCTTTTACGAGCCATCAAAACCATGTGTTTGCCTTTAGTGGTTAAAATAAAGGGTGTGCAATTTGGGAATGATCCAGCCATGAAGTTTCCTAAGTAATTGGCAAGTCCTGAAAGGTTTTCACTTCTGCACTTTAAAGGTGGCAAGCATGAGATTAATCTAATTTTCTTTTAGATTAGCCTTTAAGGGACGTTACAAAACCAAAGCACTCCATTTCCAAACGCCGAGCCCACATTTCACCCATTCGACATTAAGATGATTTTGTTAACTACCTTTAAATTTCATTTATGATGTGATTTAGTCACGCTGTAAACCACAACGTCAGTCACTGGGGCTGTGTCAAACCCTCGGCGTTCGCAAAATGTTTACCACTCTCAGAAAAAGGTCTAGCTTGTTACTCAGCCCCTACCAGTAGTATTATCAGTTTACGCAACTCTCTGTTTTTCAGGCTTCGTTTCAACACACACATTCTTCTGATCCAGATTCAACTGATTCTAAGAGGAAAAGGATTTGTTTGCAAGAAGTCCGCAGTTTGGGCATTTGGGCAACCCACTTGTCAGGCGTTGAGGGCAGGGGCGCGCGGCCTCGGTTTGACAGAGAGAGCTTCTGTAAATCAGAGCAGGGGTCTGAGTGTGGCCCATCTATTCTTCTCTGAAGCGAAAAGTCTGATGGTACGTGGTACTTAACACTGTGCTTATGACTAATCTGGCTGAAATCAGTGGGATGACTCAAAATGCTTCAACTAATGTGCGGTCCTGCCCCAGGGCCAAGGTACAGGACGTTTAACGCTGGGGAAACTTTGTTTTGCCCAAATTACAATTCCTTCACTCTGTTCTCTGGAATACTCTTAAGAAAGAAGAATAACAAGTATATTGGAATATCGTTCCAAACCTTTGGTAGGGAGAGTGTCTAAAGATCGCATCTGGATCTTAATTTTACATTTCAATAGTTAGATCATTCTGTTATATCAATCCCTTCTACTCTGCTCTTGTGGGACTTTACCTGCAGTTCTGGGTCCAGCTCTGGAGCCCCCAACACAAGAAGGAAACAAAACTGTTAGAGCAGGTCCAGAAGAGGCCACAAAGATGATTAAAGGGCTGGCACACCTCTCTGAAGACACACTGAGTTGAGGTTGTTCAGTCTAGAAAAGAGAAGACACTGGGGAGACCTTACAGCAGCCTTCCAGAATTTGAAAGGAGCTACAGGAGAGATGGAGAGGGACACTTACAAAGGCACAGAGTGACAGGATGAACGCTAATGGCTTCGAACTGGAAAAAGACAGATTTAGATTGGACGTGAGAAAGAAATTCTTCTCAATGAGGGTGGTGAGGCATTGGAACAGGTTGCCCAAATAAGTTGTGGAGGCTCCAAGCTGAAAGTGTTCAAAGCTACATTCGATGGAGTCTTGAGCAAGCTGGTCTAGTAAGAGGCACCACTCCCTATGGTGGAGGGGCTGTAACTAGATGTTCTTTAAGGTTCTTTCCAATCCAAACCATTCTATGATTCATTCTGTGATTCTGTGTTACATTGTTCTGCATTTGTTCAGTAGTCGTGTGTCAGATTTTCAGTATCCTTTAGATCATACAATTTACTCGATAGATGTGGTCTGTATTTCCTGTTAATGACTATCTACAAAGCTCTGCCTGTTTCTCAGGTGTGTTTGCTGCTGATGAAACAAACAGCTGCATCTCCAGTAGGCTGTGACCAAGCACTGAACCATGGAGATGAGGCCTTCAGTCTTCCTGAGAATGAACTAAAAACCAAGTCCCTGGCTCTGTGCTTAGTCCTCTGTCAGGGCTTGATCTGTGCCTTCCCAACAAATCATCCTTTGGTTTCCAACATGCTGAGACCTTCCTGCTGCTGGAAAATGTGCTGTGTGTTATGTATTTTTCAGTTGCTCCTAGAATGTTTTCAGTTTTGTCCTCTAAACTGGGCACAAGACACAAAGGTCTTCCTGGACTAAGAGGGCAGCATCTGCTCAGAGCAGTGATACAGGCTGCTAATGACAATTTAGAGAGAAAAGGAAAATGACAACACCCTTTGTTGCCGTGCTGTTTCCAAGGGCTCTGCAACCCTCTGTGCTCCCCACATGCTCCTCTCAGCTGGGGTTTTCCCAGACCCACTGAATATTCCCTGATTCATCCTCTCCATTGCAGAGACACCTAAACCTTTCCAAAGGAAGGCAAGAAACCATGTCAGCAGAGTGGAAATAACCAAGGGAAAAACCACATATTCTTGTCTTGAGAGAAAAAGCAAGGGGGAAAAAAATGAATATAGTAAAGTGGGATTAAAAAAATGAAAGAAAAAGAAAGAAAACATCCGCAGAGTGGGTTTGAAAACCGCTGTCTGACAGCTGCAGTATATCCAGTGTCTAACATCCCAACAGCTCACAGAGAAAAGCAAAGCTAGTGGTACAGTTTCTGAAAATCCCACACTCAAGCTATTTTTGGTTTACTCAGCAGAGCTACTGAAATGTAGCTGCTCTTTAATGACATTTGTCCCTCAAACTAATGGGGAGCAACTGAACTTGAGATATGAGTCAAGGTGCCACGGAAAAAAGGTCAAAATATTCTCTGGCAGAAGGCAAGTGAATGTCCTCCTTGGTGTGTGCTTGTCCTTCAACAGCCTGAATGGAGGCCACCACTCCAGCCCTAGTTGTCCCTAGTTGGTCTGCAGGACTTGCAAGTGAGTATCTGGACTCTGCATAGACCAATCTGACCAGGAGAACCCTACTGAACTGATGTGGGAGAACATCCTTTTTGTTGCCTCCCATTAGCTCCTATCTTTGACCCTTTCCCCCTTCTTTACAGATCTTGTTTGTTGATGCAGTTGCCTGCACAACTGCTGGCGTGTGGCTCAGTGAGCTCCTGAGCTCAAAATTTGGACTTTTTAGGCCCACAATGTTTCAAACATAATTCCACAAACATTAACTGACTTCTTCAGAAGCCTGTTACAGGCTGCATCAGGTGCCAGCTAGCTGATCCTGCCACTAGCGTCTAGCATCCCACCTAACCTGGGCAATCACATCCACAGCAAGCAAGCTGCACACAGATTGATTTCACTCTCATTTTTGCAGCTCAAGCCAACTGGGAATGTAAACCACTCTGACCAAGGGAAGTTGGGGAAACTGCCAGTGAGTGCAGAAAAAAAAAAGGGGGGGAGAAAGAAGTAGAAAGCAGGAGGTAAGAAAGTGAATGTTGTTTATTTAATATTCAATGTGCTGATTTGGGTCAGGCCTTGCAAAGTGGTCAGATGTCTGTGGAAATAATCTTAATGTTCAGTAGAGAATAAGACCTTAGATTGGTCCTTTGGTCTCTGGGTTGGAATTACTTGAATGAATTGTTTGGCAGAGACACCAGGTAGGTATAGAGGTTAAAACTCACCTATTGGTGCCATTTTGGGAAGTTGGTTCAACTTGCTGTAGGGTATGGTGCTGGCGAGGAAATCAAAATTCATGTGTAGATTCAGGTGTCAAAGGAAAATACAAAAATTCAAAATGCCTTTTCCCCAGATTTCAAGAATGCTCAGCCCCAAGGGCTGGTTTTGACTCTAGGAAGGTAAATTTAGTCCTCTAGAGGGCATGGTTACACTGGTTATATGTTTAATAATTAACTAGTATTACCTTGGCTATTTGTTCACTTTTACTGGTGTAAATCAGGAGTTGATCAACTGGCACAGGAGGTTTCATTCTCTTTAAACTTCATCTTAAGGTTTTTACATATAATCTCTCACCTTGAGGAGGCTGATACTGAGTGGGCCAGAAGGGTTGGATTTAACCACTTGGGAAGCTTTCCAAGAGGTAGCTGCAATTGTTTCCTTGCTACTGAAATCCAGTGTGAAAATCAGTTTTTCACATGTATGTATGCTGCTGCTTGGGTTCATCCCAGCAGCCCTTGGTATGAGCCTGGGCTGAGGCGTCTGAATAGTAGCGCAATGTGGAGTTAGCATCCAAGCATCCATCCTTCTCAGCAAGCATGGCAGCTCCAGACACTAGATGGCAATTATTCATGTTTGGGCATGGTGGAACTCATTCAGGCAAATGTCAAAGTTACCAGAATTGTGCAGATGTAAATATGGCCACCATCTGTCTTCCTGCATCTGTTCCACCGGTGCACAAACAGAGCAGAGGTTTAAATCCAGGACCTCCTGGTGCAAAGGAAGATCCAAGAATCCATCTCCTCCGGTCAGGCAGCACAAACTGTGCAAAGCCCTTCTAATCTGGAAATCTCTGTAGAGCTTTCAGAAGGTTCACTTGTCTGTAATGCAAACACCTGCATTTTATTCAATTTTACAATATTTAAATCCTCTCATAAAATAAACGGCTACTTGCTGGAACATTACCCATGCTGGTTGTCCAAGATCTGATGAATTAAAAAGCTATTTTCTAAGATGCATTGGAGAAAGAGAAGGACTGGAAACAGCCATCAACTAGTGTTACAAATAGAGAGATATCAGTCTATTTTTTGTGGCTTCCCTTAGCTTCTGTGCACATTCCACATGCATAACACATGAAGATTTCTTTCTTGGGTCATTCATGGTGCCAAACCAACACCTAGGAACTGAAAACAGTGTTAATCTGCACTAATTTGTAATGATCACTGAGCCATGCCCACAGTATCCTCTCATTTCTCTTCTTTAGTTACACTTGGAATTCATCCTCAGCCATCGCATCCTCCTTGTCCTGGACCATGGTGATTATGGTCTTACAGTTTCTCAGTTTGCTTGCCAGAAAACAAATCCATGTTGTCTATTTTTGAGTTCTTTCTTGTGACTGAGGAAGTGATGCTCTTAACTGCTTTAAAAGATATCTGCTGGCCTGTGGGTGAAGCAGATTCCTTGGATGGAATCCACACCATTTGAACATGGATCTTAGAAGGGCTGGGCTGCCCTTCCCTTGGGCTGACCTTGCTTATAAACATCGAGCAAAGCCAATACAATCTGTTGACTCTCATAACTTCGTTGATACTGGGTTTGTAGGAAGAAAACAATCTAGTGGAGAATCTAGTACCAGAAGTTAGGTGCTGACCCAAGGATCTGACCTTTCTCTGAAAATGGATTAAAGTGTTCTGAGTGATGTTGTAGATCTCTTTTACTGCCAAAAATCCATAGACCGTAGGCCAGGTTTGTGAAACAGCTGAAACTGCAATTGCACAAGCAAGCACCTTTTCGTAGCTTAGTTTCTCACAGAGATTAGGATTTCCTGGGTGCATCCAGTGAAATGTTGATTCTCCACTTTAGGATGAGAGCCAGGCAAAACTCTCCTTCAAATTGGAAAAAAGCAATGCAATGTTCTATTCTCCTTTTGTCTTTATTTTCAGCTAGTACTTGCATTTGACAGCAGCAAGGCTTTCCTGTAAGAACTAAACTAGTGCAGATCTTCAGTTGATTTCTTTGTGCTTGGCCTGCCTCTCTCTCCAGATCCACTTGCTGTATCTGATCTCACTTCAGTTCTGGGGGCAGATGTGTTCTGTGCTTAAAGCAGCAGATCCCTGGCCTCAAACACCTCAACTCTGTTACATGCTAACGCTATTTGTTCGATAACAGCACTAAAAATACCAATAGAGACCAGTGCTGCAAAGCAGATTCTGGAGCTGCAGTTCCGTGGCCAGAGGTTCCCCAATTAGCTGACTTGCAGCTGATCCAGCTACCTCGGCATCGCGCTGCAGTCTGCGGTGCAGACATCCCTTGACACCGCTGTGGGCTGGACGTACTCGCACAAGTATTTTTGCGGCATATGTGAACATGGAGCGTGAAGGCCATTAGAGAGGAAGGAGGGGTTTGGAAGAGGGTTGTGTTGGCCTGAGTGCTGGACGTGCCGCCTCAGATCACTGTTACTGCAGTCGTTTCGTTCTAATTCATCCATATCAACCATTCCTAGGACTATTCAGCATTTCGCTCTTGCCGTCATGCTGGAGAAGGCTTTGGCCATGCTTCATTATGCTTGGCTGGTGTCGGCAGAGCAGTGAGTGACACTGTTATCCAAATCTATCTCTCCACCACAGCGCAGACAGCCAAGCGCTGTTGGCCTCAGTGAATATTGCTCAGCAGATTTTTGTCAGGCTCCTTCAAACAAGATACATTACCCTTGACCCACCAGCTAAAAGTTCATGCCTCTTACTCCAGGGTACTTCTTGTGTCAGTGTCATTTGTTCACTGAAGTAATCAGTTATTGTAAGATTATCTCATCAAGGGTTTGGAGGAGTTTTTTTCGCTTGTTTGTTTTAAGAAGGATGACCTTCCTCTTCCTCTTGGATGCTGGGTAGGTAGTTTGCTCTTTTGCTTTCAATTCCAGTGTTGGTTTGGGTTCATGAAAATAAGAGAATCTCATCCTCGAGCAGAGCCAACTGCTTTACAAACCTTCCCAAGCCTTTGCCAATTTAATTCACTGCTGGCTGACGTAGCTCAGGATTCTTTTAAATGAAAGGTGCCAATCATGCAGAATTATACGGTGGTTTTGAACACAGCCAGCTCACCTGTTTGGTGGAGATGTAATTCAGACCACCAAACACATTTTCACCTAGGCCTAGAAATGAGCCAAACCCACACAGTCCAGATCCAAATCCTGCTTCAGACTCTCACAGCCTGATTCGAATAGACTCTCTGGCTTCTTTACTTAAAACACCATGAGTAGATGAAGGAGTAACTTGTGATGAGACCTCTGAGGCATGGCAGAACATCCACTACTGGTTCAGAGTCACCATGGAGCATGGACTAACCAACTGTTCACTCTCTGGACAAATGAATTTATTCTGATACACTTTAATGACTTCTGGGCTTTTACTTTCCATTTCTTCCATTCCCAGATCCATACAAGATCCTAGATTGGTTCAAGCGTCTCACATCAAAACTGGTGGTGGTCCATCTTATTTTCACTGTGCTTTCTTTGCACCTAGAGCAGCAGGCATTTTGGAACAGACATCTGAAATAGCTCATTTTCTTCATATTTCTTGACTGAATTCAGGGCAACTGGCTGTGCTGGGACTGTAAGGAGAAAGGTTAAGTTTCATCAAGCCCTTTTTGAAGGAAAATTTAACAAACAAACATTTGCTACAGGGGCTGATAAGCAGGCCTGTGTGTCTCACTTGCACCCTCTGGATCTTAGGTTCAAATCTAACAGAACAAACTCTTCATCTTCCCAAGACTGAAGCACTGCATCATACCATCCACTTGGCTTCATTAAATGGTTTCATGGGGATATCCTGAGAGTCAAGGTCCTGTTGTCTTTGTAGAAATCTCATAAGAGAACACAGATCTTGTCACAGAGGGGTTGTCCTAAAGTCTGTAGTCTACACTTTTCTGTGGTCCATAAGAGAGACTTGGCAGCCAGGCACCTAGCACAGCATTGAGGGGTGGTAGCAAAAGAATTTCCCAGTTAGTGTGACTTTGTCAAGGCCAGCAGCTCTGCAGAGGGAGTGTGGAGGTTCTGCGGGGACAGAAACCAGGCTTGTGGCTGTAGGTCTGTGGAGCTGTAGCATTTCCCAGTTGAAGTTATTATTACTGTTTTCACACTTCCTTTCAAGCTAATTGCCAACAGCCAAACCAAACTAGCTTGAAACTCTGAGTTTCTCTGTCCATCCGTGGCCTAAGAGCATTGCCAAGCAATATTCTGTTACACTACTCAACGTATTTTATTCTTAATTCTGTTTTTTCTTCTTTCTCCTTCAGTGATTTCAACTCTGTGGAGTCCCATCACAGATCAAGGACTAATGTTTTCAGGTCAGTTTGTGGGAATTTAGGTAAATAAGTGGGTATTCCCATAAATCATGTATTTTCAGAGGTCAGTGAAAGTGCATATATTTCCATGGCCTCTGGAGAGATTTTTATCTTTAGCTTCTTGATAAATCAATTAAATTTCCTTCTGCTGACAAAGTGAGAAGAGCACTGTTTGCCAACTCATCGCACACACACTCCCTGTTGACTTTGAGAATGTGGCTGCTTTGATTGCATTCCCCAAAGAGTCTGTCCTGGATACCTTGACCAAATTCCCACTGCCTTCAGTGGTGGCTTGAGGCATGGAAGGAAAGCAAGAGCAAACACCAGCCTGAGAGAATTTAGCAGATACAGAGCACACTTAGTGCAGTAGAAGGAGTTTGAGTCAGAGGGTAGGTGCTTCTCTCTTGTTTCAGTTCCCCAGTAGTTCCAGAGGTAGATGTTTGCCCAGCCTCCTTCTGCCTTGACAGGTGTGCATGGGCACCATGCCCTTCTCAGTGTCTCCTCACTTAGAATCACATGAGAGAAGTTATTTTTGCATAAAATGGGAAGGACCTGAGTGGAGAGTGAGGATGGAGATCACGAAGTAAGGCTGTCTCCAAAATGAGTTAAAAAAAATACAGATGTAGCAACAAGTGTTCAGGATATGTCTTTCCCACCATACATCCCTGTCCAGGCTAATCCACATTTGATGACACAAAACACTGTAAGCATTCCTCCTTCTCCCAATACAACTGCATTCATCTCACAGCTTTCAGCACCAGACATACTCCATCCACACAGAGCATAGCTTGCATACCTCCTCAAGCCACAAACACACATCCTACTCAGAGTCTTCCATACTTGCAAGTGCAGAGCAAGTGGAGAATGCTATGCTTCACCTAGATACTGGCTGTTGCTCCAAGGTATTTGTGTGAAGCAGGAGAGCCTCTTCATCTTTGCATGTTTTTCTTGATACAGAAGCTCAGACTGTGATGAATTGCTTTCTCTTCTTTAATCTGTGAAATCAAGGGAGAAACTGTGATTAAATACTTGTTGTGGTTACATAAAAGTGAGTATCAACTTCAAGGTGGAAATAACTTGTCTGCTCACCTGTATATCTAGCTCACGAGCAGCTGTACTGACCAAATTAAGCATTCTGAGACAAAAGGCAGGTAACAAGTACACCTTCTGATTGGGCACCAGATCCCAATCAGTGTTTTGAATGGAAGTGCTGAACAATTCAAACTAATAATAATAGAAGGATGTGACTATGGCTTGGTTTTCTGCTCAGTTCCTGGCAGACAGGCATTCTGTTGTGTATTGCAGCATAAATAGATAATGGTTAACTGTTTGTGGTTTCAAGGAATTGCAAAGTAGTTACCAAAAGGACATGCCAGGCAATAATTGTAGCTTTCACAGCATTGAGAGAGGTAGAAGGCTCACTAGAGCCCTGGGACCATCTCTTTCTTATCACAGTGTCATTGATATCTGTAGTAAAGCCTCTGTCCAAGGCTCTCCTTGTATACTTGCACCTGCTGCAGCACTAGTAGGATTTTGTGGCATTTATATCTGTAGAATATTCCATAAAAGCCATCTGGGGCCCCTGGCCCAAAAGGAATGCTGTCTGCCAGTTGTGCCAGGACTTTATGCTTGTTTATAAGATGCAGCATTTGCTGTCAGCCACTTTCAGTTCCTACCTAATCAAGGAAATGAGGAGGAGAGACAGAGGTGAAAAGGCAACAGGTAAAACACTCTGCCCATCCAAGTGGTCTTTCTTTAAGTGACAGCTGAGGATCTGGGGAGATGCCAGATTATCTCAAGTGACATTACTGATGTAGTGATGGGATGGAAAATAAATTCAGATTTAAAGATTGAAAACTAATGGAATGTCAGGAAATCAGATAATTGCCCTGGTGGCACAATACCTTGAACATTTGCAAGTCTGAAAGTACTCAAATTCAGCCTTCAGTTCCCATGTTCTGCACTGAGAGATGAGACTTTTGTTCCTTGCTGAGTGGAAGAGGGAAGAAAATGATGCTTCTATTCTGAATCAGACTTCTGTAATTCTGTATGGCATAACAGAAGCCCTTGACACAGAGATGGGAGACTTCTGCTGCAGTCCCCCACCCCCATTGTGCTCCCTCTCCAAGAGGTTCACCTGCAGCTTTCGTTTTGGTCTTCACAGAATCTGAGGGGGTACAATGTAAAAAGCAGGAAAAATAATCAGATTTGTGCCTATGGAAATACTCCTGAGTTTTCCCTGGCTGCCAGATGTGGAAGTGGTTGGCAGTGGCAGAAGGCCTCCAAATTTTGTGTTTCAGCAGATTTTTAATTCTCATGGACTGATATTTTGCAGGAAGCTCTGAAGCAGTTAACACATCATCCAAACCTCCTCACCCATTCTCTTGGCATCCAGCACAGCTGCAGAGGGGTCTAAAGCTGGGCTGGAAATCTGCAGCCAGGGAGTCTCACCATTAATTCTACCATTTCATCCTGCAGGATCTGTTCTCTTTAAGAGTGATTTGATGTTTCTTTAAGCAACACCCCATCCCTATGAAGAAATGCCAACAGAGAAGAAGTTTCAAGCTTGCTATTTTTATTTAAGCTGTTGGAACAGTATGGACATAATGTAAGTAACTGAATCAGCCAACTGGGTGTTTGTCAGTCAGTGACTCAGCCTTCAGATCAGACAGATGCAAGCCCATATAAACAGGTTCAGCCCAAAAGTCATGATAATAAATAATTTATTTTGGTACATTTCAAAACACCAGATACAGTAAAGTGAGTGTTTTCTTTGGAAACAGGCATCACTGGTCGGCTGTATTTGCTTCCCACACCAGCAATAACATGTTCAGAATGAGTGGAGGGACACTCTGACCACCATCCTCCCAGAGCCTTCTTGGTTGAAGGTTGCTGAGTCTTAGGAAATCACTGAAATAAATTAACACATGGGTTTGAGCTACAATGCATCATCAGGTTTGCATTCCATCACTTGGAGCTCTAGACAGATGGAGTCAGCCAGGTGGGCATCTGGAGAAAACTTAACTTTTAAGGTGTTTCTTTATCATCGTTGTGGGACTGCTGAGTGATGCTCAGCAAGTGGAAAATGTTCCAGGACATTTAAAGATTAATTTAGGTCACATAAAACTGGGGAAAACAATATGTGGCAAAATGGTCAGGTGAGATGCAGAAACTTGGAAGCTTGAGAGGGGATACTCTTATAGACACTGTCCTTCATCCAGAGTTCTCTGTTGGATCAGGTGCCCACTCTTCTTGCAAAGGAGATGAGGGAGGGTGAGCAGAAGTCACCCTGAAATACTATTGGCTGCAGTTTGCCTTGAGGAAGGAAAGTCCTTGAACAAAGATGAGATTCTTGTCCCCAGTCATCTTGTAAATCAGGGCTGTGTGGGATGGCAATGCCAGAACATTCAAGGACTACAAAGATGCTGAGGGAATTGGGCCATCTCTCTGAGGAGGAAAGACCTGGGGCTCAGCACGAGAGGAAATCTCAATGCTCAGCAAGAGCTGAAGGGCTATGGGCAAGAGGCTCAAACTACCAACGAGAGTTTCTCCTTCCCCTTTATCCTGCTGTGGTGAGGCCACATCTGGAATATTGTGCCCAGTTCAAGAAGGATCTCAGGGAACTCTGCAGTGCAGAGCCTCAGAGACTCTGAAGGGAGTGGAACATCTCCCTGTTGAGGCAAGGCTGAGGGAGCTGGGGCTCTTTAGCATGAAGAAGCAGAGCCTGAGAGTTGGCCTCATTCATGGTTATAAAGATGTGAAGGGCAGCGTCAGGAGAATAGAGCCAGGCTCTGCTCAGTGATGTCCAATGACAGGACAAAGGAGTGCAAGCTGCAGCAGAGCAGGTTCCACGTGAACATAGGGAAAATCTTTTCCACTGTCAGGGTGCTGAAGCCCTGGAGCAGGCTGCCCAACAACGTTGTAAAGTCTCCTTCTCTACAGACATTCAAAACCCACCTGGATGCCTTCCTGTGTGATCTGCCCTAGGTGATCCTGCTCTGGCAGGGGGGTTGTATTCGATGATCTTTCAAGGTCCCTTTCAATCTCTAACATTCTGTGATTCTATGAAACACTTTGTTAGGCTCATCAAGCTGGTAAATAAAGAAAAGGTTCTTCCACATAAATCTCTGGAGCTGATCCTCACAAAGAGGGCTTTCAGCCCAAGCTCCTCCTTCAACATGGCCAGGGGAGAGCACAGTAAGCCTTGTAAACAAGTCCAGCAGCAGTTTATGACAGGCACCATATCATCTCAAGGATCTGACACATATGTGTCGTCGTCCAGTTTGCAAATTCTTGCATCTAAAAGTTTAATAAGCTTTTGATAGAAAGTGAAGGTTTTTTCTGGCAGGATAGGTGCTGTGAGCACTTTTATCTACATTCCATAAAGGTCTGGCATATCTTTTTGAGCTCAACCAACGATTTGAAAGTAACACAGAATTTGGTTTTTTCCTGCAAGTTTAAATGAGAAATGAATGTTTTAAGTGGAGGAGTAAGAGGTATGTTAAATTTGGATGTATGGCCTTAGCAGGGGTGAGCTGTAAAGAAATTCAAGGAGTTACTAAAATCTTTAAAACTCAACTGTTGAGGAATTAGGCGGGGAAATGATGTTTTGGCAAGGCCAGGTGAGTTTGCCCTTCCCATCGTATATTACATTCACTATATGCCCAGTCTGAGCTGGCCAAGAGTGTTCCCTGCTTGCCTCAATCCCCAGTGAATGACCACAGCACAGTCTTCCCCCCCATTGCTCATCAGCACTCAAAGAAGACTTGGGTCTTGATTCTAAATTATTGGAAGCCAAGGTGAACTTCGGCCCTTTACATGGTTTGGGAGCAGATCTGAGTCCTTAGGGAGGCCACTGAAGGAGATGATCTTTCTCTCCCATGGTACTGCAAGTATCCTAAGCTAAGCAGCTTTGAGTTTCTAAAAGCTGAGCTGCTTCTCTCACGCTGGAACAACAGAACATCTGGTCCGAGCTACTGTTTTTCAACTGGATCATCTTGTGCCTCACTAAAATGAATGAGAAACACATGCAAGCTGTATTTTCAAAAAGTTGTATTTCATTGATGCAACTAAAGTAGTGATTTTCACATGCAATTAGATACACAGATGTAGACAAGCAGCAATTTACACACACACACTACGTTTCCAATGAGACCCTGCGTACATTCCCATATGCCTTACACATGCGAAGTACGCGCATGGCGAGGAGGCATGGGAAAGTATTTACATGTGCAATTGTATCTTCCCACAGCAATGCCTGGGAATTAGAAAGCACTCATTTGGATAATATTTTGGATGTAAAATCTGATGACACTTTCAATTCTGTTCTGCAGGCCCCACTATAAACAATGCTAATTATTAATTACGATCTGCCTACAACAGCACTTCACCAGGCACTTTGCAGACAGGCCGGAGAGAAGGAGCTCAAATCATCCTCATTCTGCTTTCTAGAAGTGTTTTGGAATAGACATCAGTGTCCAAAGCCCTTTAGAAGCAGACTGTGTGCAGACATCCGCAGCAGACTGATGAAGAGTGAAAGCTGAAGAGCAACTTTGTACAACCAAACCAAATTGTTTAGGAGTCACAAGTCGAGGTGTAAAAAACATAAGACTTTGTTCATGTTTTCTGGAGTCACTTCTTGTTCACATCTTGAGTCCCTTCTGAAAATCTCAGAGCGTTTTCTTCACAAAAAGTTAAAAAAACAAAGTACCATTTTCTGTAAAGCACTAAGTCCTAGGAAGCAGGTCCTGGGAGAAGGTGAGTAGCTGGGATGTGGCTTGTGCATGATCCTTTTAGCAGTGCGGGATCTCCTGCAAGGGCCCTTGCGGGCTGCATGCAGACTTCCTGAGTCTTGGATCTCCAGCTGATAGGACGGGCAATAGACTTTTCTTCCTCACAATGGATGAAGGAAAGGGCAGGGGGAAAATTGTGCAGTGGTCAATAATGGGAACATAGGATCTGTTGGTGGAAAAAATCATTCCTGAAGAGTGCTATTTGTTTATTTGTCAAGGCAAAAAAATTGCCCTTTCAAAAGCAACTGGTCTGTGACCCGATCTAGGACAGAGCTGTAAGATCCACTAAACAAAACCCCAAACCCTAATGACATTAAAATATTTAATTTGGTGGGGGTTGGTTTGGTTTTTGGATTTTTCTTTGTTTTGGATTTTTTTATTTTTTTTTTTTTAGTGATAGGGCAAGAGGAAATGGCCTCAGGTTGCCCAATGGAGGGCTCAGTTTGGACATTAGGATCAATTTATCCCCCCAAAGGATTGTCAAGCCCTGAGGCAGGCTGCCCAGGTGAAGTCCCCATCCCTGGAGGGATTGAAAAGCTGTGTAGGTATGGTGCTGAGGGACACGGTTTAGTGGTGACCTGGCAGTACTGTGTTAATGATTGGACTTGATGACCTGAAAGGTCTCTTCTAACCAAAACCACTTTATAATTCTGTGATTCTAAGAAGCACATTGTATGTTCAAACCGAATGTCATCCACCATGGAGCCAGTACAGTGAACTTGCTTTCCACAAGTCTTGAGCAAGGTGGGCTTGTGATTCAGCATGATGATACCATGCAGTGCCTTGAGATCCACAACACTGTTGTTAAAATGTGCTGTTAGGACAGAAAAGCATGCGTGGCATCAGCCACATAGGGAGATAGCAGTGAGGACCTTGGAGGGTGAGTCTGAGAGCTATCGGCTGTCTTCTCAAAGCTGAAGGAGGAAGTGGCATGGGATGGCCCTGGAGAGGGCCATTCAGCAGGAGGCAGCAACATAGCCATAGGAGACATCAGGGATGGTTGAGGGCAGGCTTCTAGGAGTGACGGGTGTGCAGGCAGGGGGGGAGGGACAAGCAGTGAGTGAGGGCAATGGCAGCCAGGCTGGGAGATGAGTTGCAGCCACGAGAGTTTCCAGCAGCTGAATGCTTAGGTGAGCAAGTCCTTACACCCAGAGTTACCTGCTTGAGTCCTGGCTGAGAGCTTGCAGCAGATTTCTGCTGCTTTCTCAAAACAGATCATTTATGTGATCCTTCAGTCCTTGTTTCTATTAAGAAGGCAAACAAGCTCTAAGTACCAACATACTGAAGATGTGGAAAAGTTGTGGAAACATTAGTTTACAGAAGGGGGAAAAAGGGGAAGGAAAAGTAAAACAAACCCAAGTTATTTCCTCAACGTTTGCGTTCTCATGTCTTAACCACAGTATTCCCAGCACACGGATTTTCACTGTGCACCTGAAAACCAACCACAATGCAAAAGGAGCTTCAAAGTTTTTAAGGAAAGCAAAACTGAGAGGGTGAAGCATGGATAGAAGTTGGGCAGCAAGGAGCAATGTGTGGAAGCAGAGCTGGATACTGGAGCCTGCCTCTTACCCCTCTCACTTGCACTCCCATCCATGACCTTGCTCTGCAAGTGACCCAGGAAGGCAGCATGTGTTAAGGCTATGGGGATCTTTAGAACACAGTCATTTAAGGGGTTCTATTCCCTTTGAGCAGGTTGAAATAGCAGGGCTCAGAATTCCAGAATGATAGGGTTTAGAAGGGGCCTCTGGAAATCATACAGTCGCTGCTAAAGCAAGGTCACCCACAACAGTTGTACCAGAATCACAATGTCCAGTCAGATTTGGAATCTCTGCAGAGAAGGAGACTCCACAACCTTTCTGGGCAGCCTGCTCCAGGGCTCCAGCACCCTCACAGCATAGTAGTTTTTCTTCATATTCACATGAAACTTTGTGATACAAATGTATGTGTAAGTGCAGCTTCCTTGTCCTTTTAGTCAAAACAGAGTCCTGATGGGGCAGACAGGTGGGGAGAGGTTAGGGACTGGAAGGTGTCCTGTGCTGTATCTGATAGTGAGTCCTAGCTATAGAGAGGTGAGCAGAGGCACCTGTGACATTAACTGGGCTGTGTAGGATGTGAACATGTGGAACATCAATGATGGGTTGAAGTGACCTACGTTTAAGAGGCCAAAGGGGTTAATGGTTAGCTACTGCAAACCTGTGTAGCCACAAGGGTTGCAAGAGCACCCCTGTGCTCAGCACCTCCCACAACTCTGCATTATCAGTAGCATGCACAGCCTGGGTTATCTGCAATAAAGAAATTGCATTATGGCTCAGTCATAATCCACTGCCTATCAGTGACTCCAGGGAGTGGATTTAAACATTCCCTCACCTCCTAGATCATGATCTGTTCTGCTGACTTCTGAGACCTGCAGTCAAGTTTCTGCTAGTGAGAGAAGTGGCATTGTCCTTGCTGGATGAGCTCAAGGGCTGGAACCCCTCTGCTGTGAGGACAGGCTGAGAGAGTTGGAGTTGTTCAGGCTGGAGAAGAGAAGGTTCTGGGGAGACCTTCTGGTGGCCGTTCAGTACCTAGAGGCATCTAGAAGAAAGCTGGGGACGGACATTTTAGCAGGGTCCATTGTGACAGGACAAGGGGCAATGGTCTGAAACTAAAAGAGAGAGATTCAGACTAGAGAGAAACAAGAAATGTTTCATTTTGAGGATGGTAAGACCCTGTCCCACATTGACCAGAGAGCTGAGAGATGCCTCATTCCTGGTACCATTCCAGGAAAGATGGTTTGGGGCTTTGGGCAACTTGCTCTAGTTGCAGATGTCCCTGCTGTCTGCAGCAGGGCTGGACTAGATGACCTTTTAAGGTCTCTCTTAACCCAAACTTTTCTTCTACCTGCCCTGGGGTTGCAGTGTGCAGCAGCCTGTGCTAGTGTCAGACTGCTGAGGTGAGAGGCCAGGAATTGAGAGAGCTATCTGTTTGCTTGCTCCTTCTGTGAAGAATGTTACTGCTGCTTGTACATACCTGATATCCCACTCTGGAGGAGTGTGGCACCAAGACAATGGGTTGGGATTGGGGCACATAACACTAGATAGCAGATACCTATAAAAGATCTCTAGCCCATTTGGCTCCTTGCAGAGTGAACTCCTGGCTGGCAGTGGTTAAGTTCAAATGTGTGCTCAGCAGCAGTGAGCCAGGCTGGTCCAGCCAAGAGCTGCTCCTCTAGCTCAGCATTGTGCAGAAAGGTAGCCAAGTGCAGTTAACTACTTATTAAGCAACTCATATTTGTATCCAGGAGTTGAAACTTTCTGGGAAGTTTTCCCAAATTAAAGGAAAACTAATTCCTTGAAGCCACCTCAGCATGACTGACATGACAAACGGTGAGGTGGCTACCTGGAGCCCTCACTGCCTATCCTCTCTGCTCAGGGTGATCAGCTCAGCAGCTCCTCTTTCGGAAATGACTGGAGTTACTGTGTGTGCCTACATCCCCTGTCTGAGTGAAGGATGAGGGAAAGACCAGAATTTTACCCAACCCAGTCAAGAGGCAGCAGGGAGCATCAGCTGTGAGTCTGGGTTGCTCTGTTCTGGTGAGTTTTTCTGTGGCTTTTTAACTGCATTACACAGGTTTTCACTCTGGGGTTCATCTGCCTCTAGCTCTTGGGTTTGTATGGAGCAGCATGTGTTGCTGCAGAGCTGAGTACCAGCACAAGCACTCTGCACCATAATCTGATGCAGATTTGTGTTGTGCCACTGTCAGCCTGGCTTCTGTAAAGGTTACAGGTCAGCTGGCTGAGACATTGTGTGTCTCCAGTGCAGCAGACAGTGCTGAAAAGGCAGCCCCAACTGCTGTAACAGTGTAAGGAAAGAGAGCAGGGCCCTAGAAAAACCTAAGATTTTCAAGACAGAATGGCTCCTACTATTTGGGCTAGCTGAGAGATTCTCTGGGCATTGAGTCAGTGCAGTCAGGCTTTCAAGAGCATCCTGAACCTCCCAGATTCTAACTTTTCTGGCGTGATCAGGAGGAACTTCACAGAGCCATCCTTTCCACCAGCATTACTATGTGACTTTGACTTGGAATATATCTTGGCATTCATAATGTAAACAGGAGCCTGATTTTCATATTTGCAGGGTAAATAGTCCATGCATGCATTGAACAACACCTGCACTGCAAGGCTGGTGCATCTCAGATGTTAGACTCTATGTGCTGGACAGCAGATCTGCAGTTTGTGCTCACATAGGCACACCTGGTGAGCTGCACACGTGCTTCAGGAGCATGCATCCCAGTTGCCTATGGGATTCCTTGTTAAGAAGCACAGCAGCTCTGACCTCTCATTTTCACATCTTGTGATGCTGTGGAGCACCGTGGTTCTGCAGCTTTCTCTTTGGGTGAGGGCAGTGCTGCTTCTGCCATTGCTGCTGCTGCATAGCAGGGTTTGAGGACGGTGTGGTAGCCAGGACCAGCTTATAGATCACTGCAGCCTGTTTCCTGCCACAGCATCCTCTCCCTACACATGATAATAGCAGTAGTCACTGAGCTAATGAAACATTGGCCCCAACAACAATCCCAAGCAAATGCCAGGAGCCACTTCCCAGGCAGTAAGTTCATCCCATGTGATGGAGCTCCTTTGCTCTCCAAGGGTTTGTCAACACCTCAGTATTATTAAAATGTTGTTTTTAAAGTCAATTTCCTTTTCTTTTCTTTGTAGTTTATAGAGTGTTGCTGAAGACCCTCTCCCAGGCTAAAATGAGGATCAGTTCCAGGTTTGCAGTCATATCAACAGTAGGTTTGTGATTTATTCCTAAGGTGCCTGTGTAATTACCCGTACCCCACACACACCTCCCTTTCACATGGAGTTTCCCTGCACCTAATGAGTCTTTCCAGAGAGGAGGAGGAGGAGAAGGAGAAGGAGGACTGTTCAAAACACTAAACTCTCATGCAAATGAATGAGCTTCTAAAATGAATCCAGTCTCTGTAAAGACAATGTGTCCCAAAAGCTGTCAGGCTTTATTGTAAATGTAAATGGCTTCAGCTTTCTCCAGCTGAACATTTCTGCCAAGTTTTGCCAGCAGCATCATGTTGATGTTCTTTTTCCCCACTATTTCTGTTTTGGTCACAGTGTTGATGGATTTGTTTTGCTGTTAGAGCTTCTGTCTAGCATGTTGCCTACACAAGGCAGGTTTTGACCAGTGGTGCAAAGCTTACAGCCCTTCAAAACACTCTTCAATATTTGGATATCTGAATCCAGCATGTGCTGATGCTGAGAAATGTTTGGAGCAGTGATTGTTTCACAGTTATGAAATGCTGCCTTTGGTATAAAGTTGAAGTGCCTGCCACACAGAGATGGGATGGACTCTGTCAACCCTAAAACAGCTTTGGCTGTCTTCACAGGGTTACACTTTAGCCCCTTAGCTGCATGAATCTGGGTGTATCTGTGTGTTGCAGAGAGGTGATGCAGAGCAGTGCTCGTTGGGGTACCTGGAGGGAGGTGTGAGGGGCCATTTAGTAGCCCATTAGGGCAGCCAGCTGGTCACCAGCCACATTAGTACAAGATAGCCCAGCAGCTGAATCTGGCAAGTGGATGGTGCCAGCTGCTGACCTGGGTGTGGGCCGGTGGCCAGCCTGCGTGCAGAGAGCTGGGGGCAGCCTTTGAACTCTGTCTGAGGAGAGCTGTGCGTTGGCCCCCAAAGTAAATGAGAGCAGCCTGGAGACTGTTATAAATTACATGACTGCTCCAGCCCCAGAGGCAAGAACACATCTGGCCAGGCTCTCATCAGGGGAGCGGTGCTGGAGGTATTACTTTGGCTCTGTCTCACAGCTGGACTTCCCTTTACTGGGGTGATCTTCTCATGGCTGCAGATGCCAGGGTTGGGCTACCAGAGCCGGAAAGTAATTTCCATCTTCGCTTTTCTGGAAGTGTTACTCCTGTTACAAAATGTTGTCAGCCTTTTCCCTGCAACCAGCCCACTGACCAACCTGCCCTAGGTAGGATCACCACCCATTGCCAGCTGCTCTCCTCTGGATTCCTTGACAAGGACCTGCCCTAGCACTGGCTCTTTTTCTGCCTAGGGCATGGAGCAAAAACAGCACATATGCATCCAACTGAGCTCCAGGTGCAGTCTGAGTTCAGACACCCTCTTTGAAATGTTGTCCAACCTTTCTGCTGCCTTGCTGGGCTGATCTTAGCAAACAAAAAAAAAAAACCACAATACCTCCAAGTGTGTGGAGGTCACCAGGACTCAACATCCCTTTGCAACCTTGAGCCCTTCCTTACGTGGCTATGAGGATGGATCAGGGCTTTTTATGTCTAGACTATCTAGATCTGCAAAACAGTTCTACATCTACCACTGTCTTTTCAGTTCAGAAGATTTTAATCTTTTGAATTTTTCTCCAATCACTTGGAAATGAGTTTTTAAAAAGGCATCAGGAAAATAACCAAAAAAATAACCAGTGCAAACTAGCCACAAGCTACTCACTTTTCCCTGAAACGGGGCAGCTGTGGAATGTAATGAATTCTCATGTTGATACAAACCACTTAATTCAGGTATCTGCAGGTAATTTAGCCACTCTTGAGGATGAAAACCCTTTTAAGTATATGTTCCCTGGCACAATTTAAGTGGAGGAGGAAGAGCATGGACCAGGCTGATTGGCAAATCAGAGGGAGCCATGAAGTCCTTGGCCAGAGCACTGTCTGTGCACAGCTCTGTTTGCCCCTGTGAATTAAGCCATAAACAGTATTGATCTTGGCTTTCTGCTCAGCAGAAAGTATCTTTTCATTTCAGTGCCCTTGAGTGTCCTGAAATTCTTCAGCTGGCAGAAAAATTATATGGGAAGACATGGGCAGAATCAGACAGTATTTATTCAGATAAATTACTATGATTTCAGATATGTAAAGTAGGATATTTCCTTTTATAATCATAATTCTTAACATCAGATATGAGTTTTGGAGGGTGAAATGTTTGGGATCTGGGAAAAAAAATGCCTTTAGTAACAGAGTCCTGTCAATCTGACAACCAGGCTCACCTCTTGCATAAAAGCCTTTCATGCCAGGTGTTCTAGAGATGCTGTTCTAAATGCCTCCCTTCCCCCAAAACAGGGCATTTCCAAGGAAAGGAGGAGTGTTCAGTGTTTACCTTCTCAGCCTCATCAAGTGGGAAATATGGTTGTTCACACAAAGGCTTAAGCCACTGCCTGGTGGGTTTTGGAAGATAGATATTGTGTTGATTACAACAACAGAACTTTTATAGGTATGCTTAAGTGTTTGCAAGATCACTTTAAAAGTATTGCACAAAGGAAGTGTTCCCAGCAACAATGCATCCTGCATGGACAGCACAGACAGAGGATACTGAAACTTTCAGAGTTTTGAGGAGAACTCCTAAAAAATCAGATTCTCCAAATGAAAGCCTGCTTTTATTCTGCTGCTCTACAGGGTGCCTGGTAGGAGTTGGAAGTTGGAACTAGATGCTCCCATTCCTCTCCAGAACATTACATGTTTTGGTAATAAAACTTAAAATCATAGAGCTGTTTTGCTTGGAAGGGACCTTAAAGATCATCGAGTCCAACCATTAACCCAGCACTGCCAGGTCATGACTAAACCGTGTCCCTCAGCACCATATCTACACAGCTTTTCAATCCCTCCAGGGATGGGGACTTCACCACTGCCCTGGGCAGCCTGGGCCAGGGCTTGACAATCCTTTTGGGGGATAAATTGATCCTAATATTCAAACTAAGCCCTCCATGGGGCAACCTGAGGCCATTTCCTCTTTCCTTTCACTTGTTACTAGGAAGAAGAGACCAACCCCAACCCGCTCCAAGCTCCTTTCAGGAAGTTGCAGCCTCCTTTTCTCCTGGCTGAACAGCTCCAGTCCTCTTCTCATGAAACTCGTGCCCCAGACCCTTCACCAGCTTCATTGCCCTTGTTTTGGTGGCACCTCGATGCCCTTCCTGTCGTGAAGGGCTCAAAACTGAACTGAATATTCGAGGTTTGTCCTCACTACCTCTGAGTACTAGGAGACAACCACTGCCCTAGGCCTGCTGGCCACACTGTTTCCACTCTTCCAATTCTCACCATCTCCTAGTTCGGGTGCTGTGTTTTGTTTTCCTAGAATTAAGGCTTTTAGATGAAAAAATGAACATTCTGAGGAGTTCAGAGAGTTATCAGAAAAGATTGACAGATCAGTTAGAATATATCCATAAGCCTTACTGCAGACATCTGTCAGATTGGTATCAGCTGTGCATGGCACTTGTGTTACACATGAGACCAGCCAGTGCTGTACCTGCCCCCACAGCACATCCTCAGAGGTGAGACGGTTGTGTTGAGTTGTTTGGCTCTGCTTGTTCTATACTGGCCATCTTTTTTTGTGTGAACTTAACAATCTCCTCCATTTATCTGATTGCATATTTAGGTAGCTCCCAGGAAATCTACAATTCAGCTGACCTCAGCAGGGGTGCCCAAAAGAGCAAAATTCAGCTGTTCGTACCCACTGTGTGGTGCTCTGGAGTTCCCCCCCAAAGAAAGGTGCTTCGCAGGTACAGAAAAAATCGATTTCTATTTAAGTGCTGGGGATGCATGGGAGGGGGAGGAGGTCTGTGCATGGCTATGTCAGCCCAAGGAGTGCAAAGTGGGTTCCCATATGGTCAGTTTTTAGGATTTCTCCTGTTTCAAATCTGCATAAATGGCCCACTCAAGGAGGCCCAACTATTAAAAACAGCTGACAAAGGGGGAGGTGAACGCCAAGCAAGCAGCAAGTAAACTATGTAACTGAGCTGACAGATGGCAAATTAATGTTGTCAAATAGAAAGGAGTACATAAAGCTAAGGAGCACTATGACCAGATTGCTTTCTTGCACATGAAGTCTTTAATCATATGGATATCCTTGCTATTTTTACTCTAATGAGATTGGGGAAGAAAAATAAGACTGAGGCATCGAATTAAAGATGAATTTGCTTTCAATCCACTAGAAACTGAAGCCCTTGCAGAAACAAGGAGAATTATTTGCCAGGCAAAATTAGTGTCACAGATGAACTTGTTTGTGCTTCTGAATTCTGACATGTTTACTTTATTGGTAATATTGCTGTAGTGAAAGAGCATAATAGTCAGTGTAGATAAGCAGTCAAAGGAAGTGAAGTGAAAACTGATGTTCATGGAGCTTTTTGCCCTCAGGCAAAGACAAAAACACTCAACCCACCAAACCCTTCCCTCTACTCATTGAAAAAAAAAAAAGAGAGAGAGAAAATAACATTTAAATTGTAAGATCCAACTTGATGAAATGCCAATAGGCCAAATACAGTAACATAAAATAACTATTTGCCCATCATGAATTTTAGACTGAGAATAAGAATTTGCTTTGTTCCATGTATTTATTTAATAGCAAGTGAGAGGATGTCTTTTAATCAAGAGGTTAATGTGGGCTCTGACAACTATTAAGGTATTCACACCTCTGATTAAAGGGAGAATCGGCCTATATCTGAGCAAGGAGCTCCGTAAACAAATACATCAATCATGGGAAACTATCCCCCAGTATGTGTGTGGTCAGAGAAAGCCAGCCAAGGCACTTAAAAGGAAGCAATTTTCCACAGTGCTTGGAGGTAGGTAATATAAAATAATTCATAATTAGGTTTAATCGTGGCTTATCAGACCTTTCTAGGGCTGTGAGCATTGTAGTTAATGTTTAACACACTGGCTTTGCTATAAGCTTTCTCTGATGCCATTGATACCACAAGCCTGTTTTATTTGGAAGTGGCAGATGTGACACCTATGTCTAGAGGCCAGATTCACAGCTGACGTGAGTCAGGACAGCTGCAGCAAGCTCCCATGCGATGTGGACTGGATCCTCTGCTAATATCAAATGGATTTGCTCAAAGGAGCCAATGGAGGAATCCAGTTTATGCATGAGGCCCTGGCCCAGCTATGGTGCCATTGCTGTGTGCTAGCCAGATCCAAGTCCTGAAGTCTTTCTGTTGACTTAAGCTAGAAGCTGCCTCGAGTACCTTGTAAGGATAGTTCTTCTATGAGAAGGGGAAAGTAGTGCCTGCTACTTGTAAAGAAGCATGTATCCTTATCTTCCTGCCTGCACCAAGCAAGGAACAGCCTCTTAGAAGTTGGGTCTGAGTGAAAGATGGGCTTTCCAGCTCAGGAGTGCAGGTGATGAAGCAATTGTCAGTGCCCAAGCTGGTTTGCTCTTAACCAAAGAATATATATTTTTATATGGCCTGTAGCTATATACAATGAATTCACACAAATAGAGTGTAAAGATATCTTGGAGCTGCAAATGGCCTTCCCATCACACACGCAGAATCCTGGAGTGATAGGGATTGGAAGGGACCTCTGGAGATCACTGTATTATTTTGAAGTCTTATAGGAAGTGGTCAGTTTATTTCAAGTTCTTTCAGGAAACCAAGGCCAGCTAAATACAGAGACACAGGAGGAAAACAGTGTTCAGCCTCTGTGTTTTCCAACTGACTCATCTTCAGGTGGTCACCAGCTAAACCAGGTGTTGGCATTCAAAGCCAGTGAGTGGCTCCAGGAGCAGGAGCTCAGCTTTAGGCACTGGGTGCTGTACACCAGGTACCTGGCGAGGGCAGGACGCAACAGTGATGGGGAAATGAGAAGCTTGTGGCAGTGTCAAAGATTTTTGTCCTAAAGGTAACAATCCACCAATGTTTCAAATACTAACAGGTATTTTTTGCAGCATCAACAAGTGACAAAGAAACCTTAACCTATTTCTCCTTTTTGAACAGTGCACTTTAGCAGCAACATTAAAAAATTGAAGGGTGGCGTGGGAGAATCTGGTTAACCCATCCTAACCCTATCACTACAATCTATGCTAATGCTGGGAGAAAGCTGATTTACTTCAATTTTGTGCCAGTAAATTGAGATCTCAAAGGCTTTTAGTAGATTGGTTCCTTCCAGAGCGATAGCTAGGCTGAAAGAACTGGGATTGTTCGTCCTGAAGAAGAAAAGGTTCTGGGGAGATCTTACAGCTACATTTCAGTATCTGAAAGGGACCTACAGGAAGGCTGTGGAAGGAATGTTTAGAAGGGCTCATAGTGACAGCATGAGGGGCAATGGAGCAGGGTAGATCTAGGTTGGACATTAGGAGAAAGTTCTTCATAATGAGAGTGGTGAAATACTGAAACAGGCTGCCCAGGGATGGGATTGAGGCCTCATCCATGGAGACATTCAGTATCAGACTTGATGTGTCCCTGGGCAGCCTGATCTAGCTGAAAGTGACACTGAGGGAGGTTGGACAAGATGACATTTGAGGGTCCCTTCCAAATCAATGCAATCTGTGAATCTGTGCACTTCAGAACTGCTGCTGTACAAGCATATAATGTTCACTTCATTATAGTGCAGTAGTTCTTTGGTCTTTGTGTCTCAACATTTAACTAAAGCTGTACAAAGTTTTGTAGACAGTTCCAAACTGGATTTCTTTCTGAAATGGAAGAGAAAAATCTCTAAGTGGGAACTCTTCATTAATCAAAACATGCCATTTTAATACTGTCAAAATAAATGCTCTTATGTGCTGAGATGGCATTTACATAATTTATAACCTTGAAAATCAGTGAACACCATCCTGAAGAAAAAAAATAAAAGAAGAATAAAGCTCACTGAAATACAAAATATCTGATCTTAATTTGGATGAGTAAGTCAGAGAAAATATTCTAGGGATGGGACATTTTGAAACAGTATTGTCTGCTTTGGTGGACTGAAAAATGGGTGATTCTCAGAGCTGCCCTTTTTAACTCACTGAGAGTTAATAGTCTGATTCTCAAACCTAACCTCATGGCTTTATGTTTAAATGCTGTTTTCCCAGTTTTTCATCCAGGCTTTCATATTTTCCAGGTCCCTTTGCATTCAGACACATCTGGACTCAGCAAAACCTCTTTCATTTATTTTCACTCTGGACTCATTGAGCCATGCTAGGGGTTTCGTGGGTGTGATTTGCAGGCTCCAAGCCTGCAAGTGCTAAACGTCTTCAGCATTCCCACAGAGCCTATGACTTCCCGTGGCACTTGGGGATCCACTGCTGATCCTATATCTCTGGGTTTCCAGGGGAAAATCCTGCCCTCAGCCTGGAGCAGAGGCAGGCATGCTAAGAGAGGGGAGGGCAGGACTGAGAGCCAGACCCCCGAGTCAGGCAAGCTCCCTGCAGTTAATGTGAGTGCCTGGTTGTCCTGGCACAGCTCTCTCGCTTTAGACATGTGCTTAAAGTCATCTGGTGGATGGAAGCTTTAGCTTCTCAGGACAGGACTGCTCACTCTGCAGTGCTGGGCTCTAGCACAGTGGGAAATTGATTTTTGTTTGAGCTTCAGAGGTTGATCATGGTCCAGGTTAAAATAAGCAATTTGCAGGCAGTAGAAACACCAGTGTGGTCCATCAGCTGTCCCCAAGGTGCATCAGTTCATAAGTACAAAGGGCTGTAGGTGATCCCATTTATCCCAGGTTACAAGGCCTGGAGAAGGATTGAGGGTGAGGTGGCAGCCATCCTCACTCACACTTGACCCTGGGATGGAATGGACCTGTGCCTGGCTGACAGAGTGACTTCCACCTCCCTGCTAGTCCATGCCTTTGGGTTCACCTCTTCCAGAGCTGCATGTATGAAAACAACAGCTAATAAATAAAGTGTTTGCTATTTCTTTGGCAAAAGGAAGAAAAGCTAGAAAGAAAACACCTACAATAGCTTTTTTTTTTTTTTTTTTTTTCCTAATGTGGTTGGATGGGAGCTGAAGGTTTATCACACAGACGCTTCTTTGGCTTTGATTTGACACTAGATTTCAGTCGGTCCAATGGAATTTTAATGCCATGGCCAAACATAACATCAAATAATGAAAAACTTCAATGGTAAACATTAACACAAACAGGCATCAAGTATATTAAACATCTTTCAGAATGCAACAGGCCAAATCTGCAAATTGGGAACAGGTCCCTGAGCTGGCACACTATAAAAGCAGGCTTCAGTTTGCCATCTCCAGGACCTGTTGAAGGAATACAGTCATATCTGAGCTGGACTCCATCACGTGTTTAGGTTAAACTCTGTGTAGCATTGATTCAGCTATTTGTTTTGGCTACAAGGAGCCAGTGTTCAAACATGGGTGCCTAAATGGGATATCCATAGCCCAAGTCTGCTCTAAGGGGACTAGGTGCCTGTTTTCTAAGTCTAGCTACAGAGCCCAAGCTTTGCAAAGCCAATGTTGAAAATAGGACCAAATCGTTCAAAACTGGGGGTTTTGAACTCCCAGTGTCCAAACCCCAGTGTTGAAGCCCCTGCAGTGTGTGCTTGGGGCTTCTCAGAAATGCAGAGTTCTGCAGTTCCTGTGGGGTGCAGGTGTAAGAGCTGGCAGCTAGACTATGAATAGTGGGTCCTCCCTGAGCTCACAGCATGCCTCCTGCTCCAAGATGGGCTCAGCCCTTGGTTGCTGCCCCTGCAGGGAGTCCCACCTGCTCTGGCTGCACTCATCTGGTGGGCTCACCCTTGATGTACAGGCCAGAGACCAATCAGGTCACCAAACTGTTTCAAAGGCCAGAGTTTTGAGCAACTTAATCTAGTGAAAGATGTCCCTGCCCATGTCAGGGGGGTTGGAAATAAATGATCTTTAAGGTCTCTTCCAACCCAAATCATTCTTTGATTTGGTGAAAATCTGCCACACCAACATAAAGCTACCACATTTCAAATTCTGTCCACCTGAATCATAGAATCATAGAATGGTAAGGTTGGAAGGGACCTCAAGGATCATCCAGTTCCAACCCCCTGCCATAGGCAGGGACACCTCCCACTAGCACAGGTTACTCAAGGCCTCGTCCAACCTGGCCTTGAACACCTCCAAGGAGGGAGCATTCACAACCTCCCTGGGCAACCTGTGCCAGTGTCTCACCACCCTCACTGTAAAGAACTTCCTCCTGACATCTAGTCTAAATCTCCCCTCTGCCAGTTCAAACCCATTGCCCCTTGTCCTGTCATTGCAAGACCTTGTAAATAGTCCCTCCTCAGCCTTCCTGTAGGGCCCCTTCAGATACTGGAAGGCTACTATAAGGTCACCTCGAAGCCTTCTCTTCTCCAGGCCGAAGAGCCCCAACTCTCTCAGCCTCACAGGGGAGCTGCTCCAACCCTCTGAGCATCTTTGTGGCCCTCCCCTGGACCCACTCCAACAGTTCCATGTCCTTCCTGTGCTGGGGGCTCCAGAACTGCACACAGTACTCCAGGTAGGGTCTGACGAGAGCAGAGTAAAGGGGTTAATGTGTTTCTCTCTGCCTATCTGGGCTTTAAGTGGTTGCTTCCATGAGGTCGTCATGGTTAATGGCTCAAAAGCATCAGATGGGTTTGTTTTGGCTGTCCTGTTTTGGGAGCGCTCCATGGGTTTTGGTGCCTGGGAGTCCAATGCTGGAGAGACAGCCTGGATCGGAGCAACGCCTTTCCTTTTCCCAGTTAGTAAATAACAACTAATTGTAAGAACAGTTAGTAAATAACAAATACCATAGATGTGCCGCATCGATAAGTCTCTGCCTTTTAAAATGATTTCTTACCTGTAGAACTAATTCACACATGAACCACCCATAGCATGCTAAGGCACATACATGTCGCCTGAGTGCTGACTTCCTTCTGCAGGCAACTGGGCTACATCCCAAATGCCAGCTTCCAGCAGGCTTGTTTTCCCTGCTTTGCTTTATAATTAATGATCACATGGGAGGATGGAGAGGAAAGGCATGAGGTTTGTTGGTTTGGGGTTGTGTTGTTTTTTGGGGTTTTGGGGGTTTTTTTTGTTCCTCGTTTAATAATTTAATTTGTATTCTGATCTTCAAATCCCAATACCATCACGTGAAGTAGAGCAACTCGGCAGGGGAGGGGGGAGGAGGGATAGAGGAGGGAGCCAGGGCTTTCTATTTCCATATGGTGAGCCTCTCCTCCTTGCGATCACAGCTTGTCATCTGTCTTCTTTTAAACTTCAGATCCCCTGTAAAAAATCTTCCCAGCAAAGAATGGGCCATAAATGTGACACAAAGACAGTCCAAGTGAAGAGATTACCATGGGGTAATGGTGAAACATGGTTTCATTAGAGGATTTCTTTATATGTGGGCATGGACACAAGAATAAGCTGAGCCAGGGGAACCATGTGTTTCTGAAGCAGGGCAGAGTGGCAGGAGGGTTATTAATATTCTGAGGAGATGAGCCTGTATATTCTCTTTTCATTCACTTGGCAGAGAAAATGATACATGTCTTTCTGGAAGTCTGAGTTGTGGTCAGATGAAATGACCACCTTCATTTTCTTGGTTTTAAAATGGATAATCATCGTGGCACAGTGGCACTATCAGCCCTGCTGCATCACTCTGCCAGCGACCATTCAGTTTTAATACTTCACTAGCAGAAGGAAGGAAATTGTTCTCGTTTAGAGACTTTATTTAAAGGAATGGTATTGTCATTTCCTGATGTGCTACCATGGGAGAACAGAGTAGCATCTTGGTTTTTCTCTGATCCAAATGCTGCTCATGTATGATGTTTCTGAGCATCTTTCTTTTTCAAGTTACTTCATGTGAAATGTACTTCAAAAAACTGAATAGTTTAGAACCTAATTCAGTATCAAACAAGCCTCTCTGCAGTTGATTGTCATGTCTGTAGTGGGGACAGCATTTGCTGCTGCTCTTTGTTGTGACAACTCTGGACATCAAAACAGAACAATTTCTGGAGAAGGGCCTTGTTTCCTCCTATGGCTGAGAAGGGTCTGCTCTTGTAGAGGTGGTCTGCATTGATGCTGGGCCAGTGGTGCCACAAATGCTGCCTGAGCATCTCGCACATGAGGATGATCTGCCCAGTTCCATTTCTGTAAGGAGGTAAATTAGTTACTTGATATGCATATGAGAATTGCTGGCTTGGGTCAAGGCTCTGCTGCATATTTCACCTGCAGTGCTGGGTCCAGCTCTGGAGTTCTCAGCACAGCAAAGGCATGGATCTGTTGGAGTGGGGCTAGAGGAAGTCACAGCAGTTATGGATGGGTTTGAATCCCTCTGCTGCGAGAACAGGCTGAGAGAGGTGGGGTTGTTCAGCTTGGAGAAAGAAAGGCTCCAGGAAGATCTTTGGGCAGCCTTTCAGTACTTAAAGGGGCCTGAAAGAAAGCTGGGGACAGATATTTTAGCAGGGTCTGTTGTGAGAGGACAAGGGGTGATGGTTTGAAAGTAAAAGAAGGAGATTTAGACTGGATAGAAGGAAGAAACTTTTTATGTTGGGGATGATGAGACACTGGCCCAGGTTGTCCAGGTAGATGGAAGACACCTCATCCATGTCAGGTTGTCTACAGCTTTAAGCAGACTTCTCTAGTTGTAGATGTCCCTGCTGGACTGCAGGATAGTTGGACTAAATGACCTTTAAAGGTCCCTTCCAATTCAAACCATTCTGTGGTTCTATGATTCCAAGATGTCTTTCTGACTTTAGCTACATGATCAACAGCTGGAGGTGCTGTCTGCAGACAGAGTCAAGTCACAACTTTGTGCCCCCCAGGACACTCTAGATCAGAGCCATCATTTCTCTTTTGTCCCAGAGATGTGTTGCAGAGAAGACGCAGAAGACGGAAGCAAGAGCTGCAGCAGAGCGCTGCTGTGGTGCAGCAATGGAATCCAGCTCACAGCTGGATGAGGACTCAGGTGGAGGTGGCTCAGTCCATCCAGGTATCATGTTGTGGACTCAGAGGCTCCCGTTGGAAGCTACTGCCATGCAGCCCTCCACCTCCCACTGCTTCTCCCATCCCTCCCCAGAATCCTGCTGTCTCTTGTATTCAGCAGGTGCCTCATTTTCCTTCCCATCTGTGCAGGCTCGGATGAAGACATCAGGTCACCCCTCTGCCATACTTGCTGGGGGCAAACTTAGGTCTTCATCCTCTTAGAAACTACACTGGACCTGCAGAAACTGTTGCAGGAAACAAAGTGCCCAGCTGGACCAGCCCCGATGGGCGGCAGCAGCAGCTTGCTCTGTGCCAGGGTTTCCCAATGTTACTGCTCTGTTCTGATGAAACATTATACAGAAAGATACAGGCAAAGCATTATGCTCACAGCCCTTGCCAACAAGTTATGTTTTAATGTAATTTAACTGTAATCTCAGAGTGTTTTTGTTAGCTATAATTAGTAAAATATGTCTGTTTTCTGTGTTCCTTGAAGACGTCTGAACTCCTGCCAGTTCCCTATAGTTTTCCTGACATGCAGTGTAACAAGCAGACCACCAAAATGTATTTACCAATAACTGTTTATTTACATTCCATGAAATCTAATAACATTTGCTGCCTTCATTCGGGATAAATGCTGGCCAAAGTGTAAAGCATAAGAAAATAAACACTGCCTTAATTTCTAACCCAGTCCACAGAATATTTTATTTTTGCTCCATTTGCCCTGTTAGCATTTTGGCATTCTGCTGCTTGGGAGTTGAAATAAAAAAGGAGTTGAAAAGGTTCTGTAATGTATCTTCCTGCTCAGTCCAAAACTTTGCAGGGATTTCCTGAACATTTTATTTTTCATTTCTAGTGTCTGCACAAGGCTGATATTTCATTTCTTTGTTTTCAGCTCTCACAGATGTTTGAAACCATGCTGCAGAGAAAATGTCCAGGGCACTGAAGAGCAATGGTGGTTGGTGTTGCACCACCGCCAGTGTAAATCACTTTGCATTCTCCCAGAGTCATTGGCTTTGCTGGTGTAAAAATAATCAGAATTAGATCTGTATCTCGTTACTAACCAAATCTGCTCTTGTTCAAGAAAGTGTAACTGAGGGCGGAATTGTCATCTCAAATCCTAAACAGGTTCCTCTCTTTCTGTGTCTGGTTCTGGTTATAGGAGTACATGCTTTCTCAAAACCCAGAAAATTCAGACGGTGTAGAGAGGAGAGGTCGCATACAACAGCTGTGGGCGCTATCCACAGCTGGCAAAGTCTGATGCAAGCCTGCTGGAGTTGGTGATGCACGTTCCTAACTCAGTTTAGGAGGTAAGCTGGAAGTTCTGTCTGGTTCTGCAGTGCTGAGGGGCTCACCAGCAAAGCGCTAGCAAGAGTTTGTCTCTGAGAGCCCCATTGTGGGAGCCAGACATAGGCAGAGGAGCTGGCTGGACCGTGATGGGCTGCCTATGCACGGTGGGTGCCAGACTTTCATGGTGTCACTGGTGTGGTGGCGTGCTAAAATCCAGGTAGAGCTGGGCAGGATGAGGCACTTGTTGAACTGGACAGCATGATGGGATTTAGAGGCAACTGGAGTTCAGAAGTTGCCTGTGCAGCTCTGAGTGATCTGCAGCTGAGTGCCACCACATCCCTTCCCAGGGCAAGGGAAGCCAGCAGAGCCTGGGTGGCTGCAGCTGCAGTGTGCCTAAAGACCTCATACATCTGTCTGCCTTTGCTGCTTCTCAGCTGCCATGCCAGTGCCCAGTGTCTACTGCTGCTGAGCATCAAGCTGTGCCTGGTGTGTAGAGCATGGAATCAAGTGCCCCACCAGGCTGCAGCCAGAGCTAGGCTTTACTCCTGCCCAAAGGACCCTGATTTGCAGACTGACCCAGCCCAGCCACCTTTCCCCAGCACAGGACCTGGGAGTGCCCATCTCACCATCTAGAGAACGTCTGTTCCTGGGTCTGAGAAATATCAGTTGTGATTTGGAGAGGCAGTGCCTTAGGTCTCGATGGGGTTGATACTCTCTTTTCCTGGGGTATGGGATCACTGCTGTGTCTTTGCAGGAACTGGCTCCTAAAGCAGCCCCAAAACAGAAGTGTGACTATGGTTCTCCTGCAGCTTCATTTCAAAGCTTTCAAAGAACTTTCATTTCATTTTGAAAGCTGTTCCCTGGGAAGTATTCTCCACTTCTCATTCCTTCTGATGTCAATGGTGTTTGGTTGAGGCAGAGGCCGTTTGCACTTTTCTACATGCTTTTACTTAAGGAGCTACATTCTTGGTATTTCTTTGGTTTCATTTCTGGGTTCCTGTCATTTTCTAGGTTTGCTTCTCCTGTGTGAAAGGTTTGCATTGTAAGAGGTGAAGTGGAAGAAGGAGAGGGGTTTACAATGCATGAAAGAGCTCTGAGAAGACTTCTCTTCTGCCAATCTCGCTCGATAGACACCACCCACCACAGCATTCCTTCGTTGTTCTGGTAGGATGCTCAGTAAATTGACCTGTAAATAACTCCATAAACTGGCTAGTGTTAAAACCATGTTTTTGGAAGCAGAGAGCTTGCAAAAATCAGTGTCTAAAGACAGAGCATGATGTGATGGGGATGAAGATGAAACCAGCCAAGATGTGAGTGTGCAATGGAGCTGCTCCTGCCCTTTCAGCATCTTCCCAGTCAGCCCAGCATGCAGTGGGTAGCTGCTTTTGGTTACAATTTAGTGGGCCCCCAAGAAGGTCAATAATCTGTGATGCATTAAGAGTGTGACCAGCAGGTTGAGGAAGGTTCTCCTGCCCCTGTGCTCTGCCCTAGTGTGGGCACATCTGGAACACTGTGTCCAGTTTTGAGCTCCTGGGTTCAAGAGAGACAGGGAACTATTGGAGAGAGTCCAGTAGAGGGCTACAAGGATGATTAAGTAAATATCTCTTACAAGAAAAGGCTGAGAGACCTGGGGCTATTTATAATGGAGAAGACTGACAGGGGATCTGCTCAATGCTCAGCAAGAGCTAGAGGGTGGGTGGCAAAAGGTTGGGGTCAGACTCTTTTTGATGGAGCCTAGGACAGGACAAAGGGCAACAGGCACAAACTGGATCCCAGGAGGTTCCATCTTAACAGGAGGAGAAACTTCTTTGGTATGAGGGTGCTGGAACCCTGAGGCAGGTTGCCCAGAGAGATTGTGGAGTCTGCTTTCTTGTAGAGACTCGCAACTCACCTGGACATTGTCATCCTGAGCAAGGAACTGTGGGTGACCCTGCTTTAGCAGGAGGGTTGGAATGGATGATCTCCAGAGGTCCTTCCAATCCCCACAATGCTGGGATTCTTGGATTTTCAATGGTTTCATTCTGAAAACTAGTGATAACAAAACCATTTTGTAGAAAGGATATTGCCTTCAGTGTGAGGGATGGATCTGCATAGATGTAGTGTCTCCAAGCTACAGTCATCACATGTTTGATTATGGTTCTATTTCATTTAGACTGGAAAATTCTCAATTTTCTGTCTGTAGAAGCAACAACAGAAACCTGTTGTAACAAACTGGGCCTGCTGACAGTGGAGGGAGGTTTACCATAAATTTCATCAGACCCAAGCTTGTGCCTGTGGTGCAGCTTTGCTGACTTCAGCAGCACCTTGGGACCATTGAGCAGGACAGGAGGCCAGTACCAGTGTGGGAAATTGTTCTTTAATTTGGGGGGGAGGGGGAAGTTGCTAAAGAAGCAGCACACTCCTTCTGGGTGCTGCTGCTCCCCTCTCTGCTGGGCATTTCTATGTAAATACTATCTGCATTTTAAGGCATTTCTAGAGCACAGAAGTATTTTTGTGCATAGAAGTGACTGAAGAGGACCAGCTTTTACAGCCTTGGAGTTGAAGCTGCAACATGGCCAAAACTGTAAAGTAGCCCAAGAACACTGAGTTGTTTTCATAGGATCACAGAACCGTCTGGGTTGGAAAGGACCTTTCAAAGTCATCCAGTCCAAACCCTCTGCAGTCAGCAGGGACAGCTGCAACTAGAGCAGGTTGCTCAGAGCACCAGACAATCTGATCTGGAACAGTTCCAGGGAAGGGGCATCTCTCGCCTCTGTGGGCAACCTGGACCAGGGTCTCACCACCTTCAGTGTAAAAATTGCTTCCTTCTCTCCAGCCTAAATCTCCCTCTTTCAGTTTCAGCTTATCACTCCTTGTCCTGTCACGACAGGCCCTGCTGAAAGTCAGTCCTCAGTTTTCTTCCAGGCAACTTTAAGGGATGAACAACCCCACCTCTCTCAGCCTGGTCTCATAGCACAGGGTTTCCAACCCTTGGATTGGTTTTGTGGCCTCCTTTTGCCCCGAGCTTTAATTTTCTGGGGCTTGTTAAAGTAGACACATCTTCTTTTTCCACTCAAGAGTGGGATTCTCTGTGAAGGTGCATGGAGAGCTCAAAACTATGGGCTTGAAAGGTTGCCCAGCTGAGCTTCCCCACTGCCCCCAGCTGAGCATTGGCTAAATCCCTTCATAAAACACTCGGCAGAGGAGGTGGAAAAAGTAGGTCAGGCTCTGCTCACAAACACACCTCTTACATGTCGCCAATTCTAATGAAATTAGGGAACGAATTGGTATTAAAACCTGCGCAAAGGACATCAAAACTTGGTTGAACTCTCAAAGGGAGAGTGAGTGCAGCTGTAGCTACTGAGTAGTCCATGTCTAAAAAAGCTGTAGAAATAAAATAAAATGGACCTGTGTGTTCTTAGAGGGGGGAAAAAACAGCCAAGGCCAGGGGAAGAAAACAACCACCTTCTAGCAGCATTTGGTGCAGACATAGCCCTGGAGTGTCTCCTAGTCTGTACCCCCACCCCTAATTCCCTGCTCCCTCTTTCCAACACTCCAGCTATTTTTCGGTGACTTATTTCACAATCAAAAGCTGCTTTGCAAGAAAAATAAAAATAAAAACAACAATCCAAAAGGCTGTCTGACTCATCCAAGCCAGACCCAGTCTAGTTTGGACGCAGACACCAGGAAAGCAGCGTGGGGTGAAAGAGCAGCTGCTGGAGGAGCGTTTCTGGGATGTCGTTTCAGCCCTGACCATACTAACTCTTTTTTTTTTGTTGTTGTTGTTGTGTTGTGGGTTTGGGTTTTTTTTCCAAGTACCCCGATAATTAGTGGTAAAAAGGTCACTAGTAAAAATGAGTTTTGTGGTTTTGCAACTTTGCATTAAAAAAAACCACCACGCTTCTGGCAGGGTGTCCTGGCTGGCAGTCGTTCCGCAGAGCGGACAGAATGAACACGCTGGCTGCAGAGCCCGTGTGGCTCGGTCCCTCCAGGTCAGCCGTTCAGCACGTTAGCAGGGTGTCAGGGAGGCTGTGCTGCACTTGCCTGCAGTACAGCTGGCTGAGTGCACCACCCCACCCCATCCCCAAAAAAAAAAAAAAAAAAAAAAAAGNAAAAAAAAAAAAAGAGGGAGGCAGGGGTTTAATGTTCCCTTAGTCTCAGCTTCTCACCCTCCATGAGCCCTGGAATATATCGCCTACAATTAAAATCTAATGAAATCAAATCGTGAGATCATTTCAGAGTTACTGACCCTAGTGTTTAACAGGTTGTGAATGTTTTCGTAGAGGCTGAGGTGGCAGAAAGATTTTGTTCCATATTCTTTATCCTTCAGAGACCCCAGAGTAATAAACAATTAGGCTAAATTCAAACTAACTGTGGATAGCACAAATTCCCTTTTATTGGGTGTCCAATACATCGCTTTTTCCTTCCACTCTTGAAGAACTGAGACTCAGACTGGAAGTGTTATCAGAGATGATGAAAGCACCTAAAGCTTACAGTTCCACTTAAATTTTTGTAATGAGAAATCATAGAATGCTTTGAGTTAGAAAGTACCTTCAAAGGTCATCTTATCCAACCCCCCTGCAGTGAGCAAAGACAGCCATACCTGGACCAAATACAGCCTGGAAATGTTCCAATCCAGTATCTGAAGGACTTCCAAGCTGGCCTGATTTCAGGTGAGTACATTGGGAGCCAGGGGCCTTATTAACGCATTTAGGACCCGTCTAAAGCTTCAGTGAGCTTCGTGGAAGAATCAACTAATTGTAGCATGAAGTGTCAAATTTCCAGCCCTAGTTTCTTACAGGTTTTGTCTTCCTTTTGGTCTCACTATACTCTTTGTTCATCTCTGTGACATAACCTGGCCTCCTCCTTCCGCAGGAGAGCCTCAAGTGTAGTTGCATCATGTTTTTACCAAAAAATGGCTAATGGAAATGGCCACCCCAAGCTGTCTTTGTACTGGCTCTGCTCTAGAAGTGAAATTATGTTTTCTGAAAAGTTGTTAAGATTTGTTTTCTTTCTAATGGACAGGGTGGCTTTGGGAATATTTCAGTGGAGCTCCAGACACATTGGACCTCTGGAGATGATAACCCAGTCCAACCCCTCTGCTAAAGCAGGGTAACCTACAGCAGCTTGCACAGGATCACAATGGCCAGGTGGGTTTGGAATATCTCCAGAGAAGGAGAATCCACAGCCTCTCTGGGCAGTTTGCTCCAGGGCTTCAGCACCCCTACAACAAAGAAGTTTCTTCTTCTGTTTAGACAGAACCCCCTGGGTTCTAGTTTGTTCCCTTGTCCTTTGTCCTGCCCCTTGTCCTGCCACTGGGCACCACTGACCAAGGGTCTGGCTCCAGCCTCTTGCCTGCAACCCTTTAGCTCTTGCTGAACACTGAGAAGATCTCCTCTCAATTTGCTCTTCTCCAGGCTCAACATTCCCCGAGGTCTCAGCCTTTCCTCATCACAGAGATGCTCCAGGCCTCTCAGCATCTTTGTAGTCTCCCCTGGACTCTTGCCAGTAGTTTCTTAACTCTCTTGAACTGGGGAGCCCAGAACCATGTGCAGTACTCCAGCTGTGGCCTCATCAGGGCAGAAGAACCTCCCTCTACCTGCTGGCCACATTCTTCTTAATGCACTCCAGGAGATCCCAGAAGACCATTTACCTTGGCCACAAAATCATATTGCTGGCTCATGGTGAACTTGTCCTGCTCATGGAGCTGTATTCCACAGGTCGACCCTCCACCTGTTGAAATTGCCCCTTGCTACCATCACTTTGGCAGGGCTTCTGGAGGGGATTTGTGGTGCTGTGGTCCATCCATGTGGAATTGTGTTGGAGCAGGCAGAGGCTGGTGCCAGGGAGGGAGGGGAGCTCAGGTCAGGCTGATTCCTCTTGCTCCCAGTCTCGCTCACTTTCAAGATGCACGCTGCTCTTCTTTCATCTCTTGGATTCAAATCCACCATAATAAATAAAATTCTTCCTGTCTGAAAGATACATTAATTTTGGTGGTCTCAAAAGTAATGAAAATAAATACTTGACTTGGCATGTGGAGCCCTGACTAGAGTGAGGAGCAGAATGTGTGTACTTGGAGCTGTTTTTACAAGAACATAAGCTGTGGAAAAAGCTTGGCTTTTAGCTCACGGGCTCTGAGCGTCTGAGGAGAAATGGAGAGATCTGAGAAGTTCAATCAAACACAGTGAAACATTGTCAAATAGGAGTTTTCTCTCTTGCTTGAAATGCTTTGAAAAGTGCACATCAAAGCTTCACGGCCGGGGGCACCGTCTGGGTTCCGGTGGGATGCTCGGGCGCAGCACTGCCTCTGCCCTTGCAGAGGTGGCAGGGCTGGCCTGTGCTCTTCCAGGCCTTTTTGTAACATATGTGGGGAAACTGCAGTGAAAACAAAATTAACTCAATAAAAGAGAACCTCAAACCACCATTCACTGGAGCTGTGGTTGTCAGAGCCTGATCTCGTAGCCCTGAGGCTGAGTCACTGGGTGCAGGTGTAAGTGGGAAAGTTGCTGTAACAGGCTGAGCCTGGCATGGTTCTGCTGCAGGCACAGTTGGGAGCTGGGCTGCCTCGCTGCACTGAAGGATCCTTATTTACCTGTATATAAAAAGAGGAATTTGTATTACTGGTGAAAAACTCAGTGCTACCCAGCCTTGGTCCCAGCATCATTCTTCATATAACAGCACCAAGAATGGCTGAGACGTGGATGGTACCATAATGAAGTGAAACATGCTACAAGCTGGTCAGCATTTGAGTTCATCTCCTTCTGCCCAAGCACATGGCAGCATGCTTTGCCTGCTACCTAGTACCAACAATCATGGGCATTCCTGAGGCCTTGGCACTGCTCTGTGCAAAGCATGGAAGTAAAATCATTGAATCATAGAATCACAGAATGGTTTGGGTTGGAAAGGACCATTAACAACACAAGAAGGGCATGGAACTGTTGGAGCGAGTCCAGAGGAGGGCCACAAAAGATGCTCAGAGGGCTGGAGCAGCTCTGCTATGAGGACAGGCTGAGAGAGTTGGGGCTCTAGAACCTGGAGAAGAGAAGGCTTTGAGGAGACTGGCTACTGGCTACTGCCTTCCAGTATCTGAAGGATGCCTACAGGAAGGTTGGGGAGGGATTATTTACAAGGTCTTGCAATGACAGGACACACACAGAATTACTGGGTACTGATATATCTCTTTTGCAGATGCTAGAAGTTTGGATCATGGTGTCAGGCACTTGAATGTGACTCTCAACAGAGGAAGGTATGAAGAAGAGGAGGCAGCTGTGTTTCTGAAGCAAGCACACACCAAGGCTGTGCTCTATAGCAAAGTCCCTTCATGACTGTTGCTGCTGCAGCAGTGAAGGTTGCTGGAGCCACCAGTGCAACCAGTAATGCACCAGACCCCGGTGGGTGGTATCATCAGCACAGAGGAGACCAGGACAGCTCTTTTGAAGGTAATGGGTGCAGTAGCCTGCAGCACTGAACAGCTGAACCCATCATACAAATGGAGTTTATTGCTGTTGAGCACACTGGACGTTAGGAGGCAGTTTTGGATGTGGGAAGGAAATTCTTTACAATGAGGGTGGTGGAACACTAGAACAGGTTGCCCAGAGAAGTGGTGGAGGCCCCATGCCTGGAGACGTTCAGGGTCAAACTTGATGGGGCCCCGAGCAACCTGATCTAGTTGGAGACATCCATGCTCACTGCAGGGGGGTTGGTTGGACAAGGCAACCTTTGAGGATCCTGATGAAATCTGTGATTCTGTGAGCGTAAAGTGGTTTTAATAGTTGTGTTTCTAGAGTGATGCTTGTTAATTGGGAATCAATTTTCTGATATTATCTGTGTGATTTGCTATTGTAGCTCTCATTTATAATATTCAGAATATAGACAGGGGCTGCTGTTGATTTTGGAGCACCTCTGACCCACTAACAATTATTTTCTTCTCCGTTTCTAAAAGACATGTCCCTCAGTGTGTGTTTTTCTGACTCTCCAAGCTGAACAAGACCACCTTCCCCAGAACAGATATGCAGCTGGAGTGCACTGATGTGACTGTTGGGTAGCAGAGTGAACAATGAAGTACAAGCCTGCACTTTAATAAGCTTTGCAGAAAACACCTGGCATCTATATGTCATAGAATGAGGAAGACATTTCAGTCATGAGTTAATGTGTTGCATCCCAAAGCCAGCTCTGAGGCAGGCACAGATAATGAATATAAAAGAGAGCGTGTGCCTTACAGAGAGCCCAGGCCCCTGTAACATGCTGCAGTGTGGAGGTGTCAATGAAAAGCACAGCTTATTGCAGAGCAAATTAGCAGTGAGTCAATGAATGCACCTTGAATTTCCTCTCTGTTGATAATCAGAATCCTTATATGGTGTGTTCTGGAGAGGAGTCTTGATGACTGTGTCCAGGAGTAATGTCCAGAATCACTGTCAAGAGAAATGAAGGAGAAGGTTCCACTCTTGCAGGCATCTTCTGCTGAAGATCTGCTGATGGTGGGGCAGCACTCACTGCAGCTTAACAAGAGATGCAGCCATATTTGGGTGAGACTTGTGTGCAGGGTTCACTCTTGGAGCCCACTGACTTCCCTTCTCTGAAAAAGCCAGTAGAGATCATGGCAGGCTGGAAACAACAGTGGTTCATTCAACCTTGCTGGCAATCCTCTCAGTTGTATTTCAGTGAGCTGTTATTTTGATAAACAGCATCCATGCCAAGACCTTTCCAGGTGAAGAAGCACGTGCTCAGCATTTCCCAGAAGCTGCAGCATTGCATTTGGATGCAGAGTTTGTGTGGTTGCATCTTCAGAAGCTGCTTGGTTTCATTATAATGTTGCTTTGTCCTGGTTGTGTTTTGAAAAGTTGGCTACTGTGGTAGACCCAGCCCATGACAGGGTTGAGAAAGGGTCAGTTTAGATACAAAACATACAGAAAAACCAGCTGCAGGGCTAGGAGCTCTCTGTGTCAGCTCTTTTTAGCACAGACAGTGCAGCAGTGCTGACACAGCACACTCTTAACAGAAAGGAAGAGCACTTGCACCAGCAGTATGGGGTAAGGCAGCGGTGTTTAGCCATGACCAATCAACATGACCAAAGGAAGTCACTAGTAGAGGCCACCCCTAAATTTGAGGCATTTATATCTTTAAGTAATGCCTAGACAGTATGGCCAAGGGTGTTGAAAGAGAACATCACTTACTGGCAGATGATTTGGGTTGTGTCTTCTCTTCACCATCTCCTATCTTCTGATGATTAGAGAAACAAGGAACTACCAGAGACAGTCTAACGAAGGCTACAGAGATGTTAAGGGGCCTGGAACATCTCTGTGATGAGCAAAGGCTGAGAGATCTGGGGCTGCTGAGCCTGGAGAAGAGCAGCCTGAGAGGGGATCTGCTCAATCCTCAACAAGAGCTAAAGGATGGGGGACAAGAGGCTGGGGCCAGACTCTTCTCTGTGGTGCCCAGTGACAGGATAAGGGTCAACAGGCACAAACTGGAAACCAGGAGGTTTCATCTGAATAGGAGGAGAAACTTCCTTAGTGTGAGGGTGCTGGAGCCCTGGAGCAGGCTGCCCAGAGAGGTTGAGGAGTCTGCTATCCTGTAGAGACTCCAAACCCACCTGGCCATTGCAATCCTGGACAAACTGCTGTGGGTGACCCTGCTTTAGCAAGAGTGGGATGGACTGGGTGATCCTCAGATGTCCCTTCCAGTCCCCAGCATGCTGGGATTCTATAATGATTGCCTCCAAATAGTCAAAAATTGTAAAATGGGAAATTCAGGAAATAAAAAAAATCTCTACATTGTAGTAGAGGCACAAGAGTTAGCCAAAGTCATTGCTTCCTGCTGTTCAGATGATGCCTTCTGTGACCCCAGCCAGCAGAACCCCAAAGTATGCACTTAGCTTTCAGCACATCAGGAATGGTATTAACTCAGTGGAGATTACTAATTCAGACACTGAAAACCACAATATTCTCTGATCTGGAGCTGGTGTAGGTGCTAAGTTGGGCACATCATTGCCCACCCTTCCCCTGTGACATCCAGGCTGGTGAGGGTGATGCTCAACTCCCCTTTTCTGCTGTTCTCATCCTGTCTCCCAGTCCGCATGTGACTAAATGGGAGAGGAGCTTTGGAAGTCTAATTTTAAGCAGGCTAATTTAACATTTCAACAAAGAATTTAGCCCTAGTGTTCTGGATCAGATGGTCCTCATGTTTGGTGCATAGCTTTGGGAAGCAGGAGAATTAAGCAGACTGCAACTACACCTATGGAAAAAAAAAAAAAAAAGGAGGGAGGGGACATGTTGGGGGGAATTTAATAAGAGCTACAGTGCTAACAAATACTGAACTAATGACCTTTGATATATGAGGCAAATGCTTCATCCACCAGCCTACACAACGTTTCATTACCAGCCATGGGAATTTACAGGTGTTAAATTAGCTGTAAGATAGCTCCCATAGTGTTGCCTGACTGTATTAGAACATATTGAAAAAGTTAATAAGGAACCAGCACAGGGGCTGCAGAGTTCAAGCAAACTCTTCTTGCCAGTTCAGTCTGAGGTCTTCATCAAGCTAAATTCCAGTATAAGCTGTGATTTTGGGTGTAATTCTGTCTGTTTCCTTTCCTAAGCCTGAAGGACAGCAGCCATCAGAGAAGTGCACTTGCAGCCCTGAAGGCAAATGGCATCAGAAGCAGCATGGCCAGCAGAGAGGTGATGCTGCCCCTCTGCTCTTATACAACCTCACCTGGAGTACTGTGTCTGGAGCCCTCAATACAGGAAGGACATGGACGTGATGAAGCAGGTACAGAGGAGGGCCACAAAAATGATCGGAGGCTGGAACACCTCTGCTGCAAGAACAGGCTGAGGGAGCTGGTGGTGTTCAGCTTGGAGAAGAGAAGGCTCCAGGGAGACCTAATAGCAATCTTCCAGGACCTGAAGGGGGCTTACAAGAAGGCTGCAGAGGGACTGTTCACAAAGGCCTGCAGTGACAGGACCAGGGCTAATGGTTTAAAATTAGAGAGGAATAGATTTAGATTGGATGTTAGGAACAAGTTCTTTACCATGAGGGTGCTGAACATTCAAACGGGTTGTTCAGGGAGGTAGTTGAGGTCCTGTTCCTGGAGATGCTCAAGATGAGATTTGACAAGGCTCTGAGGAACCTGATGTGATGGAGAATGTCCTGCTCACTGCAGGGAGGTTGGACTAGATGACCTTTGAAGGCACCTTTCAAGCCAAATCGTTCTATTATTCTATGAAGTCCCTGCTGCCAGAGAAACGACACCACAGGAGAAGTGGCACAGAAGGTATCCTGCTTTGCTTTAGCCAGAGGTAATACTGACATGTCTTCTCTGATGGGTTTTGAACTCTTTTACTACAATCAACAGATATGGAAATCATTTTAAACTAGTAACCTGAAGTTCCTGTTCCAAAACTGTTGTCTTTAAGTAGTTGTAGCTCCAGCTGTAATTAAGTAGTTATTGATGTTAAGTGATTTAAGATTGAAAATGCATCCAGACTTTCCAGCTAGACAGCTGTGATCAAAACATAGCTGTTTACATCCCTGCATTGCACAGCTGTTACTCCATGGTATTCACAAATCCTGATAGTGAGCACACTCAGGTCATCACTTGCAGTCTTTCAGAGTAGTTTATGCCTTCCACAAGGGCTCTCATGCTTTCTGCTGAAGCCATTGGTAACTACAGGGTACAGAATTTCTTTGCCTCATTTTCCTGTGTCCTCTGTAGGCTTTTGAGAACAGACTCTGGTTCACTGTTAAGAGTAATTGTTGTGTCCTCTTTTGGAGGTAAGATTATGTTAAAAAACTACAGTGTATTGCAAGTAGAGAACTAGATGATCTTTGAGGTCCCTTCCAACCTTACCATTCTATGACTCTATGGAGAATGGAAGGAGAGGTAAAGGGGATTTTTATATGTCTTGGCTTCTGAAACATCACTGTTTTTTCCTTCTAACAAGATTTTTTTTTTTATTCAGAAATCCCTTGGATTCATGAAAGCCCCAGATGAAAGACTCAGTTTCATCTAATAATATGAATAATTTAAGAGCACCAAGTCCTGAACACACATCTCATACGGACTGGAAAGGGTGGACTGCTAGTGCCATCAGCAGCAATGCAAACTGTGACAAAAAGGGAGAGGAAAAAGTTAAAAAGATAGAAGAGGAGTTTCAGAAAGCCTGGTTAAAACCCCTGCATGTGCTCCGAGCATCCCCAGGCCCTTTTGCTCTCCAAAGCAGTGTCACAACCCAGCTTTTGTGGTGGAAGCAGGAGTTCAGGGGGCAGATCATAACTTGGTATGAGAAAGAAGAGTCAAACCAAGAGACTTTGATTGAAGTGAACAGAAGTAGTAAAGAGAAACAAGGTAGGGAGAGCAATTCCATCTGGTTGCTGCTCTAGTCAATGTCCAGTTCAGAATCAATTCTTCTGTGGCTCGTTCTGCAAAGCTAACCTGAAGGGCTTCACCAGCAGCAACCATGGTTCACCTCTCCAGTGGAGATGAGGATTCCTCAGCTGGGCAGGGGGAATGCAGAGTGCATGACTGAATTAGTGAGCAATTACACCTCTAAGGTGGACCACAAACCAAAGCAAACTTGCTAGGATAGGAGGAGAGGGGACAGCCATGCCCATCTGCTGACATTTGTGTTTGCTGGCTTCATACACTCTCCTTGGTGCTACAGAGAAGCCACATGTTGTTCTGCAAAGGCAGTGTTCAATTTCCACAGACAAGTTGTACAATAATTATAAAGCTAAATTAGCTAATGTATATCATGCAATGTCCTCCTGTAAAGAGGCAAAAAGGTAACAGATGGGAAAATATAATAATTCTGTGACAGTTGTAACAAGCCAAAGAAGCTATAAAATAGCAGCAGATAGAAAAATGAAATGATAGGATGTGTGCATCGTTAGCTCTTCTTGCTGGTGCAGAGCCGGTTGGTGAAATAGATGGCAATAACCAGAAGATCCAATCCATTTAGCCTCTGACTCCCCCTGTACACTGCTTGCCCCCCAGCAGGGGCAGCTGGGCACCCCAGCTCTGCAAGGGGTGTAGCAAAGGTGGATCATAACCAACATCCAAACACTATTTGCCCTCGGAGAGCTTCCAAGCATGGAGGAACTGTTGTGCATTTGCTGTTTCCTGCTGCTTGGGGCTGCCTCACTGACCCCTCTCCTGGTAAATGAAACACCTCTGGCAGTGCAGTGAGTTTGATTAAAAAACAAGAAATGGGAGGTAAGATGTTCACAATAATGCCTTCGGAACTGCGGCCTGAGCCCACAGCCCACAGCCCACCAGAGCCAAGGAAGACATCACTTCAGTAAGAGATGTGAGCTCTCCTCCTAGGTTTGCAGTGAAATCAGCTTTGGAATGAGCCCTAACTGTTTTTCTTAATCTTTTCCCCTTTTTTCTTTTGGTTTTAAACAAAAGCTCTATATGATTTTTCTCTGGCAGCATCTCCTGGGGGTTTGCATTTTGCTCTGCTCTTTTGCACTGAATCACAGTATCTTACATTTATATGGTACCCAAAGGATCCTGAAGCATGCAGAAATTATAAGCCAAATTTTGCTCTTGGAAGTATGAGCTCAGCTCATACCAAAGTTAATGGGAGGTGAGCGCAAACATCTAAAGGGAAGAATTTGCCCTTTCAGACAAAGAGGAATCGTTTCACCCACCGCTGAAGTGCAGCTGCCTGTGAGGCAAAACATGGCAAATGGTTAAAGGTTCAGACCTAGGAGGTGCTGATCTCTATCAGCTCTTGAAGACGAGGAGACCTAAGGATAGTCAACACCAGCAGTAGGGTGCTGAGCTGGGTTTCATTTGTCTCCAGGCACTGTCTCATCAATACGCAACTTTCTTGGCTTTTACAGGCTACAAATTAAAGAGCTCTTAAAATTAACTTTCTTTGTTTCTATTTTGAATCCACTTGGACTTTTCAACTTGAAACATTTCATTCCGGGGCTTTTTAAGGCCAACAGTTGCAGACTGAGAAGCCTGAATAAAGCCCTTTGGCTCTTGTGCAGAAACCATCATTGTCAGAGGGTTCTGTCTGTTCCACTTGCACATGTGAATTATTTGCACACTTAAAAACTACAGATCAGTTTTTGCTGCTGGTGGATTTTTACTCCAAACACCTCCAGCTGGCACAGAGAGGCCAACTGATGTGATGATGATGGGTGTGGCACCTGATGCACTCTCTGCCTCTCCTCCACTACCTGATGTCTCAGACAAGTACAGAAACAGATGATGGGTTTAAAGCCAGAGTTCAGCACACCAAGGGGCAAAGCAGAAACTCCTTTCCCATGATTTCCTTCAGTTTTGCTAGCAATGGCTGAATTTCCAACTGCTCTGAGCTCTCTTTTTGGATAACCCACCCCCAAGATGCAATCCAGATGCATAGCCAAGTGCCTTAAACCTCTGAACTGACTAAACCAAATTATATAAAAACTTCTGAGTTTGCAAAATTGAGTTGGGAATCTCAGAAAACAGGCGTGCTTAGGGGATTTCCAGCATTTCCTCCTCCTCCTCCTCAGGTTGGCAGTATCACAGAGCAGCCTCTTCCCGTGGTGTTCTGGCACTCTGGGGCTCCATCCCCGCCAGCAAAATCATTTGCAAAGGTGCCCAAAGTTAAAAAATTATGTTATTTGGCCTCTTCAGAGCCCAGGAAGCTTCTTTAAGCATGGGACAAAATGATGGCTTATTGTCCAGACAGGTCCTCCCCTCCCTGACTCTTTGTGTGATGGATAAACAAGGAGACTGGTGGGGGAAAGCCAAGCACTGCAGGGACCTGAAAGCAAGACTAGAAGGCTTGCTTTTTTTTTTTT